>JAYESD010000002.1:167137355-167524965 GCA_036927565.1 Tuctoria greenei | reverse complement strand
CATTTTCCCAGGTGACCAAGGTTCATGTGAAGCACGTCACTTGCTTGGAGAGCTGCTCGTGAAGATCCGATCGCTCATGAGGATCCGGCAAGCCAAATTCATTTCTCAGCCCCCACCTAGATTGCTACTTCGACCCTGTCTCTAGCTTACTTTGCAAAATAAAATGCCTTCGTCATTCCATAGTTTTGATAATGGTTTATCTTGTAATCAGGATATAGAACCACCCTTGAATAATTGTGTAATAAACGCTTAGTTCGTCAATGTTTGATTTTGTGTGTTGTGTTAATTTTATGATCGCTTGTTTGTGTGCTTGAATGTGAGTTGTGGAATGCTTTGTCATTTATCCACATCCTCATCCATTATATAAATAAAGCATTATTTAGGATCATACACCTTGACGCATGCATATAGTGGGGATTCCTTCTATCTCTCTTTTCTATCTCGTTCAACTTCTACTTCAACGGAAGATGGACACAACCAGAAGAATCGCTATCCCGGACAAGCTATATGGAAGTACGAAGATGATCAAGACAGAGTTTTCCATCTCTTCTCTAATCCGCCCGAATCTCGAGGGCGAGATTCCATTTAAGTGGAGTAGCTTGTAACATTCCAAATTTTTCAAATTTGGCTAATTCAAATTTAAAAGGAAATTTAGAATTTTATTTTCAAATCTCTTATTCAACCCATCCGTATCTCAAGGGCGAAATTAATTTTAATGGGGTAGAGGTTTGACACCCTGATATTCGAGTTTTGGCAAATTAAAAAATCAAATGGGCATTTAGAGTTAATAATAGGAATAAATTGTTTTTATAAAGAAAAATATAAAATGTATGCATCTCATCTTCATTTTGCAGTCATCCTCAAGTGAATATGAGATAAAAGAAATAGATGAAACTAAAGATATATATATATATATATATATATGCATAAAGTATTTTAAAAATATGATGTATTCATGAAAAAAGAATTAAGTAGGATGAAAAGGAACAAAATATAATAGTATTAGAAATAAAGATGCATTTAAAAATTGATCCAGACACTGGATTAGTCAAGAAAATAACGACTAGTCCGAAAACCTTCATTGGACAATAATGGAATTTTTCGGACCAACCTCGAACTAGTCCAGTATGCACAGACTGCAAGGACTCAATAAAATTTTCCCCACCCTGGACTTGTCTGTTACAACAACGGACTAGTCCAATAAATGTTACTGGAACATTTCAGACATTTCCGGAAAACACAAAACCTAATCCGGACCAACAACTGTAAATTAGCGAAGTTGTCCGGCTAACACCGGACTTGTCCGATATATCTTTTTGTACCGGAACGGACTTGTCCGCTACGAAACTGACTAGTCCGGTACTTAGAAATAAATCTCATTGTAATTTTCACCACATCAGTAATAATAAACAAAAATAGAAGAATAGGAATTAGTAAATAATAAAGAAAGGAAGAAAGAAATAAAAAATAACAATTAATAGAGGAAAAAAAAGAATAATAAATAAATAATCGACAAATAATATGGAAAGAAAAAAAGGGAAACAAGAACCGTGCACCAGGAGCCTTGACCGCACCAACAAAGAAAAAAAAAAGAAAAAAAAAGCAAAAGTCAATCGTGAACCAAAGCCAACCATACACCATCAAGGCCAGTGACCTGGCCGCGCATGCTACCGGACACCACGGAGTCATGTCCCATCGGGACTCCACCCGAGCGCCCACCCTGCGCCCTATAAAAATATGCATAGCCTCCCTGGCCATCGTATTTTTTTCCTATGCCCTATTCCTTTCCACCGTAAGTCCTGCCCTCTATTTCAAATAGCAGCAGCCGCCAGAGACAAAAGAAAACCCTAGTTCCTTTGCCTGCACTGAGAGTCACGCAGACCATAGGAAAACAAGGAGAAGAAACAAAAGGAAGGAGTCACCGTTTTTTCCGAAGATTGTCGCGACGTCACTGTTCTTCGCAGGAGATTGCTATATCACCACTGTCTTCTTCGTCTACATCACGCCACCGTTCTTCAATGGAGTTGCCACATTGCTATCATTTCTTTCATCGATGCCACACCATCATCTTCTTCATCAACAGAGCCTAGACACCGAAGACACATGCCACGTCGCCGTCCACGACCGTCGAGACTAGCCACACAACCTGTAGGTTTTACGGTTCAGATTTTAAGTCAAGAATTATCCTACCATTCGAACAAATTATGTCTAAACTTATTTCAAAGTCCCTTGCTGTACCGCCACGGACTAGCCCAGTCCCGTGCGGACAAGTTCAGATCTGTGTGGACTCATCCGGTCCAGTGCGGACTAGTCTGTTGAACTTTCTGCTCCGGAGTGGATTTGTCGAGCCCATGGTGCACACTTGTCCGGTCCTTCAATTCTGGAATTTCTGGGACTTTCCCAACTTTCTGCGTAATGACTCGAAACCTGCTCTGACATGTAAAACTTAATTATAACTAGATAGTAACCTAATAACACGTGTTACCACAAAATTGCATCATTCATGCATATCATGGCATATTCAGTATTATATAAGCATGTATTGATTGTAATGCTTGTTTTGCATGTTTGTCGCGTGGAGTAGAAGGTAGCGCTCTAGAAGGTGCTTATGTGGATCTGCAACACCAAAACTTCGAAGCTATTGATCCAAAACAGCTACTAGAGCATGGCAAGTGCTCTTGATCATTTTCATCCGATTTTGATGTGTTTTGTTTGTATAACTGCATGCTTGTGTCAAATTTACGGGAAACCCATGATAGGTGTTTACTAGACTTCTGTGACCATCCTTGTCGCTTGTGTTATATTGTTGAGAGGCGGGAAGGGTATTTTACCTTTTTGCTCCGCTTTAACTTAATTGGGATTGAAAACAACTAAGTGGCTTAATTATGAAATAATGAGCTTATGGACGATGAGAAATAGTGAATATAACAATTTGGTATTATGGAATTTGGGTGATCTAAGCAAGCATTGGTTTGTGGACTAGGTTTTGATACGGTGGTTTCGCTTGCCTTAGATCTATGGACCGGTTCCTGTGAGAATAACCCAGGACAACAGTCCCACCACAAGGCCAAATATGGTGTGCGGCTTAGCCAATTAATTAGGTGCATTGCCAGCATTGTTCAGATCATTTAGAAGGCTCGGGCAATGGGAGTCGAATGTGTTTGTATTAGTGGTGGGACTGCCCTGTTATCCGAATGGCACAAGAGAGGGCCCTTGGATGGATGTCCTCAGTTGGAAACATCACCTCCGTTGAAACCTTAGTGGGTCTAAACATATGCTGGTAATCCCTTTGTAAATGCTATTTGGTGACCTCTTGGCCACACACCGTTGGAAGTTTTTAATGTGACCAACGGGTCACGGGCATGATGGAGGTTCTTTAGTCATTGAAAGGGATGAAATTATGAACTTGTGGGTAAAGTTGTACAATCTTTGCACAGCGTTAAAAACTATCATGATAGCCATGCTCCCGGTTAAGAGAACCTGGATGACCTACATGATTATGGGGAAACTTGGGGATTGCTTGGGATCAGTTATGTCATGGTTTGGGTTATGTCACATGAGCATGGTTGGTTACGAAGGTATGGAATTGGCATATGGATTGATATTAATCTGTGGATGAGGTATGATGGTAAATGAGAATGGTGAATATGGATATGATAATTACGTTGGATACGATGGGAATTAATCTCACCTAGACATTGTAGAATGCATTTTATTTAAATGTATTTTTATGCAATTATCCATTTATTATCATCCTTGTTTCACTACAGGAAACCCGACGATTGGCGATGGCCAGGGCCGTCGCAAATAAGCTATTTGCGACAGCTTTCCTTATTTGCGACGGTTTTTTGCCGCCGCAAATAAGTCGTCGCAATTAAGCTTATTTTCAACGGCCACCATCGCAAATAAGATTAATTGCGACGGCTAGCAGCGGCCGTCGCAAGTTATTGCCGCGGTCCGGTGGGCCTGGCCATCACAAATAAGCTCAGTGGGGAGGGCCCACGTGTCCTCCTCCGGGACCCACGCTGCTATTTGCGACGGCCAGGCCATCGCAATTAGGAGTGGCTTATTTGCGACGGCCTGGAACCTTATTTGCGATGGTACTCTATAAAAAGCCGTCGCAAATAAGGTTTTTTATTTTTTTAAAAACAGAAAATACTAACCGGCTCGATGGCTAGAATCACAGAACAGACAATATTCATCACAACACATCACAATAGTTTCAAAACACATCAAACACATCATACAAACATCACATCAACATCAACAAACTAAACATGGACTCACTCGCCCGTCTGACCTCCGTATCCACCTCCGGAGCCACCTCCGAAGTCGAAGTCGTCGTCGCGCCTCATTCCAGGTGGCAGTAGCGAAGGCGATGGCGTTTGTGCAGCCATCGCAGATCTCTACAATTAATGAAACTTAGAGTTAGAATATAAATGCATCAACATCTCTCTCCCTCCCTTTCTCTCCCTCTATCTTCATCTAGATCCCCCTCTCTTCCTCTCTCTCTTTTTATTTCTCTCTTTGTCTCTCACTCTATCTTTCGTTCTCACTCTATCTCTCTCTTGCTATCCTTTTCCCTCTATCTTCCTCCCTCTATCTCCATCTACATCTCCCTCCCTCTATCTTCCCCTCTCTCTATCTCCATCTACATCTTACTCTCTCTCTCTTCATTCCCCTCCTACTCTATCTAACTATCTTTCACTCTTTCTTCTGTCTCTCTCTTTCTTCTCTCTCTCTTTCTTCTATCTCGATCCTTTTCTTCTATCTAACTATCTCCCTCTTTCTTCTATCTCAATCTTTTTGCCCTGAAGAAGAATAATTACATAGAAAATTACCTGACCCGCAGAAGAAGGATCGCCTGGAAGGACCGGTGGTAGTACTGGTAGCTGGATCCCCAGACCTTGCGCCTGAGCCATGGCCTGTCATTGCAAAAATTAAATGCTATCTATTAGTAAGTCATTTATGATGAATTAATGAGAACTTTAGTTTTTATTTTGTTACCTCCATTGCTTCCAGCATCTGCGCCAACGCTGCTGCCTTGGTTTGGATCGTGGCCTCCATCGCGATCCTTTGGTGTTCGACTCCTCCTGTCGCCTGAAGAGGGACTGCATCTCAATGTCCCTCTGCGAGGCGTGACGACTAGTCGTGCCCACCGAAGAAGCCTGCGTGGAGCTGCCTCTCGCAGGTCTCCCCGCCCTCGAGTCGACAACTCTGTCGAATATGGCGAGCCTATAAAAAAGAGAGTAAATAATATGAAATTGAAATATCTTGAATACTTTGAATTGAAAACGATAAAATGACTTGTAAACTCACCTTCTGTGTGCTTTTCCACCACCGCTTGCATACGCGGCTTGAGGATCGATTAGTTGACATTCCCAATCAAAATCCCCGCCGTGTATCTTCCTAGCCCCCTCTCCGTACTTAGCCTGCAAAACAAAAAAGCGTGTAAGTTCAACAATCTATATAGTTATATTTAATATGAATGATTTCTAAACTTACCAACCACTCGGCTGCAGCCTAATTGCACCCCGTCGGCTGAGAAGGGTCCCTGTGACCTCTCTTCTAGACCTCAACAAGGGTGGGCGGCACCCACGTCTCGTGCTCCTGTCAGTACGTGTTAGTACGAACATTATATTATGAATATATGAGCATAAGTTACACACACTTACCATGCGTTTAGCTAAACGCAAGTGGTTATCTTGCCCGTGTCTACTCTTCCCCTTGACCCCTCTGCAGTCTCGAGCCTTCTCGGACTTAGCTTTAAACTCATCGCTAGCCCAGTAGCGACAAAGGGCCCAAAATGCATCGGTCCGAACCTGTAACCAGCTCACGTGGCCCTGCACATAGTTGGAAGTCGTTAAAAATACCATCGAGGAAATTATCAAAAAAAAAATGCTTACTACACTCCACGTACCTGCGCGTACTCCTCCTCCGTCAGGTGCAACTCGCTCGCTTGCCGGAAGTGTAGCACGGGCTGCTGGTTCGCCTTCAAGTGCTCATTAATAATTTGAACGCGGGTGTTCAACAAAGCTTGTCGAAGCACCTTAGCAGCGTTGTAGTGAAACACTCGCCTCGCATCCTCAAACTGGCGAGGGTCGTTCGGCTTCTCTAAAGTATATCTTGCCAACGATAAAGAATATATTGAAGAGATGTTCACTAAAAGAGTTTAAGAGTTGAAACTTAGAAACTTTTTTAACATACTTACCATAAAATTGGCACATATGGCCTCCTGAAGGTTGCCGTGCTCCTGGTGATGGACGCGTGCGTAGTCCTCCCACGAAAGAGCAGGCACCCCGTCGATGACCCCGGGATAGTGCAAACGCACTATGGACCCGAGGACACCGTTCACCAGTCTGTGGTGTCTCTCACCAGTGAAAGACGTGTCGTCCAAAACCCTGCACGATATTTATTCATTCATTACTTAAGTAATCAAATGAAACTAAAATTGAACACTATAATTTTTATTACCTGTCTCCGACTGGACGAATTACGATCCTCTGTGATGGGACCGCAGGAGGACTGACAAAGTGAGTCCTCCTCGTCATCCGCGTCTGCTGGGGTGCCACGTCAGGTGACCCAGACGGCTCCTCACCAGCCAAGTCAAAGGCCTCAGGAACAGAAGCATCGCCAGCCGGGGGCTGGCTGGCCGAGGGCTGGCTCACCGAAGGCGCTGTAGCCTCTAAGTCAGCCGGTGAGGACTACAACATTCAAATGATTCATAAGTAAGTTTAATGTGAAATTGAATTTAAAGAATTTGTCAAAAACGAGTGACATTTACCTGTGACGAAGCTCTAGAGCTGGTCTGAACGTGCCCCAGCAGCTGAGAGCGTCTGCTCCCAGTCGACGAGGCACCAACGAAAGCGTCCTCAGGTCTAGAGGGGTAGAACCCCCTCGTCGACGGCACCTTCTTACCCTTCTTTGATGCCATCCTATTGTAATTAGATAATTAGTAAATATGCAAATAAAATATACAAAATTTATGTTAGTATCTTCAAGATAACATTACTTGTAGTCACTTTCAAAATTCATCAACATCATTGTCATGTGCCTGTGCCCTACTCCTTAAACAAGCCCAACGATATTCCATCGTGGCCTGTTCTAATTTTCGTTTTCGCGTATCATATGCCTCTACATCTTCAACATCTCCAACTAATTGATCGAGTCCTGCACCAAGCTTGACGATAAAAGTGTCTGGCAACTCTTCTTCTTGGTACACTTCTTTAACGTCTTCGCTATCATGGTAAGCATCATCCCCAGGAGTATATAGCCGCTCACGAGGATTCACCTTATATACCACCCACCAAGCACTGAGCTTCGTGCATGGATAAGGTAGATAATACACTTGTTCAACTTGATGCGCAAGAACAAATGTATCGTAACCTCGTAGTCGGTCCTTATGTTTCACTTCTACTATTCCAAATTGGTTTTCTCGAGTTCCATGAGTACGATCAAACCAGTCACAGTCAAAGAAGACAACTTGAAGGGTCTTATTTCCGGTAAAAGTAAATTCAAGGATTTTGTTAATGATCCCATAATAATCGGTTAAATTCCCTTGAGTTTCCATTGCTCTCGTCACAACACCAGAATTTGATGTTGCCGCGAGAGGACGATGAGCTTCAAAATGAGTTGTACGGAATCGGAAGCCATTTATGTCATATCGACCATAGCTTCTAACATTCACCAATCCATAAGATAGCTGTCGCAAATCTTCATGGACATTGTGAGTCTGACACTGTCATAAATGATCGTGAGTTAAAATAATACTTCTTTAATAATAGTAATTTATAATACATAGAAGACGAGAGAATATTACATATTCTCGAAACCAGGATAGAAAACTCTGCCCCCCATTTATTCCTTCCTGTCGCATCGCTTCTACTTGTTTGGCCGTAGGTTGATGCCTATGTGGCCATATTGTCTGTGGAACTCGCTGAACATGAAAAAACATCTTTTAGAGTACATGTGTAGCAAAATATGTCGATTAGCATAAACGTAGGAGAAACACTTACTAGAAGTATTCCTGCATGTCTTCTATATTTGCGTACATGTAGAGTAAAGCAACAGTCCTTTCATGTTCAGATAGCACGTAGGTCATGTAGCTACCAACTGTGGCGCCTCTCGTTTGAAAAATGGAAAGGTCGCTTAGAGGGAGTGTTTCGTCCACATTGTACCGCATCGCCGAAGTATTGATATTGTTTTCTTCCGCAAAGTAGACACTTGAAAAGTATCCTACTTACTTAAGAGCATATGCTTCAGCGATGCACCCTTCCACCCTTGCCCTGTTGCCAACCATTGGTTTCAGATAGTAGTTGCTCTTTCAATGTGATACATCCACCTATATTGCACAGGACTGCCAACTTTAGCTTCGAATGGAAGATGGATAAGCAGATGTTGCATTGGATTGAAGAAACCCGATGGAAAAAAAATTTCCATCTTACATAAAAGTATGGGTATCTCCTTCTCTAACTTATCCATCATCCGGATCTTGAATTCTTTAGCACAAAGCTGTCTATAGAAATAGCTGAGCTCGGCTAAAACCTTCCACACCGCATCATCTAGATAGCCTTGGAACATAACAGGTAGGAGTATTTCCATTATAATGTGATAATCATGACTCTTCAACCCAGTGAGGTTTCCTGTGTTAACATTTACGGTTCGTTTCAGGCTAGCTGCGTAACCATCTAGGAATTTCAAAGTTTTCATCCATTTCATAACTTCTTTCTTTTCTTTCGATCAAAGACAGAAAGAAGCACGTGGCTTTCCACCACTTTCAAAGATTTCAAGAGTTGGACGGTGATAAATGTCTGCCAAATCTAGTCTAGCTTTATAATTGTCTTTCATTTTGCCAGGCATATCCATGCAAGTGCTTATGATACTTTCGCTCATATTATGCTCCTTATGCATGACATCAATGTTGTGCATTAGAATCAACAACTTCACATATGGTAGCTCCCAAAGTCCACATATGTGAGTCCAATTGTGTTCCTCTCCATAACCTACGAAATATCCAGGACAACCTTCATCAGGCACCAGTTTGTCCAACATATCAGAAATTTCTGACCCGTTGAGACGCTTCGGTGGTCCTTTAGTGACAACAATGTTCTTTCGAAAGACATGCCTCTGCTGCCTAAATATATGATTCGAGGGCAGCCAACGTCTGTGACAATCGAAGTAAGATATTTTGCCTCCATGAGTTAATCGAAAGCAATCCGTGTCTGAAGCACATATCGGACACGTCAGACGACCGTGAGTGCTCCATCTGGAAAACATGTTGTATGCCGGCAAATCATGGACGGACCACAAATAAGCAGCTTGAAGGTTGAATTTCTGCTTCTTGTAACTGTCGTACGCTTCGACTCCTGTGCACAAGACTTTCAATTCTTCGATCAGCGGTTTTAACATCACGTTGAGATTGACTCAGGATGATCAGGTCCAGGTACAGTGTGGCTGAGAAACATGAACTCGTTCTTCGTACAAAAAGCAGGTGGCAGGTTGTACAGAATGAAAAAGACAGGCCAACATGAGTATGGCGTGGCGTTCGTACTGAACGGTGAGAATCCGTCTGTCGCTAATTCGATGCGAACATTCCTCGCATCACGAGAAAAGTTTGGATCGAAACGTTCTAGCGCCTTCCATGCATCACCGTTGGACGGATGCGTCAAGAATTCTTTGTTCTCACGTTTACCTTCTTTGTGCCATCTCATGTGTATTGTGGTTCTTTTTGAAAGAAATGTCCGCTTCAACCAAGGTGTCATAGGCAAGTAACGAAGCTGCTTATGTGCGACATCTATCATCACATTATCGCCATCGTCATTAACAACTTCGACATACCTCAATTTACCACATTTCAAGCACATCTTCTCATTGGCGTGCTCTTTCCAGAATAGCATGCAGTTGTCTGGGCACACATCAATTTGCTCATACTTCATACCAAGACCAGATATCTTGATCTTTGATTGATACATATCTGGTGGCGCTTTGTGAGGTTGTGGAAGGATACCGCAGATCAATTTCATGAGATCATTGTAGCAATTGACGGAATAAAAGTACTTGGACTTAATTTTCATAAATATGGTCAAGAAATCAAGTACGGTCACAGCCGTGTGTTCATGCAACGGCTCTTGTGATTTGTTCAACTCCTCGAAGAACTTCTCTGCCTCATTTGTAATAGGATCCTCTGCCTACAGAGCTTCTAGCATCTCATCCATCCTATCAACCTCTGTTATATCATCATCCTCATCCACTTCAGATATGACTCGAGAATTAGTCTCGCCGTGAAAGGTCCACACTTCATAATGTGGAGTGAAACCGTTTCGACATAAGTGAAACAAAAGCTCCAATCTTCTCAAAAACTTGGTGTTCCAGCATTTTGTACATGGGCACCACACCTTATCTTCCGTTGACAACAAAAATGCTCGATACAAAAATTGATCTAACTTGATTAACCACTCATCGGAGTGACCACCAGTTCTGCTCTTCCAGCCAGTATACATCCAACTACTGTCTTCACCCATGTTTGGCTCTGCAGTTTAACGCGGAAGAAATTCTCGTTAATGTATTGTTGTGTTATGTTACGGTCCTACAACCTAGGCAGATAGATCCTAAACCCACCCAAGAGTGACCGAGCGGAGCGTGCTCATGACGAGACGCGTGATCCGGATTCGAACGCAATTTCGGCAGCATAACCCCACTGTTCTCCACTGCACGCCCAAAAATGATGCAGCGGAGAACAATAGGGTTACGCCACCGAAATCTCGTCCAAATCCGGACCTGCGTCTCGTCAGAAGCCACGCCCCCTCGGTCACTCCGAGGCTGTCCAAAAAGGGACAATTCCGAACCAGCACGTCTCACATGCCAATGGCATGTGAGACATGCCGTTCCAAAATGGTAATACATTGCTATACGTTACGTTGCTCATTTTCATTTTCAGATCATTTAAGAGAGAGGAAAGAACTAGAGAAAGAGTGAGAGGAAAGTTGGTCTTAGATGACAATTCCACATCCATTTCCACCGTCCACGCAATCGCCGGTCATTGACGTCCTTACCTACCCGTTCGCTTCCGTGTCAACTTGACGCATACGGTACCTCTACAATGGTCTATATGGCACAATCACACTTATTGCGTGTCATGCCCTTCCGGGTAGATTCGAGCCGGCCCAAAACCCCTTTATTTATATATATTAAGTAGTCACTCAAAAACATTATATGAATGCACTAAAGTCCAAACATACACTAAACAGAATAGAAAAAATTATTAATTCTAAACACTAACGCAATCAAAAGAACAAGAGAAAAAATTATTAATTCTAGTAACCTGCATAATAAACATATTTACGAAAGCATGACAATTAGGATCAAATTAGGATCTAATTCTCCGACTCAACCCGGCCAGGATCTGGACTAAACCCAAACTCAATCCATTTTTTCTTTATCAATCAACCCGGCCCAACCCAGCCTGTAAAATTAACATACAAAACTAAACAACCCAACCCACACCTACTTTTGAGCCCAACCCAAACCGATTTGTTTTCAATAACCACAGTTTGGAACCGGTTCCAACCCACAAGCTCGGCCCAGTAGCCAGATGAGGAGGTTTGTCCTCCTCCATCGCCCCCCCCCTGAGACGCCATGTGCCATGTCCGGCAAGGTGACTTGCACAATAGATGCATTCCCCTCCGCCCCCCCCCCCTCCCCGCGGTCTCTTGGGCCCCATCCCAACTGATATCGCCGCCCACCAGAGGCGCGCGAGGCCCCCAGATTGCCACCGTTGCGCCCCCACGGCGTCAGCCCCCCCCCCCCCCCGAAGAGGACAGGCTCTTGCAGCTCGCAGCACGCTGACGAGCGGTTGCGCCTCCCGGCCATGGCGACAATGTTCGCCGCGCAGGCACCCCCCCCCCCCACCCATCCGGCAGTTCCGCCTCCCCGCCATGGCGACAATATTTACCCCTGTATGCCCCCCGCCACGACGCAGTACCGGTTGAGTTGTTGATACAGTGGACAACTAGGGTCCATTTTAAAGAATAATTTTTTTAGATGGTCTAAATGTAAACAATGATTTTCATCAGGACTAATAAATAAAAATTGCACTCTATTCATCAGGGCCGGCAGTCAGCTGCTAGGTCAAAAGAAAGGAAGATGCGCTACATTGCAGAACTTGAATGAAGAGTACAGACTCTCCAGACAGAAGCAACTACACTAACGGCTCGGTTTGCCATGTTACAGAGAGATTTCTCTGATTTTGTTTCTGTTCGATGCCCTCCTGTCGGTTCACACGTCTGGTATTAACCAGCGACACAAGCTAGGCCCACACACTCGACCCATATTCGGCACACACACGGCCCATACACCCGTAGGTCATGACACAGGGATATAGCTAAATGATCGACAAGCAGGGATATAGCTAAATGTATACCAGGATTACAGAACTAATCATATGTAATAGTGCATTATGCAGATAATGTAACCAAAAAGCAGATAAGGGCTGCTGTACAATCGAACTCACTCAGTGGCGCCGATGGCGTCGGGGGCCGGGGGCGGCGGGGTCCTGGCGGGCCGGGGCGGCGGGGCGCGGCGAGCCGAGGCCTGGGGCGGCGACGCCGGGGGCGCGACGGGCCGGGGCGGCAGCGGGACGGCGATGGCGGGGCGGCGGGCCGGCGTCGGGGCAACGACGGCGGGCAGGCGACAGGGCGCAGCAGGGCGGCGGGCTGGCGGCGGGGCTGGTGAGTTGATTGGACAAGAATGAACCGTCGGGGTCAGGATAAAGGTCCTTATTTGCGACGGCCTTCTAAATTGCGACGGCCCGACCATATGGCTGTCGCAATTAATGTTACTTGCAATGGCCTTTTTAGCAGCCGTCGCAAATAAACATTTATTTGCGACGGCTGCCTTAGTTGCGACGATACTAGGGTTGGCCGTCGCAAATAAGTAGTTATTTGCGACGGCACTGGGGTTTACCATCGCAAATAAGCTGTTATTTGCGACGGCCATGTTATTTGCGACGGCTAGAGGCGGGCTGTCGCAATTTAATCTATTTGCGATGGCTGGCCGTCGCAAATAAATCTAGCCGTCGCAAATGATCGCTTTTTCTGTAGTGTTTTTAGCTACATGTCATACTTTTCCACAGTTGCTGAGTACGACATGTGCTCACCATTGCTATTCCCACATTAATTCAGTAATAGGCGACAATTTGGAGTATCCAGAGGACTATGAGGAGTACTAGGCGTGCGTGTTACAGTCAAATTTCCTATGGAGATGGAGATTATTTGGATATTAGAGCTTGTATTCAAGACTATTTGGATATTGTAATAAGGTATTATTATTATTCGAGACATGGTTATAATCTGAATATCATTTGTGATGCACTTGTGTATGTGTGTTAAACATCACACCAGTGCTCCTTGTGTGCGCTCGTGTTCAAGGCAAGGTATAATGTTGCTAAATACTTGTAGGCATGCAATGCAAATTACTGTGGATTTATTGTGGATTATGGTATAATATTGCTAAATACTTGTGTAACTTGTGAGTGATTTGTTGTGGATTTTGCTAATCAAATTATGGTGATGTCTAATGTTTCTTGCAAATTATTTTATTTGTGCTAACTGCTAAAATCATAGACAACATAATTGATGCCTATATATACTTTGCTTCATTGTTTGCTCAATTAGTTTGAATCTTTTTGAAATTGAGTTTGATTCATAATTATGTATATGTGAACTTGATAACCAAAATTGAGTTTGAAACATAACTATGTGTTGTGTTTAAATGTTTGAATGTTGATTAACATATTATCTATGCAAATTTGAATGTTTAGTTTGAAAATTTTTTATGTTGATTAACATATTATGGCATACGTGTCGGATGAAGTTGATTAACATATTCTAGTTTGAATGTATAGTTATACTGAATTTCCAAGTTTGGTTATACTATATTTCGTATGCATGAATGTACGGTACATCACGACCTGACACAACATGCATTAAATGGGTTTGTGCTGTAAATGATGATTCTAGTTGTAAATTATGCGTCAAGACGAGCACGGAGGCATACGGCAACAATGAGGACGGCCAATTACCCGAGCGTGGATGGTAGACCCATACTTTGAACTTTCAACTCTGACCAACATTCCTCCGTCTCTCGTTCTTCATATCTCGTAAATGACCGAAAAATGAAAATGGGCAGTGTAACATATAGAAGTTGATTATCCGCTTTGAATCGACACTTTCACATGCGATAGGCATGTGAGGCATGCAACTTTGGAATTATCCCTTTTTAGACAGCCTAAGAGTGATCGAAGACGTGCTTTTGACGAGCTAGGTACGGGGTCTGTATTCGAACATGATTTCGACAGCATAACACTAATATTCTTTGTTGTACCATTTTTGGGCGTGCAGTGGAGAATAGCAGGGTTATGCTGGTGAAATTTCGTCCGAATTCGGACTCCATGTCTCGTCATAAGCACATTTACTAGGTCACTCTAGAGTGGGTTTAGGACCTATTTGCCTAGTCGTAGGGCTGTCACATAACATAAAAATAAACTAATAATGATGTGCCTGCTTTGAAGGCATAAGATGAAAAATGGTGACGATCGTAAGGTGATGTATGATTGATGGAGTTCAACTGGTGCGCACACTTTGGAATGGGCTCATATCGCAAATGTGTTCGTGAACCAAGCATTTGCTAGTGGTTCTCTTTTCGTGAAGTGTCCGTGTAGCAGGTGCCAGAATCATCGGTGTTTGGAGAGGTTGAAATGATGTTGCACCTTTGCAAGCACTGATTTATGGCCGACTACATAGTGTGGTGTGAGCATGCGGAGATGGACCATGCTAGTTAGTGTTTATATTTCCTATGCACTACTAACAATTCCTCCCTAGCAAGGGTGCCAGAAATGCTTGTTAATAGATTTCAGATTACACATGTAAATCCGCAAGCGCACGAAATCTATCAATGTGGCATTTCCCCTTTTAGAGTATTCCCATATGCTGTCATTTATAATCTCCCAAAGGAAGGCTAGGTGGAAGCAAAGCAATCATAAAATGGAGAGGTTAGGTTGGTCTAGGTAGAGTTCTAGCATGTATGGATAAATGATTGTTTGGAGGTAGTGTGTCAAACAAAAGAGCATTCTATCCTAAGGGGGGTAAACGAGGTAAAGACGGACTAGGCTAAGCGTTAGGTAGAGACTCCTACTGTGCTTCTAATGTACATATACATAGCATAAGTTAGTTACTAATGATCATATTAACTTTGAATTCTCATGCTAAGTGGATTAACTCATCATCCCTAGCAACACTAGGACGACTCCCGCCAAGAGCCTGTGGCATAGCCGAACATGGAGGATTACAAAGGACAGGTAGAGCTGTCACCAACTACTGCCTACCTCTTCAATTTGTGGGTCTACGAGACATTCAACGCTACTTATCTATACTAGTACCATGCTAGAATATTAAGTAACTACATTAAGATCCTAGGCACAAGCCATCCTAAGGCAATAATCTAAATCATCGTTGAACCAACGTTAATTCCAAGCATAAGTGATTCACATTAACGTAATCATGTCATAGCTAATTAGACTATAGTGGGGGTTTGTAGTGTTTATGATGATATGATGATAATGATATAGCATAATCATAAATACTACTCTACCACATATATGGAATCCACAATCAAACAAGAAATGCTTCATCCAAGTATATGAACAATAGAAGACTAAAGATAACATCTTTATTAAGAGCAAAGTCATAGATACAAATAGGAATATGAGAGCCATACCTTTCCTAATAAGGAAATGGAAAGAGACTCCTTATACTCCTCTCCTACTTGGACTATGGACTAGAGACTCTCCTCTCTACAACATTTACTCATCTAAACCTATGGAGAGTAGTGGATACAATTGATGAATACTCAAGTGGTGCGTGTGTGTGTGAAGTGAGGGTAGGGGTTCCTATTGATAGGTAGAGAAGGGTCGGTTCATGCCACAGAAAGTGCGCGAATCAGTCACCTCTGACTTCTTCATGCCGAGAGGATCCAACATGTGGAAGCTGACCGAGTTTGGCACCAGGACCAGGTCGGCCGACTAGGGGGGTCGACCAACCTGGTCTTTGCGCTATTTCTCGTGTGCTTTCTATAGGTCACTACCAGGTGGGTCCCATCCCTTGATATGGGTGCTACACCACTGGTGGCCTACTTCTGTTTGTGGGCCATTTGATCCATGTGGTGCCACATGTCAATGCATGATTGGCTGGGATGGTATTTTATAGGATTGCTCCTCCTCTTTTACCTCATTTCTTGTAATAATTCCCTACATGCACTATTTCTATAAGGACAAGTGGAAATAGGTTAAATAGAAAGGTGATGTGTGCAAGAAATGACAATTCCTTCACATAATTGAGTTATATTGATGGGTGAAATTGGTATATAGTAGCCGTCAACAAACTTTCCCAAGCTTATCCTTTGCTCGTCCTGAGCAAAGTTAAGACTTTAGGTTGATGATCAGCAGTTGTTACAATGTTCTATTTTTCAAAAGTATCATGTGCACAACAAAATGCTCTACCTAGTATTGCAAAAATTGGCATGGTGCTTTACCCATCTCAAGTTATTATGGGGCTTATGCCTCCTCCTATTCATGGGTGGTTGACAGATAGAATAGCAAATGGGGAACACATACCGTTGAAATCAAGTTCCACTCAAATTCTGGAGAGTTCAATTTAGATTTTAAGTATCTCAATTTGATTCCCTCAGTCTCTCCTTTTTGTGTAGTGAAAACATATCCTCACCAAGGCATTTTGCCTAAATTCATCCTACCTCTACATAAGGCTTGTATGTGGAGCTTGGTAGGAAATATAGTAGGCATATTTGCAACATACAATATTGCTAAGTCAGAAAAGCATGTCCTAGGAGAAATCAATTCAAAACAATTTGATTCAAGAGTTGTGCATGTGTGATGGATTGGAGGTGGATGTGGTATTGAGATGACTCTTTTTTGAGTGGACTCTCTTGTTTTGTAGGGATAAAACATGGCTACTTTTTTTCTCCTTTTCTTTCTCATGCTTATGATGTAAGCATGCATTTTTTCTTTTTCATTTTCTTGTAGCCATGTCTTCTACTTTCTTTTTATACAATAAATTTTGGAGAGAGTAACAAGCATGAATGATATGGAGTTTCTCTTTTTATTGTGGAATGGTGGTATGATGGAATTTTGCTTACTTCTAGTGTAGAAGTATAGCGTGTGCAAGTGAAGTCTTGAATTCAAAAAGTAATGAATGAAATCTCACATAAGTCTATACTAGTTTGACAAAGCTCAATGTGAAGGCAAATAGCATATGCATAAGGTCTATCAATGCAATATATCATATGGCTTTGGTAGGTATTTCCAATCAAATGAGAGTAACTTAAATCTTTTTAGAATTTTCCCTAAATCTATGTTTCACTTTCAAACTAGTAATAGCAACCCTATCACTATATCATATCTCACAACAACTTAGAATGGATTAAGCTTTTGCTACCCACAATATCCAAATCAAGGCAAAAGCAATTTTAGCCAAAGAGAGCAATATGTTGGAAATATTTAGCCACATTTTGATATTTACGATCAATGTTACAAAACAAAGGCTTTATTGACGAAGATGTTTGCCACAAGATCAAGATCGGGTGGATGAAGTGGCAACATGTATCTGGAATCTTATGTGATAAGAATGTTCTACAAAAATTGAATGGAAAATTCTATAGGATAGTGATCAGACCTGCGATGCTGTATGGAGCAGAATGTTGGCCAACTAAAAGGCAACATATCCAACAAATGAGTGTTGCAGAGATGCGCATGCTACGGTGGATGTGAGGTCACACGAGAAGAGACAAAATTAGGAATGAGGTGATACGTGATAGGGTAGGGGTGGCACCAATTGAGGAGAAGCTAGTCCAACATCGCCTATGGTTGTTTGGGCGTATCCAGCGAAGACCTCCAAAAGCACCGGTTAACAGTGGGATTATAAAGAGTAGAGAGAATTTTAGGAGGGGTAGAGGTCGACCAAGGTTGACATGGCAGGAGACGGTGAAACGAGACTTAAAAGAGTGGGACATACCTAGAGATTTGGCTCATGATAGGACTGCATGAAAATTAGCAATTCATGTGCTAGAATCTTAGTTTAATCGTATTTTGTTACTCTTATCTTCTTTCTTATTAATCCATTTCAAAAATAAATAAAATGTAGAATATTATTTTATTTGTATTTTTTTACTCTTATCTTATGTTCTATTACTTCTCTTCAAAAATTGTTGGGTTTCATATCTAGTCGACCCCAACTTGTTTGGTACAAAGGCTTGGTTGTTGTTGTTGTTGTTGTTGTTGTTGTTGAGAGCAATATGTTGGAGAGTAGTAAAATGTAAACTAGGGACTTAGGAAAATTAAAACAGAGAAACTATTCATCATTTCATCTATTTGAATTCTAAGTCATTCTTACCACACATCTTTTATTTTATTCGAAAACAAATCTACTCTACTTTATTTTATTTTTTTATTTTTTTATATGCAAGGTGGATGATGGGTGAATGGAAAATAAATATGCAAGGGGTTGACACAATTTACCTCAAGTGGTGGTCCTCCCCCAAGCTTGTTCTTCACTCACCTTCGTGATGAGGGTTGAACCCTTGATGATGGAAGTATGCCGCGAGATCGGCTTGTTTTTTTTTTTGTTGTAGCGTGGAGCTGAAGTTGATGAATTGAGCATTCATGTGTTGTTGCCAGTCTTGGGTACCTTGGACATGCCCTTGGAGAGGGTTTGTAGATGTCACCCATTCGTACTTCAAGCTCTTCCATACGTCTAGTGAGATCAGTCATTCCTTGGCTATAGTCACGATGACTTCTAGCAGAAGAGGAACAACATCTTCTCATGGACGTTGGAGTCAAGTTGATAGAGCTTGAAGTGGATAGGGGTGGCTCCCATGTGGCACCTGGCCATCTATGCCAACACGGACCTTCGGTCTCATATGATGGAGCTTGAGTCCATCCTGGTGCATCTCCCATTGGGTTCTCTACCTCTTCGTACTCGTGGATCGTGGAAGTCGTCGGAGGCATGGCCACTCTCCTTGTACGGCTTCTAGTTACCCTGCCAGAGACATTACTTCTTCGGGCTTCCTCATTGGGAAGAAGGTCAATGGTGAGCCTCCTGCATTTGCACATATGATAATCCGAGTTTGGTAATCAAATTTCATTGACAAAGCATATCAAAGAGTCATCTTCATCATGCTTAAGGGTATGTCCTTGCACTAAATAATCTTCATTAATTAATTATCTTTGATTTTCAATATACTAAAATAAAGAATATTCTAGTGCTTCTACCCTAGTAGCAACACGAGTAATCAATGAGGTGCATTCAATTGGCCCTGTTCTTGGAATGTAATCTAATCATTGTGTCACCATGACAATAACTGGAGCAGTTTTTATCCTTTTAATCATGGCTAATAAAATTTTAAGCTCATCATCACTCACTACCCTTACGTCTCCTTTAAGGAACATAGTCATAGCCACCCATCTATGCATGAAGCGTAAAGTAGGGTTGTGTAAGTGGTTATTCCTTGGTGCACTACATCTGACCTCACTAGTTACATCTTGCAAAAAACATTGTTTGTTAAACTAAGGCAAAGCTTCTAAATCAACAAAACAACGTTTATGGAAGCCTAGGATTTCACTTAATTATTTCCATAGTATGTTGTATCCTGTTGAAATAATCTAAAAGTAATACTATCAAATCCTATTTTGAGTGTGCAAAGGAATTGTATGGAGAGAAGGCGTGAACCTCTCTCCTCTATGCGAGCAAAGTTTTCCCATCCTAGTGCACACCAAATGGATAAGAATTCAGAGTCCATACCTATTTTGGAGATCAAAGTTGGATCATAAACATTCGTATGAGAAAACTCACGATCTTGGAGGAGCTTGCATGATTGATCTTCAACTTCACTTTGTATGTCGAGGTCGTCGTCGTGAAGAAGTTGATGTGGGTTGCTTCTCTCACCCATGGGATTATCCTCACATACGCTCCTCCTCTGTGAACTCGGTGTAGCAATGGAAGAGGGGTGTGCACTTGAGTCTCTACCATGGCTTGAGCTTGCAACCTCCTTCAATCTCTTTATTACTTTCATGGCCACAACAAACAAGAACACAACAAGACAAAAACTCGAAAGAGGTGATGTTAGCAAAAGCAAAACCCTCGATGAATTTTCCCTTGTAGAACTTGAGAACCAATTGCAAATGCAAAAAAAGCAGATCTTTTTTAGTTGCATTTTCAGCAAGAGTGCTCCAATGAATAGCAAGGAAAATAATGTGATTAACAGTGATTTTTGGGAGGTATGAAATGAGGTGTAGTGTGAGGAGAAGTGCTCCTCACGGGCACCATTTATAGTGTTCACTCCCCAACGATCACTAGGGAATCAAATATAGCCGTCAGAGTAGAGAGAGAGAGAGCCAAAATGGCTCTTTCCCCTAGTTGGCCGGTTTGCAATGTGGGCCCCTCTGTTCTCCCTTTTGGCAGTAGGCTCCTCAAAGGCTATGAAATTAGCACGTTGGTGAATTACCACGTTTGCAGCTCAAAAAAATTGTTTTTCAAATAAAAACCCTTTTTTAAAAACCCAATAATTTTCTTATTGTGAAAAATAATGAAATAAAAATGATAATTGAGAATAGAAGATTCTCAACCTGATAAGAAAAACCAAATATGCAGTGGGGACAAAATCAAACTAAATGGGGAAAACCAAATGAAGCGAAAAGAAAAAACAAAGAAAGGATAACTACCAATTTAACCTATTGGCTAGGTCTCACCACCGTTTGATGAGATGAACATTCCTCCTTCTTCATTTCTTGACCTTCGGGCCCAGCGGGATGGGATCAGACGACTTGTCTTACTTCTTCCGTCATTCCTTCTTTGGCGGCTTGGTGGACTTGGGCCTTTGGGGAGGCCCAGACTTCTCTGTCTTATTGGGATGTCGGCGTGGACGATAAGAAGGGTTCTTTGCATAGATCAAATTCCTCATGAATGCAATGAGCGGGTCCACCTTTGAAGGTGTGATTTTGACCTCTTGAATGTGCTTAACATTTGTCCCATACTTGATACAGATCATGGATCATTGCTCCAACTTTGGGCAAAAGTTAAACTTTACCTCCTTGCCATTGATATGGAATTGGATTTCTTCAGCTCCCAAATCTATGCGAGCCTTCGCGGTGCTAAGGAATGGGGGCCCAAGAATGAGCGGTGTATCCTTCTCGACCTCCATGTCGAGCACCACGAAATCCACGGGTATCAAGCAATTCCGGATTTTCACCAAAACATCTTCAGCAATACCTGTCAGATCGGACCGAAGAATCAGCCAGTTGGAGCAGCATTGGTGTTGTAGTAAGTTCCATGAAGTTCAGCTGGTCCAAAACCACCTTGGGCATCACACTCACACTTGCTCCAAGGTCACAAAGGTCTATGTCAAAGTGGTGATCCCCAATTGAGCATGAAGTTGTAGGACATTCAGTGTCCTTTAGCTAGTTTCTTCCTTGTAGAGAAATCATGTTGGCACTTTGAACGAGGGGTTCGGGCTGTCCTGGCATCTTGCCATTCTCCACTGGAGGAACAACAGCTGCCAGATGAGCCAACTGAGTTTCCAACATCTTGTTGAAGCTCAATTGATTCTTGAAGGCTGAGGATAGTCCTTCAATCTTGGCATTAATTCTTTCTAGGGTCCTGTCATTAGTTGACAGCTTCTTTGATATAGAATCATTGATTTTTAGCTGGCCAATGGAATGTTCTCTCAAGTTGGGTTGGTTTCTACTATTGCCATTGTTGTTGTACCCTCCATGGAAAAAAGGGTGTGCTTGGCCCCACCCTTGACCTCCTGAACGATAACCATTGTTGTTTCCATTGTTGGCTACGTATAGGGCATCCTCATGGGTTTTTGGGCAGTAATTACCCAAATAGCCCGTGTTACCACGGACATAACAAGTGATGTGAGAGTTTAAGGCATAGGCATTGCCACATACCTCACCATTGCCTTGTTCATCAATCTTCTTCATAAAGAGGTCCAATTTGGCAGCGATCATGTCCACCTCCTTCAAGGTGTGCATGCCTCGCTGGCGTGTATGGAGACGCTCGTCGCTCCAATCCATGTTTGACACCATCTTCTCAATCAAATCTATAGCTTCGGGCACCGTCAATGAGAAGAAGGCTCCTCCAGTAGCAGCATCAACATGGTCACGGGCGGAAGGTATCAGCCCATTGTAGAATTTTTTGATAATTAGCCAATCATCCATCCTATGGTGGGGACAGGTTATGATATACTCCTGAAGCCTTTCCAAAGCATCGGGAATAGACTCCTTGGCATCCATGTTGGAAGCTGGAAATTCATCCACGTAGGGCATTGGTCTCGCCAAACGGGAAAAACTTGGCGAGGAATGTCATAGAACATTTTTCCCAAGTGTCTATAGCACTTCGATTCACATAGAACCACTATTTTGCACTCCCAAGAAGAGAGAACGGAAACAACCTAAGACGGACGACATTAAGAGAGATGTCCTTGATCTTAAAAGTGCTATAGATCTCAAGGAACTGTTGCAGGTGAGCTCTTGCATCCTCGTTAGCCTTCCCACAAAATGAGTTTGATTGCACCATAGTGATCAGACCAGTCTTGATTTTGAAGTTCACGTCTCCCGTGTTAACAGTGGGCCCAACAGGCACATTGTTAGTAGAGGGAGCCAAAACTCACGAAGGGTCTTCTCGGTCATTGGCGTTTCGCTTATTGGTGCAATTGTGCTGGCTTGCTCTGCCGCTCCAAGCTTCTGAGGAGTATGACCCGTGGTCGATCTCTCAGAAAGGATTCGGTATCTTCAACAAAGTTTTCTGGCAAGGGGAAACTAGACATACACTACCCTGCTTTCACATAAAATGCAAAAACAAAGAATGGTTATCCTACTAAAACCTACCAGGGTCTTATCCTACTCACTCAATCATGTAATCCCCGACAACGGCGCAAGAAATGCTTATTAATATTTCCTAGACGCTACTAACAATTCATCCCTAGCAAGGGTGCCAGAAATGCTTGTTAATAGATTTTAGATTACACATGTAAACCCGCAAGGGCATGGAATCTATCGATGTATCATTTCCCCTTTTAGAGTATTCCCAAAGGGTGTCATTTATATTCTCCCAAAGGAAGGCTAGGTGGAATCGAAGTAATCATCAAATGGAAAGGTTAGGTTGCTCTAGGTAGAGTTCTAGCAAGGATAGATAAATGATAGTTTGGAGGTAGTGTTACACACACAAGAGCATTCTAACCTAGGGGGTAAACGAGGTAAAGAGGGACTAGACTAAGAATTAGGTAGAGACTCCTACTATGCTTCTAATGTACATATACATAGCCTAGGTTAGTTACTAATGATCATATTAATTATGAATTCTCATGCTAAGTGGATTAACACATCGGGCACGGGTTTACCCCTAGCAACACTAGGACGACTCCTGCCAAGAGCCTGTGGTATAGCCGAACGTGGAGGATTACAAAGGACAGATAGGTCTATCACCAACTACTGCCAACCACTTAAATCCATGGGTCTACGAGACATTCATTGCTACTTATCTATCCTAGCACCATGCTATCATATTAAGTAATTACCTTAAGTGCCTAGGCACAAGCCATCCTAAGGCAATGAACTAAATCATCGTTGAACCAATGTTAGTTCATAGCATCAGTGCTTCACATTACCATAACCATGTCATAGCTAATTAGACTATAGGGGGTTTCTAGTGTTTATGATGATAATGGTATAGAATAATCATAAATACTACTTCTACCATATATATGGAATCCACAATCAAACAAGAAACGCTTCATCCAAGTAAATGAACAATATAAGACTAATGATACCATCTTTATCAAGAGCAAAGTCACAAATACAAATAGGAATATGAGAGCCATACCTTCCCAATTAGGAATTGGGAAGAGAGTCCTTTTACTCCTCTCCTACTTGGACTATGGACTAGAGACTCTCCTCTCTACAGCCTATACTCCTCTAAACCTATGGAGAGTAGTGGATACAATGGATGAATACTCAAGTGGTGTGTGTGTGAAGTGAGAGTAGGGGGTCCTATTTATAGGTGGAGAAGGGTCGGTTCCCCCCACAAAAAAGCACATGAATCAGTCACCACTGACTTCTTCAAGCCGGGAGGAGCCAACACATTGAAGCTGATTCGAGTTTGGCGCTAGGACCACGTCGCCGACTAGGAGGGTCAACCAATCTTGTCTTTGCATGGTTTCTTGTGTGCTTTCTCCAGGTCACTGCCAGGTGGGTCCCATCCCTTGATATGGGTGCTACACCATTGGACGGCCTCAGATACTTCTGTTTGCGGGCCATTTGATCCATGTGGTGCCACATGTTATCGCTTGATTGGCTGGGATGGTATTTTATAGGATTGCTCCCCCTCTTTTACCTCATTTCCTATAATAATTCCCTGCATCTACTATTTTTCCAAGGACAATTGGAAATAGGTTAAATAGAAAGGTGATGTGTGTAATAAATGACAATTCCATCACATATTTGAGTTATATTGACGGGTGAAACTGGTATATAACAGCTGTCAACAGTGAGTCGAACGAAAACGAGGATGAAGATCGGATGGATGAGATGATAGCGGATGTTGGTCGAGAGTACGAAGAGCATTCACCGCCAGAGGAGGTGAGAAGTTTTACAGGCTTCTTTTTGCCTCAGATGAAAATGAGCATGACGACACCAATGTGACTATTCCGCAGGCTGTCACACGACTTAAGGCGTTGAAGTCTAAGTACAATTTTGTAAACACTTGCTACAATGGTATCCTTAAGTTGATCAGTGATCTCCTTCCGTTAAATCTTATGATGCCGACAGACATATATCAGACTAAGAAGCTTTTGGCTAGTCTAAGCATGATTTATGAGAAGATTGTTGCGTGCGAGAATAATTGCATGTTGTTTTGGAAGGAACACAAGTACAATACTCATTGTATGCATTGCAAAGCATCTAGGCATGTGAAGGTTTTGAATGATGATGGAGAGGAAATAACTACAAAAGTACCGATCAAACAGCTTCGGTACATGCCTATCACGTTCAGGCTTAAACGCTTGTTTCTGTCCCAAGAAATAGCGAAGCAGATGAGGTGACATTCAGAAGGGATACGTGAGAGCAGTTACAAAGATATTATGGTGCATCCTTCGGATGGTGTGGCTTGGCAAGCTCTAGATAGTTTTGATCCGTAGTTTGGTAGAGATCCAAGAAATGTTCATTTTGGGTTGTCAACAGAGGGTTTCACTTCCTTCAGCACTAGTAACAGCTGGTACTCTTGTTTGCCTATTTTATCATGCCTTACAATCTCCCTCCTAACATGTGTATGAAAGAAGGATACATATTCCTCGCAGCCATCATTCCTAATCCTAAACATTTTCGGAAGAAAATCAATGTGTTCATGCATCCGTTGATTGAGGAGATGAAAGAGCTATGGCAAGGTGTAAAGGCATACGACAGTCATATGAAATGTGAATTTACCATACGTGTCGCATATCTATGTTCTATACATGATTTGTTGGCATATGGCATTTGGGCTGGTTAGTGTATCCATGGACAATTGTGTTGCCCCATATGTATGGTTGACACTGATGCCATCAGGTTGAAGTACAAAAAAAAAGTTAGCTTCTTTGATTGCCATCGATGATTCCTTCCTTCAAATCATCCTTTCAGAGGTGATACACAATCATTCTGAAAAGGCAGAAGGGTTACAGAAGGACCACTATGGTGGAGAGACTTATACCGGTAATGTTTCATGGCTATTTAAACCTAATTTATGAAAGTTGTTTACTAAACTTAGCTACTTATATAGACATATTTGTGGTAAGGAAGTGTCGAAAAAGATGATGTGGTTGTGGGAGAAAGAAATTGTTGTGCTTGTATGTAAGATGGAAAAAGTGTTCCCGTCTGGATTTATAAATGTTATGCAACATTTGTTGGTGCATTTACCTTATGAAGCATTGGTAGCAGGTCCTGCACAATTCAGGTGGATGTATAGCCAAGAAATGTAATTGATGAAACTTAGAGCTAAAGTGCACAACAATGCAAGAGTTGAAGGCTTTATTGCAGAGGCATCTGCAGCTAAAGAGATTACTAACTTCTCTAGCAAATATTTTTCACGTGCCAACAACGTGAATGCATGTCACACGATATCATAATTTAGAAAAGGAACTTATGAGTGAGCTTAATATTATAAATGGAAGGGTAAAGGTGTTGGGGCTGCTACTTCTCATTATATTTCGGCGCAAGATAGGAACTAGACCATGCTTTACATATTTTTCAACATGGAGGAGGTGCTATCATATTTTGAAATGATTGACAAGTTGTATTGGACATCTTCACGAAGACCTACACAAAGTCAATTCGATAAGCTACGTCAGCATGACATAAACAGTGGGCCATGCTTTGTGAATTGGTTCTGTTCACATGTAATTTTCTATCCATCTTTTTTCCTACAATCATAGTTCGCATGCTTATCATAAGATGCTAACTTTGTTTATTTATGTAGTGTATGAAGGATGTCAACATCTCTGATGACTTGTGACATATGTCGCATGGTCAATTGTGAGCAAAAGAATTTAATAGTTACGGTATTAATGGATACCATTTTCGAATGGCAAATATTGAAGCAAGCTATCCACTTGTTGCCACTACAAACAGTGGAGTATTGATAACTGCCGCAGAAAATAATGGAGAAGTGAAAGAATACTATGGTGTTATTCAAAAAATAATTGAGTACACTTTTGGCAGTCCAAAAGAACTTCAACTTGTGATTTTCGACTGTCAATGGTTTGATCCAACATCGGGCACACGAGTTGATGATTTTGGAATGGTGGAGGTCAACCACAATTCACGCTACATAGCCCATAACAACAATGTTGTACTTGCAAGTTGGGTTGAACAAGTGTACTATTTGAGTTATCCTCATCCAAGTTTGAAGAATTAGTGGGTTGTGTATAAAGTTAACCGTGAAGTGCACCCTCATCGTTATGATGGGAACATAGAGAATCAGGAAGATGATGATGGTAGTGTCTATCAAGATGAAGTCGAGGAAGCACAAGATTTTATGATATCTTGTGGGACAAGACACAAAGAAATAGCTAGTGATACGCTAGAGTTGTTGTCTAAAGAACAAGATGGCCCTTCGAGAAAACGTGTTCGACAATCACACAAGATTATTGAAAAGCAGAAAAGGATTATGGAAGAAAGGGAGAGATTTGAGCAAGAGAGTGAAGAAGAAGAGTTTGAAGAAGAGATGGAAAAAGAGATATGTGAATATCTTAATGGACGTGTGACAGAGCAGATTCTGATCCTGCTGATTTTTTTATTCTTATTGTATGCATTTTTGGAGATTTTTATTCTTATTGTATGCATTCTTTAAGATTTATTATTTAATATTGTATACTAATCATATTATTAAAAATTGTGTAGATGATTAAGCTTTTACCAGGATTGGGGGAGAAGAAGCGCAAGAAGAGTAGTGGATCTTCGTCCTCCACGTCCAGTTCTAGTTCGGGCCGCGCAGACCCGTTTTAGGTACTTGTTTATTTTAAAATACATTTCAATATCAAAATTAGCTGTCTATTGTTTCTTACATGTTTATTTATATTTGTAGGGCACTAGCTACATGTGAGACCTATGTGCTAAATACATTGACAAATAGGCTAAAAGTATGAGTTTACATGCAAAGTTTTGAGCTTATAGCGATACACCCTGATACACACTGTCTGAACTTGTCTCAGTGCATGTTGGGAGTAACCTCGTTACTGTCAATAAGTCTATACTGTCCAAACTTTTCAATGTGTTTTGAGAGTATTGTTACACTCGATGGTTTTGGATTGTCCGAGCTTTCATTATTCATATCAAGATTAACAGTTACTCCGCAAAGTTTTCATATTGAGTTCGATTGCTCTATTTTGCTCTATTTTAACATGCAATGTTTCAAACTTGCTTTTGTCTTTGGAAAGATTTGCTTAATATTCATTTGTTATGTTTTTGGTGTATTTTGGTGGTTATAGCTGATATTATTTTGCTAAGTTGTGCAACATGCTTATATGACGTGTTCACGTAAGTGTTATGTTTATCGGTCTAACGTGAGTCATGTCGTGGACTTGAGCTCAGAAAAAGTAGATGTTTGTTCATGCGGAAGTGTTGCTTGAGGTCAAGACATGGTTGGTGATGGGACCTATTGAACTAGTCTTAGGGAGAAGATGAGGTTCAACAACCAAGCTCGGGAGGAATTGTGGTTGAGTTCATCGGGAGGTCGCGCAACATGTTTGAGTTAAGAACAATGCATGTGAAGGTATCGTGGATGTTATTGGAAGGTGTTTGCACGTGTGCAATGGGTGCATGGACGTGGAAACATAGTTCGAAGACATGTTGAACAGATATGGACGTAAATATGTGGCCGACAAGGTCCAATCGACTGGATTATTCCTCAGGCTACGACTGAGGTGGTTATGGTCGGAATATGGAAATTTTAGAGTTTGTTTTGGTTAGATTTCATGTGGGTCAAGAAGTTGAGTTTTCTTAGAAATGTTTAGAATGTTCCTGAGATGTTTGGAAGTCTTAAGATTGCTTCTATCTACGTATGGAGGAGTCTTGAGCAGTTATGAAAAGTTTCGATTGAAACTGAGTCTGATTAGAGTCCTAGTTAGATTTGAGTTGGCCAAAGGGCTGGTTATATAAGCAAAGGAGGCCAAATCTCATGATCACGACTTAGGTGCTGTTCCTCTTGTGTTTTGATCAATAAAATTCTTAGTTTAGAGGAGCTTTTGTGCCTTATTCGTCCGACTTATTTTCGTTAAGTCTTTCTCGTCTAGTTTCTGCGCTGCCCGACCGTTCTTCGGTGTTTTTAGCGTAACTCAAGTTTTACAGAGCCAATTATCGTGATTCTTTTTGTGTTGTCTTTAAAACTCAATGCTATATCATCTGTAAAAATTTTTTGGTAATTGGATTCGTGGTTTTTAGGTTACACGAGTTTCTTTGCATCATAGAAGATCTGTTTGATTTTCTGTTAGAACAGATTGACCTCTGCTCAGTGTTTCGGTCATAACTTGAGTTTTACTTGACATTTTCTCTAGATTATTGTTGTAGTTTCTTTGTGACTTGGTTCACTAAAGTCTACAATGATTTATTATATTTTGAACATGTTGGAAACACTCGCACACACGGTTTTTCTATCAGATTGATTTTCTACCGAGTGGTTTTTGTTGCTTTTGCTGAAAAAGTTTGAATCTACCATTCACTCCTCCGGTTGCTTTTCACGTGCTCTTCCATCCTTCAATTGGCATTAGAGCCACGATACTCTAATCTCATTGATTTGCACATGTTTCTGCTAATCAACATAGAGAAATACTCTGCAAAACCGTGTGTTCGATGGCATTGATTTTTAGGTTTGAAAGGCTCGTATGGAGGCTTACATACAAGCACAAGGCTTCGCCATGTGGGGGAAGGTATACAAGTACTTCGACATGCCACCAAACGATCAAGTTATGGATGCGGACATGAGAGATGTTGACAACAATAACAAGGCTCGCAACTTGATCATACAACGATTTACTCAAAGCAATTTCGACCGTGTTGCACACCTTCGATCTGCATATGATGTGTAGAAAGCACTTTGCGAATACCACGTAGGATCAAACAGGATCAATGAGGTAAGGCAATATATGTTCTAGAAAAATATATGTGCTTTGAGATGCAACCGGGTGAGTCCATCGATGATCTATTTGCTTGCTTTAATAAAATTCTCAGCAACTTGCATAGTGTCAATGTTAATTTTCCCGATGCTGAAAATACTAGGCAATTGTTAAGTGCATTAGACATGTCAATTTGGGAAATGCAAGTTACATCTATCCATTAATCTACTATCATGATTACACTTACTTTAGATGCGCTATATTCTAAACTGAAAACTCATGAAATTGACATAATCTCACGTAAGAACCCCAACAAGTCTCTTGCATTTGTTTCTCAACGTGACATGCCAAGTTCGAGCCGACCTTCATCTTGTGGTACACTTGCCTTGATTTCCTCTCAGACCCTTTAACAGATTGAACAGTTTTCGGAGGAAGAGCTTGCACTTATCTCTACTTGGTTCTCAAAAGCATTAACAAATATGAGAACTAGAAGGAGAGGAAGTGCCGGTTCTCAACGATGCTTTGAATGTGGTAAGACATGACATTTTTCTATGGATTGCACTTACATTTTAGGTCCTACTTCCCATGATCAAAAGCGAACAAGGACAAAGCACTCCTCTGCCAACTACAACAAGATCAGAAGGGTTTCACTCAATGTAAAATAATGGACAAAATTGTCTCTTCAATTCAAGAGTATTGCTCGAGCGACTTTAATATTTGGGAGTAATGAATATGAAGATTCTTTGGCGAATACATGTCTTATGGCTTGCAAATCAAGTTCAAGTATGGAGGAAGCCGAATCAAATAGTGAAATGATGAGGTATGTCCTACTTGTGAAAAAAAATGTGTGATACTCTTTCTCATTCTACTGTTGTACTTAAGAAAATGGACAAATAACTTATGGTCAATGTTGCTAAAATTGAATCACTAGTGTCGAAGTGTGCGATCAACACTCCCCGCCGTACTACTGTGAAGTACCACGTAGATTAGTATTTAGGCAGGGCGTATTCTCAAGAACATAGGAACAGGGGTGACACAATGGTTTTTACGTGGTTCGGGCCGCCTGAGCGTAATACGCTACTACACGGGAGTGTTTGTGTGTTGGATTGCTTTGAGTGAGTATGCTGGTGAGCTAGTCTGAATGACTTGTGTTCTATCGTGCAGCGCAGTCCTTTAATACGCCAAGGACTGGCAGTTACAGTGTGTCGTGGCCTGACAGGTGGCCCTAGCGGTATTCACCGTGCCATATACGATCTAAGTGTATAACGGCGGTTTATTAGTGTGATGACATTCCTTAATGGCAGCGTTACCGGGCTTGGTGGTCCTCTAATTGTGCTTCATTAATGCATAATTAATGAAGCATTAACCAGGTTTTGTAACGGCTGATTGATTGCCTCTGAATGTCTGCGCTATTGTTTTTCCCAGAGTTCTTCCCATTGGAGATGTAGATCTGGATATGCGACATGTGGCAGCACTGGAACTTCCCTTAGAAGGGAGGCAGGTCTGGCACCACAGAACATGTGGTAGCACCGGAGCTTTCCTTAGCAGGTAGGCAAATCCGACGTGACGGGACACATGGCAGCGTTGGAGCTTCTCTTAGCAGGGAGGAAGGTACGTCACCACGGGACATGTGGCAGCGCTAGAGCCACCCTATGGAGAGAGGCAGGTCCATCACTGTGGGACACGTGGTAGCGCTGGAGCCACCCTAAGGAGGGAGGCAGGTCCGGCACTTTGGGACATATGTTGGCCTCCGAAGTCCACTGTCTTGGAATGTGGGACTCATCGCTTCTCTTTCTGGTACCAATGGGTACCTGGTCCGCAAGGTACCAACAGTGGCCCCTGGGCCCACCTTGGGGTGAGGCTTTCATCCTGGAGGTGGCGACACTATGACTTCTCACGTTGTTGCTTCATCTTTTCACTTGGGCAGTTGAAACGATGGCACGCTACTGTGCCATCGCTACGTGGCTCTTCTTGGGTAAGCAGGTGAGATACATGACGTGCGGATCTCACGCAATTGAAGGTTGCCGTTTTCGAATACGATTTTTGTATCGGTTCCCAGCACAATCTTTGTATCTATGTCAGGCCACCACCAGGCTTCTAACTTCTCATCATAACAATGGCTCACTTGGTTCAACTTTTTTGGCAAAGTGGATCCGGGCCACCTTATCACTAACAAGGTAACTTCATAGTGCGTAATCAGGCTCCGTGTGGAGTTGCCATCCAAGCGTTGTAGAGGCTAATAAAGGAAGATGCTTTGCAGGGGGAGTGATCTCTTACACATCAATCTGTTTGCTCGTGCATAGAGCTCTCTGCTTCATCCCTTGCGTCGCGTTCTCCACTTTCGCTCCACTATGTTGCGACGGATCTCAGACCCCCCCCCCCCCAACAAACTTGTGAGCAAGAGAGATCTTGTAATGGTCTGGAAGTTGATGGGATGGCAGATCCCCTCCTTCGATAATGTGATTTGTCGTGGGAATCTCTCTTTCAAGAAGGAGAGCTCCGGCGATATCGTCTTCTTCACGGCGTACGCCATGGTTAGACTAGTTCCGCCGGCCTCCAACTTCTTGCTAATGCTGCTGGAAGTGTACGGACTTTAACTTCAACACCTTAGCCCCCACTCAATCTTGCTGGTGGCGATATTCGTCTACTTCTGCGAGATGTGGGTGGGCGTGTGACCCTGCATGCTGTTGTTCAACACTTTCTTCACCCTCAAGAAGACTTGGAAATGTACCAGCCTCATTGGGTTTTACTACTTCGTGAGACATAGGAATCCTCTGTTCAAGTACATCAGATCCTTTGCCTCTAGTTAGTGGAAGACCTGGAAGAGCGACTGGGTGGTTGTCCAGATGGACCAGCGCGACCGATTGGAGTTGCCAATCAGACTTCTGACGATGTACAATGACTTCTAGGAGCTGCTTCCAAAGCTATCAGAGGAGTATAACCTAGTGCTCACTAGGATCCGGCACCTAGTTGATGGAGGGTTGACGTCTCTAATGGTGCTTGGCAACTTATTGTCCAGCCGCTGGGCTCCACTTAAGCAGCGAGAATTTCTAGCTTGGAATTACAGTAGAGAGATGGACTTCTGCTGAATTGAACTTGGCCTCAGAACGGACTTGGGTGAGGAGGCTCTGTGATTTCAAATGCAAAAGTTGTACAATAGTTCTGTCTCAAGAGACGACCTTGTGCCTCCATCAGAGTTCCTACCGCAGTCTGCTGTGCCAGAGATCACAAGGCAGCTGCAAAAGGAGATGCCAATCCTCGACGACATTGGTCTTGTAGTGCGGCAGGGGAGGAATGCCCTCGGGGGAATAGTCTCTCCAGAGCTTTAGCTCCCGGCACACAAGAGAGGTTCGAACCTGCCTCTGTCAGCAGCAAAGGCAAGGCTATTGCAGAGCCGAGCCAGAAGAAGAAATCCAACTGAAGTTGGAGCAAGGGGAAGGAGCTCGCGGATTCCTCCAGTCGAAAGAGGAAGTTGATGCGAGTTGATGGTACCTCCATCAGGGCAGCTCTGACGGAAGCGGTGTCACTGTCAATGTCGCACGCGACCGTAAGGTATATGGTTGTTGTACCTCCGACAATCGCATATTTGGTCTCGGCGCCCAAGATGAGCTTCGGGTCTAGGAAATCATCATCTTACGTCCCAGTGTCAACAGCGCGCACTGGATCCAGCAAGTCTTCACCTCTGGTCCCTATGCCAACAGTGGGCATCGAGTCCAAAATATCTTCTCTGATGGTAGCTCCGGCTACAAGGACTGGAGCAACGTATGTTCCGGAGGTCCCAATTGCTGTGATGCTGGTGGCTACTTCAGAGACTCCCTTTTGTTGAATTTTGTATTTCCTTTATTTCTATAGTGTCGAGGCCAGCCGCTACTCCTGTACCACCAACCAGCCAAGCCAGCATTGCTGTCAAAGACACCAAGCCGGCCGGAGCAATGGTTGATGGCGTGACTCCTCCTGTGGTCATGGCGGGTAGTGCGACGATTCCTGAGTCAACTGACGCCAAGGTGACCTCGGCGCCAGCAGCCGAAGGTGCTGCGGTTGCACCAGACCATGTAGATGAAGTTGTGCCAGCGCTGAAGTAGGCTACAACAGCAGCCAACTATAGAACCAGCAATGGATACTAAAGTGGCACTGGAGGTACCAGCCGAAGCCTGGAGGGTGTCGGAGCCAGCGATCAACGCTACACCTGTGGCTGATGACGTGATGGTGCTAGAGCCAATGGCTGCTGCGCTAGAGCCTATGACCGATGTCGTGCTGGAGCTTGTGCTTGAATAATCAGCTGTTTGTGCTTCGACATTTGCGCCTGTGGAAGACGGCCTCCCGGAGTTAGGCGCAATTGATGAAGACTTCTTGGGGTCCATGCTTGTGCCATGGGCTCCAACGGCTGTCTAGAATGCTATGGGAGCTCTGATGGATCCACGGGAAGGTCCAGAGCCGATCCCCCTATTGCTCTTGATTGAGAACGCTTACTCAATCCTTGGTGAAGTTCAACTCGGCTTCGACTACGAGCGAAGTGATCTATAATCATAACGGAAAACTCTATGGCGGTGGCAGAGGCTTCTTAACTTCAAGGCGAAGTTGACATAGACCCTCCTAGTCGACTTGAGGGACCTTCTTACAGCCGAGAAGACAAGGCTGAAGTGGTTGGACGATCCTCTAGATGACAAGCAGGCTGCCATAGAAGCTCTGAGCGAGAAGACTCGCGAAATCTATGACAAGGCGACAGAAGCCAACAATTTGGCAGATGCTCGCTTTGAGTCCTTAGACAACTGAGGGATGAGCTCCTCATGTGACAGGAGGTTGTCGACAATAAGGAGCAAGAGCCCCAGAAGAGAGATGCTGAGACCTCTCAAAATTGGAGCGCGGTGAGCAGGACTTTGCTCACTGCGTTGAGAAGTTCAAGTACCAGTGCGACCAAGAAAAGCATCGAGTGTGGTTGGCTGGAGAAGGAGTCTCCAAATGGGAGCTTGCTATCTCCGCGAGGGAATACATGTTTAAGACAGAGGAGAAGGACCTGGCAGCAAAGAAGGACCGTCAGAACCTCCGTGAGAAACAAATTGCAGACCAAGAATGGCTGCTAGCTGAGCGGATGCAGCATCACGTGTAACACCCTCATTTTCATCCATCATGCATTACATTTATTCTTATACATGTTTAACATAATGCAGTACGCAAAGGAACAAGATTACAAGTATTTAAGGGAAACCATAAGTTAAAATCAATCTTGGGTACAGACTTGTCCAGATTGGACCCCGAACTAGTCTGATTTAGCTACTGTTGTTCCTCGGACTTATCCGATTATTGCTACGGATTAGTCCGGAAATCGTTTCTAATGTTCTTCAGACTTGTCCGTTAATTTTACAAAGTGATCCACTTTTTTTCTATTCCTCTCTGGACTTGTCCGTTGTTTATATAGACTAGTCCGATGATCACTACTGGAAACTCCCAAAACCTGGTCTGGATTTTAAACTGGACACACCCAGGACTTGTCTGGCCTAGTAGCGAACTTATCCGATCATCTTTCTGTCTAAAAATGAAATTGTCCACCTTGACAACGGACTTCTTCGTTGAACTTTCTGTTCCCAGACGGACTTGTCCGACCTTACTACAGACTAGTCCAGTGTGTAGGATTTCGACTCGTATTCTATTTTCCCTCCAAGACAAGTTATTAGGTAATTACCTTAATTGCACCCAGAAAAGTCATGCCTCACCCCTGGGGAGCCCAATTGTGACCCCACCAGAGGCCCTACTTGTCCCCACCGCCTTCTACTTGGATTCTCCCCCAACCCTACCACCTCTCCTCCTATATAAACACCCCACCGCACCTTTCATCCTTTTGCCCCATGACATAAAATAGTTAGCTCTGTCACGCCGTGTGTCGCCATTCTTGAAGAAGGTAGGAGCCCTCACCGCTAGGAGGGACAGGGAGAAGAAGGAAGAGGAAGGACAAAAGGATCAATCAAGATCATTACCACTGTTGCGATCTTCTTCGTAAATTCTATGACGTCAACATTCTTCTCCGCCAATTTTTTGTCTTTGTCGATCTAGCCGTCAAGTTATCGCGTTTCATCTATTCTTAGACTAGTGAACCCTTGAATTCACAGTAAATACCTTAGATTCATTCTTCCTACATCGATTTGGTTCCTTACTTAACTCATACTATGCTCTAGTTCAAAATTCACAAAACCCTAGTCGTAGCGGACTTGTCCTATCCAGTGCGGACTAGTTTGAACTTTCTGGTCCAGAGCCGACATGTCCGACCCATGGTGCATACTACTCCGGTCCTTCAATTCTGGAATTCCTGGAACTTTCCTAACTTACTTCGTAATGACTCGAAACTTGCTTTAACATGTAAAACATTAATTGTAACGAGTTAGTAAGCCATACTAGCAACCTAATACCATGTATTATATCATAATTGCATCATTCATGCATGTCATGGCATATTAAGTACTATAAGAGCATTTATTGATTGTAATGCTTGTTTTGCATGTTTGTCGTGCGGAGTAGAAGGTAACGCTCCAGAAGGTTCTTACGAGTACCTTCAGTACCAAAACTTCGAAGCCTCTGATCCAAACCAGCTGCAGGAGCAAGGCAAGTGTCCTTGACCATTTTGATCATGTTTTCAAATGTTTTGTTTGAAAAACTGTATGCTTATGTCAAATTGATGGGAAACCCATGATAGGAGTTTATTAGACTTGTATGACCACTCTTGTCGCTTGGGATATATTGTAGAGAGTCGAGAAGGGTATTTTCTAGTTTTGCTTCGCATTTGTTAATTGGGATGGGATATAACCAATTGACTCATTATTAATGAATATACATATGGACTATGTGAATTGATGATAATGATGTCTTAAGTAACATGGAACTGGGTGATCTAAGAAAGCATTGGTTGTGGACTGGGATGGATGATATGGTGGTTTTGCTTGCTTTAGATCTAAGGACTTGTTCATGCGAGAATAAGCCAGGATAATAACGCCACCACAAGGCCATGTATGTGCGCGGCGTAGCTCAATAATTAGGCATCCTGCTGGTATTATATGGACCATTAGATTGTGTGGAGAATTGGAGTCAAGGAGGGCTACTCTAGGATCTGCATGACACATGAGGGGGCCCGTGGGTGGGAGAATGGACATTCAAGCCTGCCGATGAAACCTCAGTGGACCCGTACATACTAGTAGTCCCTTTTGAAAAGCTATTTTATGATCTCTTGGCCACACACCAATGGAAGTGTGAGACGACATAATGGAGGTTCCTTAGTCACCGAAAGGCGATGAAATCACGAACATGTGGGTAAAGTGGTACAAACTCTGCAGTGTTAAAAACTATCTTGATATTTGTGTTCCCGATTATGAGAACCTGAACAATTTCCATGATTAGAATTGGACTTGGGTTTTGGGATTGTTTGGTATGGGATTGGTTTTGTCATATGTGTACGGTTGATTATGAAAAGATGTGAACTTGGCATATGTGATGATATCAATTGTTGGCTAATTATAGATGAATCGTGGTGGTAAATGAGGATGTTGTATTTGTGATATAGTAATTATTTGAGTTATGATGGGATTTAAACTCACATAGACATTGTAGACTGCTTTTACATGTTTAAGAACTAATGTACTTTTCTACAATTAGAAATTTATTGTCATCCTTGTCTAAGCTACATGTCATACTTTCCCACACTTGCTGAGTATGAAATGTACTCACCCTTGCTATTCCTCCACTAAAATAGGTACATGTGATGCTTGGGAGTACTATGAGGATCATGTGGAGTACTCTGTTCCGTGGTATCGTCAATTGCCTGTGGAGTGGAGTCGCGCTATTTAGTTTATTTTTCGGCTACAATTATTAGAGACTTGTAATTTGTGATCCATTGGATTATAGTAATAAGGTACCTATTTACTCTTGTGATGTGGTTATTTTCTGAATATCGTTTGTGACGCACTCGTGTATGTGTGATGAACATCCTGGGCACACATATGCATCATACTTGGTTCATTTTCAGAATTGGGTGTCATAGCATGCCAAGGAGGTCGAGCGATTCTCCAAGGAAGGTTTCGTGGAGCTAACATCCGCCAGGAGTTCTCTGAGGAGCTTTGGACCACGCGGAGAGTCAAAGCCCAGTAGATCTGGGACTTCCTTCAGCAAGCAGAGAATGCGCTAGTGCCTCAAGGTTTCAGTCTGGTTCGATCGGCTGAACCGGAGCCATAAGTGGGCCAAGCCTTGACAGCCCTGAACTCAGCCGAAGCAAAGCTGGGAAAGCTGGAAGACGTCATTAGTCACTAGCTTGAGACTGAGGGGAAGACCCTTGCCAAGTTAATCGCAGAGTATGTGCTGACTTTTTTTTCCAGCCGGGACCCCTCAATGTTGCTAGCTCCAGTGCTTGAAGGGCCCGTCACAGAGACGAAGGAGGGTGCCAAGGCAGGCGTACAAGAAGCTGCCTAGAAAATCGCCGTGTGGTTCCAACGCAACTCCAGCGAGTAGCTAGGACCTCTTTTTCCTTTTATACCTTCAGCTTGTAAAGACTTGAAATTTGAATGAATGAAATCCTCTTGAACTTCATTTTTTCGTCTTGACTGTTGTCATTGCCATAATCTTGTTGCCCCCCTGGTAGATGTGCTCAATTGACTGAGGGCATCTACCATCTGGAGATTGGCAATGTGTTGAAGTATTTGTGTTAGGTCTGAGCTCCAAGTTTGGCCCCCGAGAGCTCCGAGAACCCCTTGCCAACGTACGGAACATCGACGGTGTCCCCCTGGGAGGTGTCAGAGCTAGGTACATCGACATCGCCCATCATCCATGTGTGAAACGTCGACGCTGAGCCCCCTAGGTGGTGCTGAAGCTAGAGGCTTCGGTGGTGCCCATCATCAACGTTTGAAACATCGACGTCGGGCCCCCTTGGTGGTGCCAAAATTGGATGCTTTAATTGCGCCCATCATCAACATCGGAAAGTCGACCCTGGGTATGTAGGAACTCCTAGAACGAGTGTGAATATCATTTGTCCTGCACATGAGAGACAAGAAGAGTAGCAAAGGTGCTTCTTCTTGCCTATAGTTTAGTTGTGGCATACTATCCTTTCTTGAATTCTAGGTCCTAATTAATTCAACATGATAATACTTAGTATATCGGTTGTACTTTCATAGGTCCATGTGCTTCTCGGCCCGCCTTACTTTGTCGCAACCCCAAAATAGGTAGAGTGGTGTACTTAGGGTGTTGGACCAGGCAAAGCCTATAGCTGACTCCGGACCTGTCACTGGCATTGGTTTTCGGGCGAGTAGGCCATTCAGCGAACACTAGATCTCAAAAAAGACTACCAATAATACTTTAATATGTATCATATGAATTCTTAGAAACCAATTATCAAGAGGATTGCACAATTTCACTATTTACAAGAAGGTAGAGAGGAAATTAAATAAGAGCATGCACAAATTAAATGCACGCAAAGTCTGTTTTCATGTTATTCTATTTCACAATAGCTCCGAATAACAGAGGAGGAAAGGACACACTTAAAGTACAAGACCAAGTTAAGTGTGCTATACATCTTGGACCAACCCGACTCTATTCATAGACTCTATTAAATACTATACAAAAATAGACTCACCTCCGTGCCAAGTGTAGAACTTACGGAGGTGCTCTATATTCCAAGGGTTGGGAAGTGGCGTCCCATTGTCTATGGCCAAGCGAACGCACCTGGGTCAGGAAACTTTGATTACTCGGAAAGGACCATCCTGGCTGGGGGAGAGTTTGTTCGCTCCTTCTCGAGAGAGTATTCACCGCAGCACCAGATAGCCTTCTTCAAGCTGTCGATTGCCTACATGCCTCTGATGATAGTGCCTGAGCACCTGGCAGTATCGCACATTTTTTCATCTTCTTGGCATCTTGCCTCATCGATAGGTCATCGTGTCGGAGCTGATCCTGCACGGCTTCGTCGTAGGTTCGGACTCTGAGAGAACCCATGGTGATCTTCGGAGGAACGACTTCTTTGGCTCCGTATACTAGGAAGAAGAGTGTCACTCCAGTAGCCCGGTTGGGTGTTGTCCGGATTGCCCACGGTGCGGATGAAAGCTCCTGAATCCAGTGTGCACCATGCTCTCTCAAGTGTTCATAGGTACGAGTCTTGAGACCCTTGAGAATCTCAGCATTTGCTCTCTCGGCGTGGCCATTACTTGCCGAGTGAGCTACTAATGCATAGCTGACATTGATGCTGAGGTCTTCGCAATACTCTTTGAAGGTTGCACTTGCGAATTGGGTCCTGTTGTCAGTGATAACTCTGTTCGTGACTCCAAATCTACAGACTATGGACTTCATGAACTTGATAGCTGATTGCTTATAGATAGTCACAACGGGATCTGCTTCCGGCCACTTCTTGAACTTGTTGGTGGCGACGTATAAGAACCGGTACCCTCCGACAGCTTTTTGGAGAGGTCCCGAAATATCAATCACCCACACAGTGAATGGCCATGAGAGAGGAATCATCTACAGTGACTGCGCTAGTGTGTGGATCTGCTTCGCATGAAACTGGCATGCTTCGAGTCTCTTGACCAGCTCGACTACATCCTGGAGAGTTGTAGGCCAGTAGAAACCATGCCATAGGGCCTTACCGACCAGCGTGCGGGATGATGCATGATTCCCGCACTCGCCTTCATGGATCACTACGAGGAGCTCGTAGCCTTCTTCCCGGGAAATGCACCACAATAGGATTACATTGGCACCATGTCGGTAGAGATCCCCTTCTACCAACATGTATCTTTTAACCATCCGGACTATCCGTTCAGCAGATATACCATCTTCAGGTAGGATGTTGTCCTTCAATAGTCCTGGACCTCCATGATCCATGAATCGGGACTAACTTGAGCTTTTGGATCTTGCGCACTTGTTTGCACAGAGCTTCCTGTAAAGCCTACGATCCTTGGTGGACGCAATGGTAACAGGGCCACTTGGACCACCAGCTTCGAGGTGTTGGTCTTGCCACCATCGCTCAGTTTGGTAGGCTGAGCGGCAATTGCTGGTAATCTCCTGACAAAAACTCCATCAGGTGTTGGAGCCCCGATAGAAGCCTTCGTTGAGAGGTTATCAGCTTCAGCGTTGTTGAGACGCTGGACATGGTATTGGTCCAGGACTAGGAAATCTTTCTGCAACTTCTGGACCTCAAGAAGATACGCTGCTAGCTGAGGGTTATTGCTACTACATTCACCTTTGACTTGTTTGATGATGAGTTGTGAATCCCCCTTTACAAGCAGCTGTTGGACGCTGAATAGTAGCATTGTCCTCAGTCCGAAGATGAGAGCTTCGTATTCCTCCATGTTATTCGTCACCTTGAAGTCAAGATGGACCATGTATTTGACTTGCTCCCTTGTCGGTGCGAGGAACAAGATTCCAGCTTCGGCCCCCTACTTCTACACGGAGCCATCGAAGTAGAGGGTCCAGTGAGGCTCTATGAAGACCGGGACATTAGGTTACGACTTCTCTTCATTGAGGTCCCCCAGACCTGATAGAGATGTAGTCCACTCCGCCAGGAAGTCAGCTAGTATCTGACTCTTGATGGCATGTCGAGGCAAAAATTCTAGATCGAATTATGCTAGCTCCGCAACCCACTTGGCAATGTTTCCCATTGAGTTGAGATTATGCAGGATAGCTTGCAGTGGATAAGAAGTTACCACTCATATCTTGTGAGCTTGGAAGTAGTGACGAAGCTTTCTTGAGGCAATAAGAATAGCATACAATAGGTTATGCACCTCAAGATATCGAGTCTTGGTATCGTGGATAACCTCGCTGATGATGTAGATAGGTCATTGGGTAGTCCAAACCCTACCGGAGGGGTCCAGTCCATTCTGTCCATCAACTCGCACCCTCCCAGAGGGGTCTGGATCTCCTTCTTGAGTTGTCGGGACCCTCCCATAGGTGATGAGATCATGCACATTATAAATGCACATACAAACATGGTACAATGTTCATTTGTTTGGGATCCTGGCTCAAGTTAATGTGCTCACTTATTTGATGGAGAACATGAAGATGGTGCACTATATGTTCCACCACCTTGGCTCCTCCTTTCATGCAAACAAGAAGATTTGATGGCGTTGCACATTTGGACCAACACATGAGAGCATATGAACTTGAGTCGAGGATGACTCCAACTAAATAAGGGGGATGATGAGGACATTACTTCTATGGATACAAACAACCCTCCATTGAACATACGAGATGCAATAAATAGAGTTTACACACAACAATTAATTTCAGAGATGAGATCGTTCTTATATGTTTCTTTATATATTTTTGAGAATAGATTGCTACCTAATAATTTAATTGTGATTAGGATACATGGAGTGATTTAAGGAGGTTTAGTCCCGATCTTCCGAAACGTAATGATAAGTCGATTGAGGTGGAGAACTTGACGTTGATGATCTGCGACACTCGAGCAGCTCGAATACCCCTGCAATCACTACACCACCGCTCAGTTGGTTATCAATCGTGCTGCACACGCTTGACCTCGCCAAGAATGCTAATACCTGCAAGTGCAACCAAGAACAAAAGCAAGAACAAGGTAGAAGCAATCTGAATTGCTAAGTTGGGGTCTCACAAATTGATGAACGGCGAAACTGTGTATAACAGATTAATCTAAGCAAAACCCAATTATTTGTGGTGGCTACTATGGAGTATATATAGGTGGGAGGACGTCCAAGGGGGTGTTGGGGTCGTGACCTAACCCTTAGTCACGTAAATAATGGACTTAGACTTCATATAAGGCCCAATGACCCAATATGGTGGCGCAGAACCCTAACAGATTCTGAACTTGATTTTGTTTCGACTATTCTTGAAGCATCCGAAAGAATTTTGACATGGGACCAGCTCCATTGGAAATTTTATCCCCTCCCCTTTCCATTCTTATGTAGAACATCCAAAACAGAGTTCGTATGCGTCCTGGGCGTCCGTTTTAGTGCAAACTGCTCTAAACTCCGAGTTGGGCATGATTTTGACTTGGGGTTGGTTTCCATCTTCATTGAACGTATTCTCTGGTCCTCCACGCCACTAAACCTTCCTCTAATTACTCCTTAAATCACTCCATGTATCCTAATCATAATTAAATTATTAGGTAGCAATCTATTCTCAAAATTATATAAAGAAACATATAAGAACGAGCTCACCTCTAGAATTAATTGTTGTGTGTGAACTCTATTGATTGCATCTTGTATGTTCAATGGAGTGTTGTTTGTATCCATAAAATTGATGTCCTCATCATCCTCCCCTTCTTGAATTGGAGTCGCCCTCGACTCAAGTGCATCTTCTCTCACGTGTTGGTCCAAATGTGCAACGCCATCAAATCTTCTTGTATGCATGATAGGACGATGCCAAGGTGGTGGACGATATAGTGTGCCATCTTCATGTTCTCCATGAAATAAACGAGCACATTCACTTGAGCCTGGATCCCAAACAAATAAACATTGTACCATGTTTGTATGTGCATTTATAATGTGCATGATCTCATCATTCCCCCCTTCTTGATGACAAGCCGTCCTCGGCTTGCTCGTATGTCCAGCAAAAAGACTTGCTTTGGGGGTATAATGAGTGATGTCCATAATGCACAACCGCAGTGAATAATTCTTTTGTTGTCCCTGCCACAAGGAAAAAATACTAGAAAAACTTGTCAAGACATTATTAGCGTTAGTACATTCATTTACTTGACCATGTTGTTGTAGCACAAAAGGAGCTTTCTTATTTGAACATATGTAAACTTTATGCACCATAAACATACCACTATGTTCATATTTGCCTATAGCATGAAAAGTGTTTCTTGTCTAACAAAGATAATTCAGTTTTGGAAAATATACTTCTCTCTACAATATCGAGATCACAATGAGTGTCAAATTCAATATAACCCAATGTATTTAGCGAAGACAACAATTTCAGCTCATCCCTTTCATATGTAATTGGAATCAAATGCTTAATTTCAGCACATGTGGGTGATAAAGTATCAAATTCATTCAATTGTTCTAGCATAGGTACAATATAATTTTCAACACACAACTTATTTTTGTCGTAAGAATCAGTAGGAAAATCAACTAGTCATAAAGGCATATTATGAAAAGGTTCATCTTGTTGCTGCTCATCGATAGCATGAATGGTGAAAAAATCAGCACATCTGAAAATGTCATACCTTGGTTAACTGTAGAGCATTGTCCATTCACATTACTCACATTTTCAGGAAGAAATTCAAATGCATTATGAGTTGATTCATTAAAAAATTCAGAAGAGTTGTTCAACACCTCACTCTTATTTGCATCTACAATTATTTGTTCATGTTTCTGCAAAAGGATAGGCAAAGGGGGAGGTACAACAAGAAAATTCTTCTTAAGTTCACGTATTTCATCTTTGCAGTTAGATATATTAGCAAAAGTTTCTCGCATAAGAATTTTCATATCTTTTCATGTTTGAGATTTTTCTATATCGCTTAAGTTGTCCCACCAAGTTAATGCATAATGAACTAACGCACTAGCAATATTTCTAATCTTTCTCCTCTCACACATATGCCATTGTCCAAAATTTTTATCCAACTCTATTTCCCAAGCAATATATTCATCATAACCAAAACCATCATAAGAAGGAAGAGATGGGAGAATGTAATTACTTCTTGTGGAAGGTGTTGTAAAGGTGGTCTGAATGTCATGTGAAATATTGGTTGATGTTTGATTTTTAGTGAGCAACTCCATTGCCATTTTCGTCATATATATCATCTCAGCATATAATGCATGATTCTTGCTTTTACCTAACATTGTTAGTAGCAAACAGAAGGCAACAAAAAAATATGTTATCCCTATCAACTACAAAGGATAATGGCAAAGTGAAAGTGGAATCACATCCTCTCAAGCGTCTTACCACACTCTTACAAGTGTTCTAACCGACACTGCAGGTGGCAAACGATGGACGGTATGAAGAAACAAATGAAGTATGGGATGCTTGCAAAGGTTTATCGATTTTTCTCAAGAGTAAGGTGTAGTTTGGATGGCACTTTATATGTAGCAAGGATTAGCAACAATGAAAAATCATATCGTAAAGTTGAATAAGTGTTCAAAGTAATTGTCAAAGTTGCTGGTCTAAATACGTTTCTAGTTGTTTAAACTAGCAAGACATGCATCAAAGCGCTAAGGACACAAAAGTTGCAAGCACTTCTGCTTTTTTTTCTTGTGAGGATTTTGCATCTTGTTTTGCACTTGCCTCTTTCTTTTGTCTTTTTTTTTCCAGAATGTGCTGCAAAAGAAGAACACAATGCAAAGCAATCAAAGATATCTCGTTGCCCTATCACAGATTTTCTGCTCAAACTTAGAAAGCAAATTAGGCACCCTTATAGGCCCCAAATCTAACAACTTTTAACAGCAAGATTACAGACCTATTTCTACTCTTTAATTTAATTATATGGAAGACCTATTTTGGATCAGAACAATAGTAGATATTGGCCCCGAAATACAGACTGTTCAGAAATTCTAGGTCAACAACAGATTCAGATCTAATGCTATTTTGACCTCAATAACTTTATTTTCTAAAAAACGGATGAATACAAAAGTTACAGAAAACTTCTTAAGCTTTTCAGAAAGTACAATAATACAAAAATCCAAGTTCGTATGAGTGAGATATAATAAAAATACCGAACGGAACAGAGATGAATCTAATCTGGACGTGATGACGTGATTCAAAAGGATGAATGAACAAAATACAAAACTCAAACTAAGACCAAAAAAACTTTCTGAACCAACAATATGACTCAACCACAGATACAAACTCAACAAAACCAAACTGAAAACAAAAGTTGCAAAAGGCTCAATGTGGTTTGGATAAAGTAATGAACAAATCTACTCAACTGCAAGTTTTTTGTGGCTTTTTTGTGGACTCTAGGTATGAAAAACAAAACTAATGTAATGGATAGATGAATTACCTAATGGGAAACCTGGAAATATGATACCAATTGATGAGGAGGATGAAGCCCGATCTTCTGAAAGGTAATGATAAGTCGATTGAGGTGGAGAACTCGACGCTGATGATCTGCGACACTCGAGCAGCACGAATACCCCTGCAATCACTACACCACCATTCCGTTGGTTATCAATCGTGCTGCACACGCTTGAACTTGCCAAGAAGGCTAATCTCTGCAAGTGCAACCAAGAACACATGCAAGAACAAGGTAGAATCAATCTGAATTGCTAAGTTGGGGTCTCACAAATCGATGAACGGCAAAACTTTGTAGAACAGATTAATCTAATCAAAACCCAATTGTTCATGGCAGATACTATGGAGTATATATAGATTGGAGGACATCCAAGGGGGTGTTGGGGCCGTGATCCAACCATAAGATACGAAAATAATGGACTTAGAATTGATACAAGGCCCAATGGCCCAATACGGTGGCGCAGAACCCTAACAGATTCTAAACTCGATTTTGTTTTGACTATTCTTGACGCGTCTTAAAGAATTTTGACATGGGACCAGCTCCATTGGAAAGTTTATCCTCTCCCCTTTCCGTGCTTATGTAGAACGTCCAAAAAGGAGTTCGTATGCGTCCTGGGCATCCGTTTTAGTGCAAACTACTCCTAAACTCCGAGTTGGACATGATTTTGACTTGGGGTCGGTTTCCATCTTCATTGAACGTATTCTCTGGCACTCCACGCCACTAAACCTTCCTCCAATTACTCCTTAAATCACTCCATGTATCCTGATCACAATTAAATTATTAGGTAGCAATCTATTCTCAAAAATATATAAAGAAACATATAAGAACGAGCTCACCTCTAGAATTAATTGTTGTGTGTGAACTCTATTGATTGCATCTTGTATGTTCAATAGAGCGTTGTTTGTATCCATAGAATTGATGTCCTCATCATCCTCCCCTTCTTGAATTGGAGTCGTCCTCGACTCAAGTGCTTCTTCTCTCACGTGTAGGTCCAAATGTGCAACGCCATCAAATCTTCTTGTATGCATGAAAGTAGGAGGCCAAGGTGGTGGACGATATAGTGCACCATCTTCATGTTCTCCATCAAATAAGCGAGCACATTCACTTGAGCCAGGATCCCAAACAAATAAACATTATACCATGTTTGTATGTGCATGATCTCATTAGGAGGGGTCTGACGTGTTGTCTTGTAGAGGTTGGTCCACAGGCGCCTAGCCTTTAGGACCTATTCCTATGGGCTGAGACATAGACTCACTTTGATGGTTGTCTCCTACGGGTGGCTCTAGACCCTCCCGGAGGGGTTCGAGCCTCAGTGTGGAGGAGCTTGGAGATGTGTCTGGTCTCACAGCGATCAGGACCATATTGACAACTTCCATAGTTGCAGCAATGTAAAGCAGAAGAGGCTCACCAGATTCTAGAGCTACCATAATGGGCAGTGTAGTGAGGAACTGCTTAAGCTCCTGAAACTCCTTGTCAAAGAAGAACTGGAGATTGTCCAGTAAGGAGTCTTTGGTCTTGACCTTCATGATGATGTCATCAACGTAAACTTCCACTAGGTCTCGGATAAGCTCCCCAAATGTTTTGTTCATAGCTTGCACAAGGTTGAGAGGACATTCTGAGACCATAAGGCATTGCAGTGTAGCAGTATAGACCATATACTGTATTAAAGGTGGTGTGCTCTTCATATTACTTAGACATTGGAATTTGATAAAAACAGGAAAATGCGTCCAGGAAGCTAAGTAGCTCACAGGCAGAAGTAGAATCCACTATCTGATCTATTCATGGCAGTGGAAAAGAGCCTTGTGGCCATGCCTTATTCAAGTGGTCTAGTCGATGCACATCTAAAGCTTCTTGTCGGCCTTTGGCATGACGACTAGGTTTGCCATCCATCGTGGATGATTTACCTCCTGGATGAATCCAGCATCAAGCAGCTTCTTGACTTATTCTCAAATGAAGTTCTGCCGCTCAATAGATTGCTTTCGGGGCTTCTGTTGTATTGGTCCTGCATCTGGGTAGATCTTAAGATGGTGCTTGATCACATCCCTGGGACCCCAGGCATTTGTGATGGTTGGCACGCAAACGCATTAAACATTTGCCGAACAAAAGTGATGAATTGAGTTCCTATTTGTCACCCAAACCTCCCGCAATGCGAGTGGTCTGTGCGGCGTCAGAACCGATTTGGACGACTTTAACGGGAATGTCGTTGTCGCTGCTTGGCTACACACGGGGTGCAGAGGTTGAGCTGCCTGGCGCGAGCTTGGGGGTAGTTGAGCATATTGCTCCTTGTCGTATTTAGCTTCTTGTGAAATAGCTAGCACATGAAGCTTCTCCAACGCTGTGATTCCGGCAGTATGGTCTCCTCGTATTCGAATAACACCTAATGGAGTTGGCATCTTTAACATCAAGTAGCCATAGTGGGCCACTGCCATGAACAGGTACAGAGTTGGTCTACCAAGGATGGCGTTGAAGGGAAGATTGATGTGCGCCACATCGAAGACCAGCTTCTCCAATCGGTAATTCTCTGGCATCCCGAACATAACCGGGAGAGAGACAGAACCGAGTGGAGTAATAGCTCCTGGACCCACTTCGGAGAATGACACGTGGGCCTAAGGTATGAGATGGGGATTTGTAGCTTCATGAAGGCGGCCAAGCAGATGAGGTTGAGTGCAGATCCACCATCAACGAAGACATGGAAAGGTTGGATGTTATTGATAGTCGGGGAGACCATCAATGGTTGCTGCCCAGCTCCGGCCATGTTCTTCAGGCAGTTGAAGGCGTCGAAAGTGATGAGAGTGTCCATACACTTTCGATGAGGCCCCGCCTTGATAGTGGGAGCTACAGCAGCCATCTCACGACGCAAAGTTTTCACTATGCGTCGAGAGGTAATGTCCCAGGACCCTCCATACATCATATGGAGAGTCTTCCGACACTCAATGTCAAAGCTGGTGTCGGAGTCATTGACGCTATTGTAGAACGCCCTCAGTGCCTTCTTGACATCTTGGAAGCCTAGCTCCTGCTCCGAGGGATCTTCGTCGATACACTGTTTGGCCTCCCATTGGCGGAAAGGCGCGTCATCTCAACGCTTGTTCTGAGCTCACTCTGCGAGCCTCTTGACCTCGCAAAAATCCTTAAGGTGTGGCCTGTAGATTTGTGTATCGGACAAGGCATCTTATCATCATTGTCAGACGTTGGTCGGGGTCGCTTGTCGGAGTGTGGCCCCCGGCCACCTGGTGCTGCTGCAGCAACAACAGTAAGTGCGCCAACAAGGGCTTGTTCTTTTAACTTGACTTCTGATTCTTCTTTTTGCCACTACCATGGGCTATAGCTCTTGCTTTGGAGGCAGATGACGCTCCTGCCTCTGCAGCTGGCTTGGAATGCATCTCATGGCCCTCAGCAGCCCTGGTGCATTTATCAGCTAGGCTAAAGAGTTCCATAATGTTGCTGACATTCATGGTTGCCAGCTTCTTCAACATCTTCTTGTCTCTAACACCCTGCGGGAATGAAACAACCACAGAGGAGTTGGAGATAGAAGTAATTGTGTTCCGTACCTGGAAGAACCGCTGGATGAAGGAACATAGTGTCTCTCCTGGGTTTTGCCGTACGGTAGAGGTCCAGTTCGGTGTTAGGTCGGGTGTAGGAACTCTCAAATTTGGCGGTGAACTGGCAGCATAGCTCTCCCCAACTATAGATGGAGTCGGGGGTCAAGCTCATGAAACAGGACCTAGCAGTCCCGGTCAAAGCTATTGGGAAGTAGTTGGCCATGAGAGCCTCATTCCATCCTGTAGCGAGGATGGTGGTGGAGTAGATTTGAAGGAACTCAACAGGGTTGGTAGTCCCATCGTACATCTTCGGTAGATGAGATTGGAACCTGGGTAGCCACTCCATCATGCGAAGGTGTGGTGCAAGTGTTGCACAACCACCACCTTCTCCTAGAGGGGAAGACACCTCTAGGATGCATCGTCTCTCATAGTTATGCTCGATGGCGACGTGACCATCTTGCTCCACGTAGCGGCGGCTAAGCTCTGCCATGAGGTTTCCCGTCAGGAGTCTGGACACCGTATGTGTATGTCGAGAGATTGAAGGAGTGCGAGAAGTCGTGTGATGCAACAACGCATGTCCCCTATGTGACGGACTAGGTCCAAGTCATCATGACAAGGTCATGTTTCGCGTAGTTGTTGCCTGCCTAAGATCAGGCTGCGGCAAATTGTTGAGCGTCATGGCTGCTGTGGCAACCAAATGGTCGACGTCATTGCGCCACTGGTCTAGCGCTGTTGGAGGTGTGTCCGGTGCAGGTGGACGCTGAAGAAGAGCCCATGCTGCAATTATCGCGTTCTCAGGTTTGTTGGTCGATTCCGTGATCGACACGAAGATGCCATCCTGCTGTTGACCAGCAGCAGCCGCTGCTACAGCAGATGATGGTCCATTGTTTCTAGGCTGTTGTCCTAGAGTTCCACCTTAAGGGTCAGTGGCACGCTTACCACTGGGAAAATGAGAGGTATCGCCAACTTCACTGTCTCTTCCAACCCGTACAACCAGGTCAAAGGAAGTAGCAGTGGAGTTCACCATTGTTGACGCTGAGATTCTTCAAACGGAGCCCCTACCTGGTGCGCCAAATTTCGAAGTGTGTGATCGACACTTTCCCCGGTACTACTATGAAGTAGTCCGCGCAGGTTCGTATTTAGGCAGGGTGTATTCTCAAGAACTCAGGAACAGGGGGTACACGATAGTTTTACATGGTTCAGGCCGCCTGAGCAAGATACCCCACGGCGGTGTTTGTGTGTTGGATTGCTTTGAGCGAGTATGCTAGTGAGCTAGTCTGAGTGACATGTGTTCTACCATTGTGACACCCGGTTATGAGACTGAACCAAGTAAACGCATATGTGTGCCCAGGATGTTCATCACACATAGACGAGAGCTTCACAAACGTTAATCAGAACTAACCACGTCACAACTTGTAAATAAGTACCTTATTACAATAAGTCAGTGGTTCACAAATTAAAAATCTCTAATTATTTCAACGGTAAAATAAATTAAGTAGCGCGACTCGACTCCATAGGAAATTGACGATAGCACACAACCTAGAACTCCGCATGATCATCAGGATACTGCCAAACATCACCTAAAACTGTTGGTAGGGGAATTTCAAGGGTAAGCGCATGTCGTACTCAACAAGTGTGGGAAACTATGACATGTAGCCAAAAATAAGGAATGATAATAAATGGCTAATTGCTGGAAAGTACATTCAAAACACGTATGTAAAGCATCCTGCAATATCCATGTGAATTTAATCCCATCATATTCCAAGTAATTATTATAACGTGTATCCAACATTTTCAATTACCACCATACCTCATCCATCAATTTAATCACCATCCATATGCTAATTTCTGACCTTCATAACCAACCTTGTTCAATTATTATAACCCAAACCATAACCATGTCCGAAACCATCCCAAATCCCAAGTCCTACTCTAATCATGGATGTTGTCCACGTGCTCATAACCGGGAGCATGGGTATCATGATAGTTTTTAACACTGTGCAGAGGTTGTATCGCTTTACCCACAAGTTCATGATTTTGTCACCCGTTAGTGACTAAAGAAAACCTCCATTATGCCAAATACACTACCATAGGTGTATGACCAAGAGGTCAGAAAATAGCCTTTACAAAGTGATTACCAGCATGTGCAGACCCACTGAGATTTCATTGGAGATGATGTCTCCAACCGAGCACATCCATCCAAGGGCCCCCCTTGTGCCATTCGGATCCCATGGTAGTCCCGCCACTAATGCAAACCCAACCGACTCCCATTCCTCGAACCTTCCAAATGATTCGAACAATATTGACAATAAACTAACTAATCAGCTAAGCCGCACCCATACTTGGCCTTGTGATGACACTGTTGTCCTGGCTTATTCTTGCATGAAACGGTCCTTGGATCTAAAGAAAGAGAAACCACCATATCATCCAACCTAGTCCACAAACCATGCTTGCTTAGATTACCCAAGTCCGATGTTACCAAATATTCATATTCATCAATTCTCATCCTCCGTAAGTTCATTAATTCGTATTCCAGGCATTTGGTTGTTTCCAACCCCAATTAAGTTAAAGCGGAGCAAAAAGGTAAAATACCCTTCCTGACTCTCAACAATAACCCAAGCGACAAGGATGGTCACACAAGTCTAGTAAACACCTATCATGTGTTTCCCATCAATTTGACTCAAGCATGCAGTTTTGCAAACAAACCATTTCAAAATAGGCTCAAAATGGTCAAGAACACTTGCCTTGATCTTGTGGCTGGTTTGCATCAATAGCTTCAAAGTTCTAGTGCTGAAGGTCCTCGTAAGCACCCTCTAGAGCATTACCTTCTATTTCGCGCGATAAACATGCAAAACAAACATTACAATCAATAAATGCTCATAAAGTACTCAATATGCCATGACATGCATGAATGATGCAATTATGTAGTAACACATGTTATTAGGTTGCTACCGTTTCTTACTATCTAGTTACAATTAAGTTTTACATGTTAGAGCAAGTTTTGAATGCGTTACGGAGAAAGTTGGGTAAGTTCCAGGATTTCCAGATTTGAAGGATCGGACTAGTCTGCACCATGGGTTGGACATGTCCGCTCTTGACCAGAATGTTCAACGGACTAGTCCGCACTAGACCGAACAAGTTCGCTACAACTAGAGCATAGTTTGACTTAAGTATGGAACCACAATTGACATAGGACGGATGGATCTGAGGTATTTACCATGAATTCAAGGGTTGACTAGTCGAAATATAGATGAACCGCGAGAACTCGATGGATAGATCGATGAAGACGAAGAATCAGCTAAAAAGAATGTTGATGTCAAAGAATTAACGAAGAGGATCGCAACAGCGGCGACAATATTGATTGATCCTCCTCTCCTTCCTCTTCCATCTTCTCCGAGCCCCCCCCCCCCTTCACGTTGAGGGCTCCTTCCTTCTTCAAGAACGGCGGCACACAGCGTGACAGGGCTAAGGGTTTTCAATCGTGGGGCGAAAGGATGAAAGGTGGACGATGGGGTGTTTATATAGAGGAGAGGTGTAGGGTTTCAAGTAGAATCCTTGGTAGGGTCCCACTTGGGTTTCTCAGGAGTGGGGCATGACGTTCTTGGGCCCAATTAAGGCAGTTCCCCAATAACTCGTCATGGATGAAAAAAAGAATCCGAGTCGGAACCCTACATACCGAACTAGTCCGTAGGCCGAACAAGTCTGTTTGGGAACATAAAGTTCAACGGAGAAGTCTGGTGTAAAGCTGGACAATTCAGTTCTCGAATAGAAAGTTGATCGGACAAGTCCGGTACGAGGCCGGACAAGGGGCATGTCCAATTTCAAATTCGGACCAAGTTTTGGGAGTTTCTAGCAGCAATCGTCATACTAGTCCGTATATACAGCGGACATGTTCAGACGGGAACAAAAACAAAACCAAATTAGTTCGTATTTTAATGGACAAGTCTCGAGAACATCAGAAATGATTTTGCACTAATTCGTAGCAATTAACAAAAAAGTCCGAGGGGCAACAGTAGTTAAATCAGACTAGTCCGGGGTCCAATCCGGACAGGTTCATACTAAGCCAAGTTTTTAATTACTATTTTGGTTCTAATTCATTTTAATCTTGTTTCTTTTTGTGTTGTATCATGTTAGACATATATAAGAATGAATGCAATGCATGATGGATGAAAACGAAGGTCTTACAACCATGTAGTGCAGTCCTTTTATACGCCAAGGACTGGCTGTTACATTGTGCCATGGCCCGAGAGGTGGCCCCATCGGTGTTCACCACATCGTACACGATCTAAGTGTATAACGACTGTTTATTAGTGTGATAATGTGCCTTAATGGCAGCATTACCGGGCTTGATGGTCCTCCGATCATGCGTCATTAATGCAGAATTAATGACGCGTTAACGAGGTCATGTAACGGCTGATTGATTGCCTCTGAATGTCTGCGTCGGTTGTAATCCCAGAGTTCTTCCCGTTGGAGATGTAGATCTGGACATGTGACACATGGCAGCACCTGAGCTTCACTTACCAGACCTAAATGAAGGAAATTAAACCATCAATTGATTAATATTCTTAATTAGAGGCTTTGCTGAGTTTTGGGGAAAAATCTGGAAGATGGAGTAAAAGCAAAAGCCTATATGTGTTTTCAAAATTCAAATTTTAATTTGAAACTCAATTTTGTCAATTAATGAATTTGATTTCAAAATTGGATTCTCCATAATTTCAATAGCCACCCTGCTAAATTTATACATTTATAGAGTTAGTTTGGCAGCTGAAATTGAACTAGCAAGAAAAAGAACAAAGGGAGGTGGACCCCACATGTTAGTGGCACAAGTGAACTTACTGCCTCTGTTTATTTCCTTCTTATCGGCAGTTTCCCACAGCCTGCCACCGAGCGAGATGCAAGCCACGGAGCAGCTTGCCGCTCTGTGCTGGCTTGCCTCTTGCCCTATCGGCGTTTTGCTCATCACTATCGCACTGAGATGGAGAACAACTCACGCTCTCATTCCTCGCTGCTCATGTCCAGGCCATGCACACTTCGCCACTAAGACCTCGCCACCAGAGCTTATGCGTCGGTCGTCCATCGTTCTTCTGCCTCAATGATGCTGCCACAAGTTGTGTCGTTGTTCCTTCAACATCCTCAACGAATGCTTGACCGTTCTCTCAGCCTCCCTCAAGCTAACTGTGTCGTCCTCTTCCTCACGGTGGAGAGCATACGCGCCACAACGTTCAACGTCACACCATCACTTCGTAACCTTTCACGCGCAGCCACTTCGCCCTATGGTTCGCCCCTCCGTCATCTTCGTACTCCCCAGGCCGCTCGGCCCATCACGGCGCCATGAAACTATAATTTGGAATATAGTCTCGGTCGTTATTTAGAATGGAGATTAATCAACATGGAAATTCATCTTACTTATTCTATTAATCTTCATTCCTTTCAAGCTCAAGAATGTACACTCTAGCAAATGTTACACATCAAACAAATGAAAACATTATCAAGAATCAACTCGGAAATTTGAGATCTCATAGCTGCCGTCGGTTTTCCCCTTTTGCTGCACCGTTGCGCCCCTCTTGCCGCCATCTCCTTGGCCTTTAGACATTTTTCCCTATTTTCGGTTTAATAAAAATTCCAGAAAATGTATACAACTTCTAAAAATCGTAGTACTTCGTAGCAAAATCCAAAAAAATGCATAACAAAATTTGATGGACTCCTCGTAACCTCCACTGTGCACTGAACAAGTTTATTTGACATGATCAGCAACTCAATTATAAATCATGAAACTTTGCCAAAGCCTATTCCATATACCCAGCAACTTAATTATAAATTTCAAACTTGTTTGATCAGAGTAACATTAAGAATTTATAGTAATATCCCTCTATATAGGTTAGAACCGTAAAATTCTATTTCATAATCCAGATTTAATAAAAAATATCACCAGTTTCCTTTATCAATCTTTGGACGTCATACTTTGTATGCTCCTCTCGTATGTGCAGCATATTCTTCCTCTCTGCTAAACTTTTAAACACAGCAACATTAGTCTTTTATGTTCTTAATCTCTATGCTTACAAGCATCAGTGGATCTTCTACAAAAATCTAAGTTAAGTAATGTAAGTACTTCTAAAAAGCTTATGAAATGTGTAGATCTTCCTTTTAGATTCCCCAAATAGTAATATAGTGTAAGTTGATTCTTAAAGTACTTCGGTTCTTAAGTCATAAAATTAAGTCTATATGCATCATCATTTCGATAGATGAACATGACATGACAAAGATCGACGAGGAGTACGACTCGAAGGAGAAGGACTAGCATTGACCTCACGGCAACAACAAGATTTGCCCAAGAAGCACACAAGAAGATGATTTGCCCAAGCAACAGTAAAGACAAAGAGGGAAGGAGAACGACAAGAATTTGCACCCTAAGTATCAAGTCATCACTATTAACATTTGCTAGTCACAACCCAAGGCAAGCCCTGGTTTGCATTTAAGTTTTTAATATGTTTTGCTTTTATAATCTATATGATGCTAATTGTGCATTAAGTCTAGGGATGTATGATACTCCCCATGCATTACTCAAGAATCCCTCGAATTTGGGTAGTACAGGACTTTACATAACAGTTTATATGATGTTTAATATGAAAACATGATTAAGTGGTATGGCTCAAGTAGACGGATTCTACTCGGGAACAGTAATAAGTGGGATCAATTGGGAAGAAACTAGAGATCGGGCAGGAAGAGTAGGATGCTCAAGAACGTGGTTCTGTGGGCCTAGTTCCTGCCTGTGTCAATTGAGGACCGTATCGTGTGCGGCTCCACTGGACAAGTTTGAATTTGTACCGTATGCATACTGGCTCCAGTGGACCCAACAAAGCAATGTAACTTGATAACCTGGGTGTTGAGTGATCCCCATTTTCCTGGGCCGGTAGTTGACAGCGGATAGTAATGACCACTGTGGCAATCCCGTATGTCGGGCATGCTTCTGGGATGGTGGGACCGCTTCTCCATTTGGGTGTCTTGTAAAAGGTTGCAACTTATGGCGTCATGGGAGAGGACTGTAAGTCTCTTATGGGTGGGTGTATGTGACGTGCAAGTCGGGTGTTTCATGATTCGAATCACCATCGCTCACGGAAGGGGGCATACTTGTTCAATGTGTTGTGACGTAGTAACAACCGGAACGGGTGGAACCTGTTGGATGGTTAAGCAACTTGGTTGAGGGAGCTGATAGGAGAACTAAAATTATGATTCTAAGCAATTAACTTGCTAAGGCTTGTGTAACCATGGGCACTGCAATCATTGTGGATGAAGCGTTTCTTGTTTGATTGTGGAGTTCATGATGTTGTTGTGCCCAAGGACGGCACATGCTATTATATACTTGAAATAAGGATCTACTAATAGTGAACATTTATTTACTGTAGTTTAAATTAAAGTCTGACGTTCCCAGCATGTAGAGTTTCATGTTTTAGGTGCGAAAGTTAAGTCCCATCGAGACTTGTGCTCACAGTGGCATTTATACAAGTTTTTCAGGTATATATCTATGATGGGTTCCTAGGATTTGCCCTCATCGGCGTATATAGCAATGGAAACACTGGACACTACTGTTTTCTTCTGTGATGCTAGAGTAGAGTATCTGCGGGCTGGATACGACTGCTACTGTTGTAGTGTAGGTTCCAGAGAGTAGTATGAAGACTTCCGTTGATGTAAGCTATTTTGTTAAAACTCTGAGATTTATGTAAGTTGCTCACTTATGTTATGAGTTCTTTGTTCTTTTCTGTATTGTGCTATTGGTTGCATTACATGATAGCACCCAATGTGATTCCTGGTTTGTCTGGACCGTGGTCCTCAAAGCATGGTATCAGAGCTATATTGGGAATAGCGCACCTGAAAAGGAACATATTTTGAAAACTATAGACTTATGAGTGAGGATTTGATACTACGACGACATAAGTACTGATATTAGCATAGTTACTTAAGGTGGCAAACTAACATAATTGTTATTATATTCTGTAACGATGTTCTGACATCAAGTAAGAGGTATGGTACTCCACCACAAGCAGATTAATTGTGGTAAGCTCCCCCGTACGAGTGGTAGTACGGCGATTGTCCCTCGTGGCTTGGAACGGGAGTTAATTTGAGTCTCTGAACCCTCTCATGGTTTTGGGAACATATCAAAATGCTACACCCCATCGTGCTTCAGGCAAAAGCGTGGATACCCCATTAGGTGGCCAAAAATGCTATAGTATGAAACTCTTTGACGATTCATGTTCAGTGAGCCATATGTAGTGGTTGCCATCAGTGTGCCTATGTGAGGTAGAGGTAGTAGGTGGTACCTGTTGGGTTGATAAAATTCCCAACCGTGACGACCCGTTCGCACTTTACTCAGGTCTCTCGTCGTGTGGAGTGGAAAAACGATCACGCTTTTCGAGACGTGTTCTCCTCAAGGATGGCCTGTATGGAATGATACACGACGTTAGATTGGAAACTGATATATTATATTATGACTGCCTGTCGTGCTGCCCATGTGGCTCGCCCTTGTGATGAATTATGTGAAATGGACATTGTGTGTCTTTTGTAGATACACTAATCAGGTTAAATTTATTGCAAGTAGAACACATTTGTGAGTGTTCGATTCTAGTGCCACCTATAAGACTTATATGATGGAGGTAATCCGGTTAGGATTTTCAATTTTTGTGAGGAACGTAGTATCGACTTGTCATTTAGGTTACGTCGGACACGTTGACCATTCGAGTCCATGTCGGGAATGTAACTCCAATCTACAATCTTTTGGTTAATACCATGACAAATTTCCAGAAGTAAAGCCTGAAAATGACTGCAATCCAAACTCCATCAAACTTGCACTTTGCTGTCTGCTCTGGCAGCAAGATGCTGAACTTTGGAAGCTCATATATCTTAGTAGGTTTGCCATTTGAGTTCTAGTATACATGTATGGAAACATAAAGAAGTCCTCTACATATGTTATATTGACCTCCATACCATAAAACCAATGTATGAAGATGAAAATGTACCATAACTAAAACTGTTACTGTTCTGAAGCTTAATGGACCAGCCTCTGTATTTTGCCATATCTCTTCACAGAAACATTCTCTATAGTGTTGCAATACATTTATGGAAAGGGGAGATGATGTTATACAACTTTGTAATTCAAAGTTTGTTCAAATGCAGCTCAGAAGAATAGGAATTTCGAGTTCAAACTGATGCATATGTAGAAGTGTTACCAGAATCAGCCAGACAATAGTTGAAGTTTGAACATCCATATCTTCTAAGTTAGAAAAGTAACACAGGCATATATGTATATACATTTATGAAAATCTTGTGAAGTATCCTATCATGTTTCTATTCAAATCTAAGGCTGAAACTTGCTGTAACAGGGTGTAATTCCAGTTATCGTCAAAACTAACCTGATAGTCCAGAATCTGGACATTGTGTGCACACTTTGGAAATTTGCAAGCAACGACTTGTATGAAAGTTGCAAGGGATGAATGGATGCATTTATGGGAAGCTGATGTAATATACTTCAATGTTGTAACTGAGAGTTTGTGTATGTTTTGAATATTTTCTAACTGTTTAAACCGTGGCCAAAATCCCCACTTTTAGGGGAGGTTCTGTCAAAATGGCCCTAGATAACTGTCAACTTTAAACCACCATAACTCTCAACTCTTGATGCAATGGAGGCTTATAGGTAACCGTTGGAAAGGTCTGATAGTCAGCTACAACATTTGTAATTGGCTCATTTCATGAAAATGACATTTGCATAGTCAAATATGAGTTTGTGTGCAACAAGGTCTAGCTGGAACAGATTTCACACAGCTGAAAAGGAATAAGAGAATAATGTTGCAAATATGTCTTGGATCACTATTTCACTTGATACAAGTGGTACTCGAGCCAGAAGTAAAGGATAAGAGTCTGACTCGATGCATCTCGAAAGTTTGAGTAGGTGAGGAACCTCCAATGTTGCCTCATCAATAAAGTTGCTAGAAATAACGTCAACTTCAAAAGGAAGTAACTTTTGAATGTGGTCTTGGTAAAAGCGAATGTAAATGATCAATGGAAAGTGATGGAAGGTACTAGGCTGGCACCTAAGGGGGAAGGAGTGCACTCTAGTAACCAAGGTGTTACATCCACCAAGGCATCATGCCCCAGTTTACATCAACACAGAACCAACAAGTTGGAAGTTGATCTACAAGTGAGCAAGAACGAGTACAATACCGACTCACTGGCCACGGAGAATCATGAATGGAGAACTTCTACCAAGGACAACTCTGGTGGCTTTGAAGCCCAATGCTTAATGATACTCAACCATTGAGTTAAGACAGATAGTTGATTTTTTACGCCAAAAAACTCCAATGCTTCAGCTTGTGCAACAAGGAACGATAGACAATGAAAATGCATTTTTACAAAGCGGAGCTTTACCGAAAAAGGACGTCGAATAAGAGGATTAATTTTGACTGTATGGTCATTGTGGATGTTTGCACGAAGAACTGGGAGAAACCAGTTATGACTGCAAGCTGGCTTATTGAGTAGGATTGCATATTCAACAACTAGTCTTCGACTGATTGTTTGACCAACTTTGATGGTAGTATGACCTTGAGATTCTTCAGTGAAGACATAGGTCATCTAACATGGACGTTGATCAAACACAGTCCGTTGTCAACCACCCGTTGCAGTCTACTGAAGTGGATGTTAGATACTTGTTATTTGAAGGTTACTCTATTTGCTACTCCGGAAGGGAATGTCACTTCAACTACTAGAAAGTAGACATAGTAGGTTAAGAATAGTACGTGATGTGAAACGTAACTCTTTGCTAGGAAACTACAACACTATCTATAAGTTGTGATTAGCAGTCTTCAGAGAACTTCACATCAATAATTGCATCAATCGCAACTGTAAGGATCGAATGCCCAAGAGGGGGGGTGTGAATTGGGCTTCTTTTTAAAAACTAAAGCAATAAAAACTCAACTACTAAAAACCAAATTCCCTATGCAAACAACCTATGCATTCAAGTGAATAATAAGTTTGCGGTATATGAAATGCATAAGTATAACAGGAAAGGAAGAGTATGCAAACTCCCGAGGAGACACGAAGACACAGTGATTTATCCCGTGGTTCGGCAAAATAATCAAGACCTTCCTACATCCACGTTGTGGCACCCACCAACGGTGTAGCCACTCCCAAGTCACCAAGACCAGGGATCTCAATAGAAGTCTCCGTTCACCATCTCCGACAAGGTGGAGCTCAAGCCTTGTACTCCCTCCATCTCAAAAAGGTTGTCGCTTTGTAGTTCAAAAATGAACTACAAAGCGACAAGCTTTTTGGGACGGAGGGAGTACAAGTTTGATCTTCCGGGCTTCCACAACCGATTTGGCAAGCTCCAGAAGGATCTCTCCGATCACCGACTGATACACGGTGAATGCAATCACAAAGAGACACTCACTTATAGCTCTCACTAGACTAGAGACTCCAATCACAAAGAATGGAAGCACACAAGCATCATCTCTAGTAAGTTCTGGCCTAACTCTTGGTGTACAAGTGGTGTAAATGATATGGAAGTGGTTGTTCAACGTCTTGAATGCTTGATAATGTGTAGAGTAGCTCAGGGCATCAAGACTTGTTGAAATGACTGGTTGAAGGGGTACAAATAGCCAGCTTCCACGAGATAGCCATTGGAAAAGTAGGCTGACATCACTGTTCTGCAAACACCGGATGATCCGATGTTCTCCCTTCAGCTGTCATCGGTCGAATACAAATTAGCTGAGGTCACTGTGTCAGATATGATCATTGATCGACCGATGTTGTATACACATGTACATCGGATAATTCGATGACACTTGGTCCAGGATGGTCCAGAAATAATGCTTAATGGAATGATCGACCGACGTGGCATATTTGTACATCGCATGGTCCGGTGTTACTTGGTCCAGGGAAATTGCTTACTGGAATGATCGACCGATGTAACACATGCTTCAACATCGGATGATCCGGTGTATACCCAAGACTGAGGTCTTTTTCTGCTGCAGAGCCAACTCGACCGATGTAGTTTTTTCAGGATACATCGTATGATCCGGTCAGTTGATTTTGTCAGCTTTGAGTTGTTCTAAGTGATTCTTTTGGAACTTGTCCAAGTGACCTCTTAGACATTGGTTTGAAATATTCTTCTGATGAATACTAAGTCTCATGTGCTGTCAATTTGATGGAATAATTTTGACATATATGTTTTTTCTTTCAGTCTTCATTAAAATCGATTGACCTCGTAAAATAGTTTGTTGAGGGGTCTCTAATTGTATACAATGAGCAGTAGATGATATAAATATAGTGTCCATTAAGTGTGATGAGTTATATGAGAGACCTTGCATCCACAAACTTATTAGTGATATCCAACGGTTGTCATTAATCACCAAAACCATACCTTATGGGGGCCTAGATGCTTTCAGTCTCCCCCTTTTTGGTGATTGATGATAACACAATGAGTAAAGAATAACAGTAATGAAATTTAGAATACGATACTCAAAAAGATATGTAACAAGTACAAGATCCAGCACATGAAGCTCGAAGGCTCAAAAACGATCAATAAAACATAAGAGAATTAAGTAGCACACCGATACTCAAGGATAGAAAAAGAATAGCAAAGCTCCCAAATTACAAAAGCTCCCAAAAGAAATACTCCCCCTACAACTAGGACTCCCCCTAAGACTATGCTATCCCTCCCCCTGACTCTGACTCTTCTCCCCCTTTGGCATCAAGACACCAAATAGGGAAGCCGAGTATCTAAGGATCCTGAGCACTCGGGGCGATGACGAACTGGTCGCCGTCTGGGGTGCTGTCATCGGTCCCATCTCCTGGAGAGATGGAGCTGCTGCCTGCTGCTGCTGAGGCTGGAGTGGAGGAGACCGGGGCTGTGGGAGCAGTTGTCGGTACTGAGGGTGCCTGCTGAGTCGGGACTGCCGGTAGCGGGGCACTGACAACTAAAGCCGGAGTCTGCTGAAAGAGGGTCGTAGCCGGCAGAGGAGAGTGAATCGGTGCGCCTAGGGCAAGCAGTGGTGACATGCTGATAGTCGGTATCGGCATGGTCGGCACTGGAGCTGATACTGGTGCTAGGATAGGTGGACCTGGAGCTAGACCAGGAAGCTGTGAGGGTACGGCAATTGCGGTTTGAGTGTAGAGGTTGGTGACCAACCCTAGGATGCCCATCATGGCCTGCTGCGTCTGCTGCTGCTGGTCAAGAGTACGCTAATGCATCTGGTCAATGAGTCCAGTGAGCCTATCAGTGTCCTCTCGCCTCTCGCGGGCTATCCGACGCTGCATCTCCTTCTGCTGCTGCTGGAGCTCCACAAGACGTGCAACCTGCTCAGCTCTGGCCTACTGAGCTGCAAGCCGATCCTGTTGTTGCTGCTCAATCATCTGCTATAGTAGAGAGTAAGCTCGGATGGCTGAGAGACCTGTGCCTCGGACACCAGCGGTGGGGTAGGAGGTGGTGGTACAGTCGAGCATCCAGCCTCCGTGTCGTGCTGCCTGGGTGAGGGAGGAGGTGGGAAGTACTCCTCGACACTGTCACTAGTGTCACTCTCTAACCAGATATGCTGTAGATCCCCTCCCCGAGCCTCAGCCTATGCTAGGATCTCGTCTTCCTTTTATAATCTAACCAGTCTTCTTCTGAAAGTCGAGCTCAGACCTGACACTCAACTGGGCGGCCAAGACGGCAGTCTCCAGGAGTTGGAACACGGCAGTGTCCGAACCGAGTGACGCTCTCGTCGATGAGACTGTCATGCACGGCGGATCCCTCTGGAGCCAACAGGTAGAGCAGGTGACTGATCCAGTGGCCAAACACGAGTTGTCTCATCATCCGAACTCCATCTATGATGACATCCTCCATCTCACAAATGAGGATATCCACGATGTCAAACTGCATCCCGTTCATGACATAGAATAGGAGGGTCTACTGCAAACTGGTGAAGCACTCAAGGTATCCTGACCTGTGTAGTAGCGTGCGGCGCAAGGCAAGGTGAACAGTACGTGCAGCCAGAGTGAGTAGAGCAGGTACCCTAGGTTGGTCAGGTGTGAAGGGCTGAGCAAACAGAGACCGAATCTCCTTAAAAGGTGGTGCCACACCTCCAGTGAGCGGCCTCCTTAGTGGGTCAGCCTGTCCATAGACTAACTCGTGTAGGCATGTGTCATGGAGATCCACGCCTAGCAGCTGTCCCAAGGTCTGTCTAGTCAGATGGTGATGCTGGCCCATGAACATAAAGTCAATGGATATGCGACCCTCTGAAAAGTAGAGTGTGGCATAGAAAACTCAGACCCAGTACCCCATGTAGGCACTCCGCTGGAAAGACGTCAGCTCCACTAGCCCTCTATACCTCTCATAGAAAGGGTGAATCTTAGTGCTGGCTGCAAGTGCGAGTTGATCCCAATCAATGAAGTTGTGCTGGAAAAGTTTATGACCCGAAGTCTGTAAGTCTCATACAGCAACGCCTGTGTCAGGGTCTAGAAGCGGCTAGCCACAAGTGGCTCTCTGGGCTGCAGGTACCACTCCTCAAGCAGAATGCTCCATCGAAGCTTCCTAAGCTGCTTTGCCTTCTGAAAGCATCTAGGCCCCCACGAGGTACGGTTTCGGTGATTAATGACAACCGTTAATTACCACTAATGAGTTTGTGGATGCGAGGTTTCATGAACAATGAATCAAACGTCGATCAATCACTCATAAATGTCATCTACTGCTCATTGGATGCAAAAGGAGACCCCTCAACGAACTAACCTAAGGGGTTAATCGGAAACAAATGAGGAACTCGTACAACGACGCAACCTTATCAAAATTGGCAACACAAGAAGCTTCATATCCATCAGAAGAGCCATACAAACAAGTGTTCAAGAGGTCACAAGTCCAAAATCCAAAAGATCAGTCCAACTCAACTCGAAGGAAACAAAGTGTACACACCGGATCATCCGGTGATCTGAAGAATGACTGCATCGGTCGATTTGGACTCAACAGGAGAAGAAGACCTCAGAATGAAGTACACACCGGATCATCCGATGTGTATCAAGTGAACATCGGATGAATACAACAGTAAGCAAATTTTCTGAAGTGTTCTGAAGGACTGAACACCGGATCATCCGATGTTGAAGGCAGATGCACATCGGTCGATTACAACAGAAGCAAATTATCAGCTCAACCAGACTGAAGATCTATTCATCGGATCCTCCGATGATGAAGGAGGTGAAGCATCGGTCTGATAACGGTCATTTCTGACAGAATGACGTCAGCTAATCTAATTAGACCGATGCTCATAAAAAGGGGGTCATCGGATCATCCGATGTACACAGAAAAAGTAATCAGCCCACTTTTCCAACGGCTAATTCGGTTGGGCTGAGTATTTAACCCCCTCCCACCAGTCATTTCGGTGAGGCTGGACAACAAGAGCACTACTACACATTCCCCAAGTGTCCAAGACTTAGAATACTCATTTTCGCACTCTTGTAACCCTTTCACACCTCAAGATATAGGCTAGTTCCTCTTAGAGTTAAGTTTGTGTGCGTCCTCTCTGGGTGAGTGGAGACTCTTGAGTAGGGAGAGCCGTGAGAAAGTGCATTCTTGGTGATTGCACTCACCTTGTATCAAGAGGAGAGTGAAGAGATCGCTCCGGAGCTTGCCGAGACCATTGTGGAAGCCCGGAGGATCGAAGTTGTACAAGGCTTGAGCTCCACCTTGCCAAGGATGGCGAACGGAGGAAGTTAGTGGATTCCCTCGTCTCGGTGACTTGGGAGTGGCGATACCCTTAGGTGGGTGCCACAACGTGGACGTAGGTGGATCCTAGTGATCTCACCGAACCACGGGAAAAATCGACGTGTCCCCGTGTCTTCGAGCGTTTGCATTCCTCCTCCCTACTCCCTTTACGATTACGCAATTCTCAATTCCGCACTTAATTCTCTCAATTGCACTATTGGCTTGCTTAGAGAATTAGATTTTACTTAAGCTTTAAATTGACTTAAAATTTGAAGTAGCCCAATTCACCCCCCCCCTCTTGGGCATTCGATCCCTACAATTGGTATCAGAGCAAGGTTGCTCATTGGATCATTCTAGCTTCACCGCTAGAGAGCAAAAATGGCCAAGAATGGGGGTTCGGTTCCTACCTTCGAGGGCAAGAATTTTGCTTATTGGAAAGCACGCATGCGCGCTTACCTTGAGGCAATTTCTCCCGAAGTGTGGGAAGCGACCCATGCGGGGTTTGGCAACCATGAATATATTGGTGATCAACTAAAATGGGATGCTAAGGCTAGGAATGCTATTTATGAGTGCATTAGTCAAGATGTATTTGCTAGAATTGCTAGTAAGGAGAAAGCTTGTGAAATTTGGGCTTGCTTGATTGAGATCCATGAGGGTTCCTCTCGTGTCAAAGAGCTCAAATATCACTTGCTTAAATCCAAGTATGATGATTTTAAAATGCTTCCTCATGAGAATGTTAATCAAATGTTTTCTCGCTTAAATGTACTCATTGAGGAAATTAATGCTCTTGACATTGCTTCTCTTGGCAAGGGACTCATCAACCGCAAGATCCTCATGCTACTTCCCAAGCCCAAGTACAACATCATCAACTCAATGCTGCAAAAGGAGTCACTTGACAACATTGAGGTTTCGGAGCTCATTGGAGAGATACATGCTCATGAGATGAGTGTGCTTGGAATGATGGAGGAGTCATCATCATCAAAGACCATTGCTCTCAAGGCCTCAACCAAGAAGACACATACCAAGAAGAAGAAAGTGGTTGAGCCTAGCTCAAGTGAGGAAGAACAAGCTACGAGTGAAGATGATGATGATGATGAGCTTGCATTGATGATGAGGAAGTTTTCACGTCTCAACTCAAAGATTGCCAAGAAGGGATACTCGTTTGATCCCAAGAAGAAAGCCTTCTTGCCAAGGAGAGATGAAAACAAGACGTGCTACAATTGTGGCGATCAAGGCCACATATCATATGATTGTCCAAGACCGGACAAGAGGAAGGACAAGGGCAAGCATCGCAAGCTAGAAGAGAGTGATGATGATGAAGATGCAAAGCCCAAGCGCACCTTTGGAAAGAAGAAACTTGACAAAGGCAAGAAGACCAAGCTCTTTCCAAAGAAGAGAAGAGGACCTCAAAAGGTCTTCATGTGCGAAGCAAATGAGTGGGTCACCGATGAAGAAACAAGTGATGATAGTGAAGATGAGGAAGAAAACTTGGCAAGCCTCGCTATCGTCAACATGGATGACTCACCCCTTCCTCCACCGCCTATGTGCCTCATGGCGAAAGGTAACACAAAGGTATGTGATGACTCAAGTGATGATGAACTTTCTCCCGATGAACTAGCATCTATGATTAATGAATATCATGCCATTATCAAAAGGGAAAAGGCTAAGGTTAAGGCACTTGAGCTAACTCGCGCTAAGCTAGAGGGTGCCAACCTCGATTTGCAAGACAAGTATGTCACCATACTTAATGAGCATGAAACGCTCAAGTCACATGTCAAGCAAATCGAGGAGGAGAAGGCTCAAATCAAGCTTGAGTTCCATGAGCTTGACTTAGCTAACTCGACACTATTGGCTAAGCATAACGAGTTAGTTCAAGAGCATGAGACACTTAGTCTTTCCTATGAAGCAATGGAACTAAAATTGAATAACTTGAAGAAAGAAACTCTTGATGGCAAAACACCCGCTAGTTCACATGCCACTAACAATTTGCATGAGTCTTTGCCATTGAAAGGTAATAGGGAGAAGGAGCTAATGGACGAGATCGAAAGTCTCCGCACTAGTGTGGCTAGACTTTCCAAGGGAGAGGACAAGCACAAGGAGATCCTCTTCCAACAAGCTAAAGGCTTCAACAAGAGGGGACTTGGGACCTTCCCTACGCCCAACAAATGGAAGGTGCCCTCACCGGACAGAGATGCACGCCACGAGGTTCGGCCACTACCGGGTGCCGGCTCCTGGAGACCGCCGTCTTGGTCGTCCAGTCGAGCGACAGGTCAGAGCTCGCCTCTCCGAGGAGGACTGGACCGAGTTAGCTCAGGAGGATGAGGCGCTCGCTCAGGCTGAGGCTCAGGGAGGTGGACTTGAGCACGTGTGGTCAGACAGTGACACCAGCGACAGTGTTGAGGAGTACTTCCCTCCTCCGCCTCCTTCTCCGAGGCAGCACGACGCGGAGGCGGGAGCTTCCACTGCTGCACCACCGACGCCTCCACCAGTGTCAGAGGCTCAGGTGTCCCAGCCGTCCGAGCTCACCACACTGCTCCAGCAGATGGTCGAGCAGCAGCGGCAGGACCGGCTTGCAGCCGAGCAGGCCAGGGCAGAGCAGGCTGCGCGGCTCGCAGAGCTTCAGAGGTAGCAGACAGAGATGCAGCTAGAGATGGCCCGCCAGAGGCGTGAGGACACGGACCGGTTCACGAGTCTGGTGGACCAGATGCACCGGAGGACACTGGACCAGCAGCAGCAGACCCAGCAGGCGATGATGGGTATCCTGGGGTTGATCACCAACCTCTACCAGCAGACCGGGATAGCCCTTCCGCCACAGCACACCGGTCTCAGTCAGCCTCCAGCAGCACCTCCTCTGGCTCCAGCTTGAGTTCCAGCACCGGCGTCGCCGATCCCGAGCTACAGCATGTCTCCACTGCTGGCTTCGACGGTGCCGTTCCAGTTCTCGCCTCTCCCGGCCGTGCCCTCTCCATCAGCAGCTCCAGCTCCAGCGGACCCTCCAGCAGCTCCAGCTCCAGCCACGTCAGCACCTCCGGCTCCTCCCGCTCCAGCACCAGCTCCGGCGACGTCTACCTCGAGCAGCTCCGACACCGCCGACGTCGACCGCTTCACCGTCGCCCCGAGAGCTCCGGAGTCCTAGGTACTCCTCTTCCCTTTTTGGTGTCTTGATGCCAAAGGGGGAGAAGAGTTAGAGTTAGGGGGAGTGTCTTGGGCTTAGGGGGAGTGCTAGTTATCTATTTGCTTTCAGACTTGTTATTTGCTTCTATTTGAGACTTAATTGTTATCATTTGCTACTATTTGTAATTCAGTATGCTACTTCACTCTTATGATTTATATTTGATCACTGTTTGAGCCTTCGAGCTCCTTGTGTTGCATGTTGTTCCGATTACATTTCTTTATGAGCATTGCGTTTGCGTTTCAAATTCCATTACTTTTATGCTCTACTCGTTGTGTTGTCATCAATCACCAAAAAGGGGGAGATTGAAAGCATCTAGGCCCCCACGAGGTACGGTTTCGGTGATTAATGACAACCGTTAATTACCACTAATGAGTTTGTGGATGCGAGGTTTCATGAACAATGAATCAAACGTCGATCAATCACTCATAAATGTCATCTACTGCTCATTGGATGCAAAAGGAGACCCCTCAACGAACTAACCTAAGGGGTTAATCGGAAACAAATGAGGAACTCGTACAACGATGCAACCTTATCAAAATTGGCAACACAAGAAGCTTCATATCCATCAGAAGAGCCATACAAACAAGTGTTCAAGAGGTCACAAGTCCAAAATCCAAAAGATCAGTCCAACTCAACTCGAAGGAAACAAAGTGTACACACCGGATCATCCGGTGATCTGAAGAATGACTGCATCGGTCGATTTGGACTCAACAGGAGAAGAAGACCTCAGAATGAAGTACACACCGGATCATCCGATGTGTATCAAGTGAACATCGGATGAATACAACAGTAAGCAAATTTTCTGAAGTGTTCTGAAGGACTGAACACCGGATCATCCGATGTTGAAGGCAGATGCACATCGGTCGATTACAACAGAAGCAAATTATCAGCTCAACCAGACTGAAGATCTATTCATCGGATCCTCCGATGATGAACGAGGTGAAGCATCGGTCTAATAACGGTCATTTCTGACAGAATGACGTCAGCTAATCTAATTAGACCGATGCTCATAAAAAGGGGGTCATCGGATCATCCGATGTACACAGAAAAAGTAATCAGCCCACTTTTCCAACGGCTAATTCGGTTGGGCTGAGTATTTAACCCCCTCCCACCAGTCATTTCGGTGAGGATGGACAACAAGAGCACTACTACACATTCCCCAAGTGTCCAAGACTTAGAATACTCATTTTCGCACTCTTGTAACCCTTTCACACCTCAAGATATAGGCTAGTTCCTCTTAGAGTTAAGCTTGTGTGCGTCCTCTCTGGGTGAGTGGAGACTCTTGAGTAGGGAGAGCCGTGAGAAAGTGCATTCTTGGTGATTGCACTCACCTTGTATCAAGAGGAGAGTGAAGAGATCGCTCCGGAGCTTGCCGAGACCATTGTGGAAGCCCGGAGGATCGAAGTTGTACAAGGCTTGAGCTCCACCTTGCCAAGGATGGCGAACGGAGGAAGTTAGTGGATTCCCTCGTCTCGGTGACTTGGGAGTGGCGATACCCTTAGGTGGGTGCCACAACGTGGACGTAGGTGGATCCTAGTGATCTCACCGAACCACGGGAAAAATCGACGTGTCCCCGTGTCTTCGAGCGTTTGCATTCCTCCTCCCTACTCCCTTTACGATTACGCAATTCTCAATTCCGCACTTAATTCTCTCAATTGCACTATTGGCTTGCTTAGAGAATTAGATTTTACTTAAGCTTTAAATTGACTTAAAATTTGAAGTAGCCCAATTCACCCCCCCCCCCCCCCCTCTTGGGCATTCGATCCCTACACCTTCATCTTCTTGTAGTCAGTCAGGCGAACACCCTCACCAACCTGTACATTGGTGTCCATCTCATAGACGGCTCACTCGGCCACTCTGTCCTCCCGAAGCTGAGCTGCAGTTGGTCTCTGACTCGGGGCTGCAGCTGTATGACCTCCACGGGTCCTGACTGTGCGCTGGTGAACAAGCGGCTCCTCAGACTCCTCTATCTTTTGTGGCTGTAGCTGCCTCTGTCGGGACTCCCGAATCCTCAGGGATCCTCCTCGTCCACGCTCACGCTCCTTAGCGGCGCAAGCGGCCATCTCAGCTTGTCCAAAACGGTTTGCTTCATATATAGGATTTGGGCACAACATGCACCAGCCGCTATGTACTCCGCTTCTGCAGTGGACAAGGCAACGGAGTTTTGCTTCTTGCTAGACCAAGATACTAGGGAACACCCAAGAAAGTGGCACCCTCCGGAGGTACTCTTGCGATCCACACGGCATCCGACAATGTCCAAATCCGAGTAACCCAAGAGATGGTATTTAGCACCTTTGGGGTACCACAGGCCTACACTCGAGGTATGCTTGAGATTCCGAAGTATCCTAAAGACCGCCTTCCGATGCGATTCTTTAGGTGCCGCTTGAAAGCGAGCACACAAGCATACACTAAACATGATATCGGGCCTAGATGCGGTAATATAAAGCAATGAACCAATCATGGAACGATAATTAGATTGGTCAACAGGTTTATCGTCCTTATCCGCGTCGAGATGACAATTTGTTGCCATTGGAGTACTTCTTGAGCTACAATCTCCCATCTCAAATTCTTCAAGAGGTCCTTGGTATATTTTTCTTGATAGACGAAGGTCCCCTCTCGAAGTTGCTTGATTTGAAATCCAAGGAAGAAGTTAAGCTCTCCAATTATCGACATCTCAAATTCCCTAGACATCATTTTGCCAAACACATGGCTAAGAACTTCGTTAGTTGAACCAAAAATAAGATCATCAACGTAAATTTGACAAACAAATAGTTCTCCATTGATGTCTTTGGTGAAGAGTGTAGTGTCCACCCTCCCGATCTTGAATCCTTGCATGATCAAGAAATCCCGTAGACGTTCATACCATGCTCTAGGTGCTTGCTTGATCCCATAGAGTACCTTGTGCAACCTATACACGTGATTAGGATTCCTCGGATCTTTGAACCCGGGAGGTTGTTCAACATAGACAATCTAATTAATGTAACCATTAAGAAGGCACTTTTCACATCCATTTGATAAAGCTTTATATTATGATGTGAGGCAAAAGCAAGAAGTATACGGATGGCTTCTAGTCGAGCGACCGAAGCAAATGTTTCTCCAAATTCTAGTCCTTCAACTTGCGAGAGACCCTTGGCCACAAGTCTTGCCTTGTTGTGGATCACAACACCGTTCTCGTCTTGTTTGTTGCGGTACACCCACATTGTCCCGATGACGTTCTTGTCCTTGGGTCGCTCTTCCAACGCCCAAACTTCATTGCGGATGGAGTTGTTGAGTTCTTCTTGCATGGCCATTACCCAATTTGGATCTTGGAGTGCTTCCTCAATGTCAGTGGGTTCTACACATGAAACAAACGAGTAGTGCTCACAAAACGTAGCGAAATGGCAAGAACGTGTACTTACTCCCCTTGACAGACTTCCAATAATTTGATCAATCGGATGCGTCTTGGAGATGCGTCCATGCCTCATAAGTGGTTGTGAAGCACTTGGCAGTGGTGATGCGTGTTGCTCTTCTTGTGGTTGGACTTGATCATGGACTTGTTCTTCTTCTTGATGTTGTGTGGCATGTGAATCTTGTGTCGGCAATGGATCATCTTTTTCTTTTTCGTCAACTTGAGGTGCCATAGATGTGTTGATGTTGGAACTTGAAGCTCCCCCTTGATCATGGATCTCCTCAAATTTAGGCTTGATGTCTCCAATCGTCATGTTCTTCATAGCTTCTCGTAGAGGCTCATCATCTATTTCATCATGACCAAAACTATCCTCTTGGGAGCCATTAGTTTCATCAAACTCAACTTCACAACTTCCTCAACTAAACCGGAGGTTTGGTTGAATACTTGATATGCTTTTGAGTTTGATGCATAACCAAGAAAGATACCAACATCATATCTTCTTTCAAACTTACCGAGCCTTTTCTTGCAGTAGATATAGCACTTGCACCCGAAGACTCAGAAATAGTAGATGTTGGACTTTCTCCCAATGAGGAGTTCGTACGGGGTCTTTTGAAGTAGTCGATGTAGATAGACCCGATTTGCGGCATGGCACGCCGTGTTGATTTCTTCGGCCCAAAACTTCTCGGGCGTGCCATAGTCATCAAGCATTGCTCGTGCAAGAGTGATGAGAGTCTTGTTCTTCCTTTCAAAGACACCATTTTGTTGAGGAGTGTATGTGGCTAAAAATTCATGTTTCACGCCTTCACGATCACACCACTCCCCAATGTTGTAGTTCTTGAATTCGGTGCCGTTGTCACTCCGATCCTTGATGATGGGAAGTTGAAATTCCCTTTGAGCACGTTTAGTGAAAGTCTTGAACGCTTTCAGAGTTTCACTCTTGTCACCTAGAAACAACGTCCAAGCATACCGAGAGTAGTCATCAACTATAACAATACAATAGAGATTACCACCAAGACTTTGATATGTGGACGGTCCGAAGAGGTCCATGTGGAGCAACTCAAGTGGCTGTGAGGTTGACACCATTGTCTTCATTGGGTGGTGTGAAGCAACTTGTTTCCCGGCTTGACAAGCGCTACAGAGCTTGTTCTTCTCAAATGTGACATCCTTCACGCCAGTCACCATCTCGAGCTTGAATGACTTCATGAGCTTGCTCATTCCAATGTGAGCGATGCGTCGATGCCATAGCCAACCCAAACTCGTCTTGGTGAAAAGACAAGTGGTCAAGCTAGCATCCTTGACAGAGAAGTCTACTAAGTAGAGGTGTCCATGCTGAAACCCTTTGAAGATTAGTTCTTTGCTTGTTTCACTAGTCACAACAACATCATTCTTGCCAAAGGTGCACGTTATTCCAAGATCACATAATTGTGCAATAGAAAGCAAATTGAAACTAAGTGACTTAACATACAACACATTGGAAATAGGTAAATCATGTGAAATTGCAATCTTACCCAACCCAATTACCTTCCCCTTAGAGTTGTCACCAATGGTGACTTGTTCATGATTGTCCGGGTTCTCTATGGGGGTGAACATACCATCATTGCCGGTCATGTGTTGAGTGCACCCGCTATCGAGTACCCAGTGCTTTCCTCCGGCTTTGTAGTTCACCTACACACATGAATTCAGTTTTTGATTTTAGGCACCCAAGCTAACTTAGGTCCTTGTATGTGTGATACAAGTGTTTTTGGGACCCAATGTTGCTTGGGAAGCTTCCCCTTCATGCCCTTCATGTCCTTGCCGATGAACCTTGCCTTCACCTTGCCATCTACTTTACTCAAGAGATAATAGTGATCATCAAAGGTGGACTTGTAGTTAGTAGGCAATTTCGGAGAAGGCCGGTTAGGAAGAGGACACTCCCTTGTGTGGTGACCGGTGACCTCGCAATGTTGGCAATAAGAACCAACTTCCTTGATGAAGCTTGTTTTAATCTCCCGTGAGGGCACCTTTCCTTTGTTAGGTATCGGGAAGGATCCAAGTCCTCTCTTGTTGAAGGCCTTTGCTTGTTGGAAGAGGATTTCTTTGTGCTTGACTTCTCCCTTAGATTGCCACACTAGTGCGGAGACTTTCAATTTCATCCATCAAATCCTTCTCCCTAGCATTTTCTTTCAAAGGCAAAGACTTATGCAAGACATTAGTGGCATGTAAAACAATGGATACCTTATCATTAAGGGTTTCTTTCTTTATGGTTTTCAATTCTTGATCAATGACTTCATAGGCAATGTTAAATACTTGATGCTCTTGGATTAACTCATTGTGCTATCCCAAGAGTGCTTTGTGTGCTAAGTCAAGCTCATGATGATCTAGCTTGATTTGAGCCTTATCCTCCTCAACTTGCTTGACATGAGATTTGAGTGTGTCATGCTCCTTAAGTATGCTTTCATACTTGTCAAGCAAATCGAGGTTAGCACTCTTGAGCTTAGCACGAGCTTCTTCAAGACCCATGACCTTACTCTTTTCCCTTTTAATGATAGTGTGGTATTCATTTATCATTGAAGCTAAGTCATTAGGGGAAAGCTCATCATCGCTAGTGTCATCACATACCTTGGTGTTACCGTTTGCCATGAGGCACATGGGAGGTGAACGAAGAGATGAATCATCATTGTTGGCAATGGCGAGGCCGGCCAAGCTCTCTTCTTCAGCTTCACTCTCTTCATCACTAGATTCTTCGTCGGTGATCCATTCATTTGCCTCACACATGAACACCTTTTGTGGACCTTTTCTCTTCTTTGGAAAGAGTTTTGCCTTTTTGCCTTTGTCATACTTCCTCTTCCCAAAGAATCTTGGCTTGGGATTCACCTCTTCTTCATCATCCTCACTATCTTCAAGCTTGCGATGCTTGCCCTTGTGGTTCTCTCTTCTTTTCTCCGGTTTTGGAAAATCATAGGAGATGTGGCCTTGATCACCACAGTTATAGCAGGTCTTGTTGTCATATTTCCTTGGTAGAAATGCTTTCTTTTTGGGATCAAAGTTGTATCCCTTCTTGGCAATCTTGGAGATCAAGGGAGAGAATTTTCTCATCATCAATGCAAGCTCATCATCGTCATCTTCACTTGATGCTTGCTCTTCTTCACTTGAGCTAGGCTCGATCACTTTCTTTTTCTTGAGATTTGTTCTCTTGGTGGAAGCCTTTAGAGCAATTGTCTTTGAAGATGATTCCTCCATCATCCCAAGCACACTCATCTCATGAGCACGAATCTCTCCAATAAGTTCAGAAACTTCAATGTGGTCAAGAGATTCCTTTTGAAGCATGGAGTTGATGATGTTGTATTTTGGCTTCGGAAGGAGCATAAGAATCTTGTGATTGATGAGTCACTTGCCAATAGAAGCAATATCAAGAGCATTGATTTCCTCAATAAGAACATTCAAGCGAGAAAACATTTCATTGACATTCTCATGAGGTAGCATTTTTAACTCATCATATTTGGCCTTGAGCGTGTGATACTTTAGTTCTTTAACACGAGAAGAACCCTCATGAATTTCAATCAAGCATGGCCAAATTTCACAAGCTTTTTATTTGCTAGCAATACTAGCAAACACATCTTGACTAATGCAGTCGTAAATAGCATTTCTAGCCTTGGCATCCCACTTGATTTGATCACCTATGTAGTCATGCTCACCAAACCCCGCATGGGTTGCTTCCCATACCTCGGGAGCAATATCCTATAGATAAGCACACATTCGTGCTTTCCAATAGGCAAAGTTCTTGCCCTCTAAGATGGGAACCGAACCCCCAATCTTGGCCATTTTGGCTCTCTAGTAGTGAAGCTAGAATGATCCAATGAGCAACCTCGCTCTAATACCAATTGTAAGGGTCGAATGCCCAAGAGGGGGGTGAATTGGGCTTCTTTTTAAAAACTAAAGCAATAAAAACTGAACTACTAAAAACCCAATTTCCTATGCAAACAACCTATGCATTCAAGTGAATAATAAGTTTGTGGTATATGAAATGCATAAGTGTAACGGGAAAGGAAGAGTATGCAAACTCCCGAGGAGACACGAAGACACGGTGATTTATTCCGTGGTTCGGCAATATCATCAAGACCATCCTACATCCACGTTGTGGCACCCACCAAAGGGTGTAGCCACTCCCAAGTCACCAAGACCAGGGATCTCACTAGAAGTCTCCGTTCACCATCTCCGGCAAGGTGGAGCACAATCCTTGTACAAGTTTGATCTTCCGGGCTTCCACAACCGACTTGGCAAGCTCCAGAAGGATCTCTCCGATGACCAACTGATACACGGTGAATGCAATCACCAAGATACACTCACTTACAGCTCTCACTAGACTAGAGACTCCAATCACAAAGAATGGAAGCACACAAGCATCATCTCTAGTAAGTTCTAGCCTATCTCTTGGTGTACAAGTGGTGTAAATGATGTGGAAGTGGTTGTTCAACGTCTTGAATGATTGATAATGTGTAGATTAGCTCAGGGCATCAAGACTTGTCGAAATGACTGGTTGAAGGGGTACAAATAGCCAGCTTCCACGAGATAGCCATTGAAAAAGTAGGCGGACATCACTATTCTGCAAACACCGGATGATCCGATGTTCTCCCTTCAGCTGTCATCGGTCGAATACAAATTAGCTGAGGTCACTGTGTCAGATATGACTGTTGATCGACCGATGTTTTATGCACCTGTACATCGGATCATCCGGTGACACTTGCTCCAGGATGGTCCAGAAATAATGCTTACTGGAATGATCGACCGACGTGACATATTTGTACATCGGATGGTCCGGTGCTACTTGTTCCAGGGAAATTGCTTACTGGAATGATCGACCGATGTAACACATGCTTCAACATCGGATGATCCGGTGTATACCCAAGACTGAGTTCTTTTTATGCTGCAGAGCCAACTCGACCGATGTATTTTTTTCTGGATACATCGGATGATCCGATGAGTTGATTTTGTCTGCTTTGAGTTGTTCTAAGTGATTCTTTTGGAATTTGTCCGAGTGACCTCTTAAACATTTGTTTGAAATGTTCTTCTGATGACGACTAAGTCTCGTGTGCTGTCAATTTGATGGAATAATTTTGACATATATGTTTTTTCTTTCAGTCTTCATGAAAATCGATTGACCTCGTAAAACAGTTTGTTGAGGGGTCTCCAATTGTATCCAATGAGCAGTAGATGATATAAATATAGAGTCCATTAAGTGTGATGAGTTATATGAGAGACCTTGCATCAACAAACTTATTAGTGATATCCAACGGTTGTCATTAATCACCGAAACCATACCTTATGGGGGCCTAGATGCTTTCAGCAGCGTTTCATTGTGTACACTCCATTACTTTGAGGTGAATCTCACCATTCCTTGCTAATTCTTTTCCCTTGAAATCATCGAACTTGGTCAAGGCATGAAAGTAGCATCCTTTATTTTGCACCTTCCATGACCAAGTTTTTTGAACCTTTTTGAAGTTGGAGATATTCCTTATTGTATTTGAATTTTTTTTACCTGTTCTTGCTCAAACTAAAACATTGCACCATACCTTATGCATTTGTACCTCATAAGCACGCTTTGCATATGCATAACATTATCCAACTTGAAATGCATCATGAAGCATTATTCATGCTGAGCTTGAGCAAGAATATGTGTTTCTATTCAAATACTTAAGTAGTGTCTACTATTCTTGAGCTATGAAGAACTTCATCGTTCATGATACCATTTGCTTATTTCGTTATCTTGATTACTACAAGGGAAACCTATTAATCAGTATCTTGTAATTAAATCACAATTGAGTCATTATCTTTGACTTGTTTGGACTCAATCACCTTGATTGTTGAAAACTGACTGTTTCTAAATTTCGAGGACTTTTCTTATTACTTCTCAATCTCATGAGAACCTTGCATCCTTCCTACTCGCAAGACAATCACTTAATGCCCAAACCAATGAAACTCCTTGTCTTGTAATGCATGGTGACATTTTTTGGTCCCTCAACCTTGTAGTTACCATCTATTGTGCGTCTTTGTATTTTGATGATATAATAAAAATCGAACCTTGAATTTTCTTATGCCAATACAAAGCATTTCATCCTTTAACCCATTTGTTGAGATCGCGGTTCCTTGCGAGTCGAGCATTCACTGTTAAGATCCCAGTACACCTTGATTCATATTCCGGAAAAGTACTGAGTTCAATCCTTAAAAATGCAACCAAAGCAAAGTGAGTCGCAAGAGTAGCTACATCTTATATGATAATTCATTATTGTGATCATGGAGATCAGAGAGCAAATATTGGATATTAGAATCAAGGTTTGGACAGTAACGTCATCAGAGAAGAAGACCCATTTCTAAAGCCAAGGACTGTAGAGTTGAACGCGAATTTCTTATGGAAACAGGATACATCATAAGAGAGTAAAGAATAAGACTTCAGGACACCATCAACGATTTACATGAAAAGGACCTAGACTCTACAGTTCAATCTTACCTACATCAAGTATTTGGATTTAGATCGTTTAATTTAAATCACAAGGAATCATATGATGTGGTGAAGTAGACTGTTATGGACTAACCACACAGTCAAGGAACCTACATGGGAATGCAAAGAATTTCTCCTGTCCAATCACCCGGATTAGTTATAATCATATCACAGATAACTCGCCAAACTGTTTTCAATTCAATATAAACTCGGACAAGATTTTTTTAAGGAGGAAGAGTTGTAAAAGCCCACATTTTAGAGAAGAAGGAGAATACAAAATAGTGAACTTAAAAATTTCATTGGTGAATTGGAAAGTCCAATTAAAATGAATTATGTGAGTTGTGAAATGAGGTTAAAGACAAAGTTAGGGCTTATTAGAACATAGGAGTATATAATTACATTTAAGCAAGTAATTATTTAACAGGAATTTCCAAACTTAGATCAAAATACCAAGCCAAAAACAAGGAAAATTCAAATATCATATATTAAATTAAAGGCAACTGTAAAGGCCTAAAAGGATAATGTAAGTGAGGAAAATATCATATTCAAACATAGAATCAATCCTGGAAAATTAATAGAAAGTGAAGAAAAGAGAAAGTATTGTAAGTGAGGATTCAATTAGTTTCGAATGCCTGAAGCTCAAAATTTAAAATTATTAAACTTCAAGTTTGAATTACTGAATGAAGGAAATTAAACCCTCAATTGATTAATATTCTTAATTAGAGGCCTTGCTGAGTTTTGGGGAAAAATTACGGAGAAGGAGTAGAAGCAAAAGCCTATATATGTTTTCAAAATTCAAATTTTAATTTGAAATTCAATTTGGTCAATTCATGAATTTTATTTCAAAAATGGATTCTCCATAATTTCAATAGCCACCGTGCCAAATTTAAACATTTATAGAGTTAGTGTGGCAGCTGAAATTGAATTAGCAAGAAAAAAAACAAAGGGAGGTGGATCCCACATTTAAGTGGCACAAGTGAACTTACCGCATCTGTTTATTTCCTTCTTATCGGCAGCTGCCCACAGCCTGCCACCGAGCGACATGCAAGTCACGGTGCAGCTTGCCGCTCTGTGCTGGCTTGCCTTTGCCCTATCCGGCGTTTTGCTCATCCCTATCGCACCGAGACGAAGAACAACTCACCCTCTTGTTCCTTGTTGCTCAAGCGCAAGCCCTGCACACTTCACCGCTCAGACCTCGCCACTAGAGCTTCTGCACCGGCCATCCGACGTTCTTCCGCCTCAACGATGCTACCACGAGCTGTGTCGTTGTTCCTTTGACGTCCTCAACAATGCTTGGTCGTTCCCTCTACCACCCTCAAGCTAACCGTGCGATCCTCTTACTCACGGTGGAGAGTAGACGCGCCACAACACCCAACGTCGCACGACCACTTCGTAGCGTTTCACGCGCCACCACTTCGCCCTAAGGTTTGCCCCTCCATCATCTTCGTACTCCCCAGGCCGCTCGGCCATTCACGGCACCATGAAGCCATGATTTGGAATCTTGTCGGCCGTTGTTTAGAATGGAGATTAATCAACATGGAAATTCATCTTACTTATTCTATTAATCTTCATTCCTTTCAAGCCCAAGAATCTACACAAGGTAGCAAACGTTACACATCAAACCAATCGAAACATTATCAACAATCAACTCGGGAATTTCAGATCTCGTAGTCGCCGTCGGTTTCCCCTTTTGCTGCACCGTTGCTCCCCTCTGTCCAACCATTTATACCTCGATTGAGATGGCTTTTGAGGTTTCTCATGTCCCCACGTATCTATAGAGCTTTTTCCCGATGTGTTGCATGTAGTTTTCCTGGAGATCGAGCTCACCAGAGCTCACATTGCCGCTGCTGCTGTCGGGGCAGGTTTACAACCATCTTGTGCTGTCCCTTGGCCGGAGATCGCCGAATCTCCGACGTGAGAGCACAGGGAGATCTCACCGGCGTCGAGCGCACGGTGGACGGCGATAAGAGATTCGGTATCGGTGGAATATAGTTCCGGTAATTTGTTTGTTACCCTCTCTCCAAGCAGAACAGAGATTTAATAGTGTCTTTGCTGCGGATGGGTCCCACATGATAGATCGGGCCCACCCGTCAGCCCACTCACACCGTATTACAACCCCGCACTCACACCCGACTCACACACGGAGCCAGCTCCTCTTCTTCCTTTTTTGCCTTCTCCGCCTCAAGCTCGTTCCCCTTCATCTTCTCCGCCTTCGGCTTCTCCGCCGCGTCGATCCCTGCCATAGCCGCCGTCGTCACACCTCCCCCCCCCTCCAGCATCGGCTTGTCCCTAAGCCGTGACTTCAGGAAACATCTTCACCAACACGCTCCAATCCTCCCAAGTCGCCGAATCCACCCCGAGAGAAGCCCAGTGCACCTTGACCTGCGTGATCGGACGATTCCCCTTCTTGACCATCCGCCGGTCCAAAATCCCCACCGGCTTCAATGGCTGGACGCTTAAATCTTCAATCTTGGGCAGATATGAATAGACAGGATAGTAGTTTGGCGTGTAGGGTTTCAGTTGGGAGACATGGAAGACCGGATGCACCTTGGCGTCGGCCGGCAGATCCAGACGGTAAGCAACCTTCCCCACCCTTTCCAGCACTGCATAGGGTCCAAAAAATTTGTAAGCCAACTTAGGGTAAGGTCGATTCACCACTGTACTCTGAGCATAGGGTTGAAGCTTTAACAACACTAGCTCGCCCACCCCAAACTCCCGTTCTACTCTGTTTCTATCAGCTTTTTGTTTCATGCGATTCTGAGCAAGCGCCAATTTTTGCTTTAGAAGTTCCATATGACGAACTCTTTATGTGAGCAAATCTTTGATCTCTTTATCTTCTGTATGAGGTATTGCTGGAGCTGCCCAGAACTGAGGGTCATATCCATATAGCGCCCGGAAAGGAGTACAAGCAATTGAAGACTGGAAGGATGTATTGTACCAATATTCCGCCATCGCCAACCAATTCTTCCATTTGTGTGGAGAAGCTTGGACTGCGCATCTGAGGTAAGTCTCTAAGCATTGATTTACTCTCTCAGATTGCCCATCTGTTTGGGGGTGATAGGATGTAGATAGAAGTAGCTTTACATTCAGGCTATGAAACAGATGCTTCCATAAAGTGCTTGTAAATATTTTATCCCTGTCAGATAACATAGTTTTAGGAAGACCATGTAATTTGATCACTTGTTCCAGCAACACATGGGCTACCTTTGGGGCACTAAAAGGATGCTTCAAGGGTATGAAGTGAGCATATTTAGATAGTATATCCACCACCACCAAAATGGTATCAAAGCCTTCAGATTTAGGTAGCCTTTAAATAAAATCCACAGTGATATCTTGCCACAATCCTTGAGGTATAGGTAGGGGTTGTAGCAACCCAGCAGGATGAATATGTTCACCTTTGGCCTGTTGACACACTTGGCACTGTTTCACAAACTCCTCTACCGCCAGTCTTAACCCAGACCACCAGAACATCTTTTTGATTCTTTGATAAGTAGCTTGGATACCTGAATGTCCTCCAATAGCACTGTCATGAAATGCCCCAATTAGTTTTGTCCTCAGTGCAGAATTTGCCCCAACCCAAATAAGACCATTTCTCCTGATAATCCCTTGATGTAATGAGAAACCCAGATTATCAGGGCTATGAATAGCTAATCTAGCTAACAACTGTTGACCCTCAGCATCTGTCATATAAGAATTAATGACCTCCTGAGTCCATACTGGTTGTGCTTCTTGTATGACTTTCAGATCCATCATCTGTCCTCTTCTAGATAGAGCATCAGCAGCCACATTTTCCTTGCCCTTGCGATAGACAATCCTAAAGTTGAGTCCCATCAACTTGGTCATAGCCTTCCTCTGAATGTCAGAGTGCAACTGCTGATCCTCTAAAAAACATAGACTTTTGTGGTCAGTCTTAATAATAAACTCTCCACGCTGAAGATATGGACGCCATTTATCCACAGCCATAATCAAGGCCAAGAATTCTTTCTCATAAATAGACCACCCTTTGCTCTTCACCCCCAAAGCCTTGCTAAGATAAGCCAAAGGTCTATTGTTTTGCATCAGAACCGCCCCCAGTCCCCAGTCACTAGCATCAGTTTCTACTACAAAAGGCTCCTGAAAGTTAGGTAAAGCTAGCACTGGAGTAGACATCATGGCCTCTTTAAGCTGTTGAAAGGCTACAACTGCCTCATCCGACCACTGAAAATGTTTCAGTTTCAGAATAGAAGTAAGAGGTTTGGCAATCACCCCATAACCTTGAACAAACCTTCTGTAATATCCAGTTAACCCTAAGAAAGCTCTCAATTCTGTGAAAGTTGTGGGAGTAGGCCAATCCCTCATAGCCTCTGTCTTTACAGGATCATACTGCACTCCATGTGCTGAAATGATATGCCCCAGAGCAAAGTGGCACTTAGACTCTTTGAGGTAAAACTGATGAGTATGTAGAGTAGAGAAAACCAGCCTCAAGTGCTCCAGATGACTATCCAAAGAAGGGCTATAGACTAGTATATCATCAATAAAGACCAAAACAAATTTTCTAAGAAATGGTGTTAGTATAGAATTCATAGCACACTGAAAAGAAGCAGGGGCATTAGTGAGGCCAAAAGGCATAACCTTAAACTGATAGTGGCCACAATGAGTCTTGAATGCAGTTTTAAACTCCTCTCCTTGCTTCATGCGAATCTGGTGATACCCAGATGTCATATCCAGACTAGAAAATATTACAGCACCTCCCAACTCATCAATGATCTCCTCCACCAAAGGCATAGGGAATCTGTTCTTGATTGTTAAATCATTAAGCTTCCTGTAGTCAATGCAGAATCTCCAGGACCCATCTTTCTTTTGCACTAACAGGACAGGTGATGCAAAAGGACTAACACTATGCTCAATTAATCCATATTTCAATAGCTCTGCCACCTGTCTTTCAATTTCAGTCTTATGTAATGTAGAGTATTTGTAAGGTCTAGCATTGACTGGAACTGCCCCTGGTATCAAAGGTATAGCATGGTCAAAAGGCCTGGCTGGTGGTAAGGTCTTAGGGTCTTCAAATAAACTTCTGAATTCACCCAACAACTTCTGCACCTCAGGATGATAAGTAACACCCTGGTCCATCTCCTCATCCCCTTCCCCCTTCTTCATCACCACCATAGCCCAAACCTCATTTTCCACCAGCAACTGGTTTAACTGACCCGAGGACAAAGGTAATATGTCCAGTTGCTCCGTCTGCTGATCTCCTTGCAATTGTACCATTTTCCCTTCCACAGTCACATCCAACCTTTTGTGTTTCCAGTCACATTTCATGGGACTGACTGAGGCCAACCAGTCATAGCCCAGAATAGCATCATACGCACCTAGAGGCAATACCCTCATATCAGTGGTAAAGGTTACTCCACAACACCCCCATTTCATTTGAGGCACTACCTGAGAGCACACAATCTTCTCCCCACTTGCAGTGGACACTTGGATAGGGTCACATCCCTGAGTACTCAACCCCATTCTATCCACAAAGGTCTGGTTGATAAAGGTCAGAGAACTTCCAGAATCGACCAACAACAGCATCACCTTGTTGTGGACCAATGCTCGCAGCCTCATACAAGACTCTCCTTGAGTTTCAGACAAGGCATGGTTGGACAAGCAGCAACAATTCATGTGATAAACTCAACTCATGATCATCCGCAGTGAGCATATTTAACTGTGGTGGATTCCTTTTAGGACATGCTTGCGCATGACCTGGGCTATACTGCTCACCACACGCATAGCATAATCCATTAAGTCTCCTATAGTCACGCACTTGCCTTTCTTTGCTCAGATCCAACCCCACTGAGCCTCCTTTTCCTTCCACACGAATTGTGTTACGTGCTGCAATCGAAGCCCGAGTGGTTGAGAACTTCCCTTTGTCAACCATATCTCTCTGAATCTTTGCAAGCATGGAAGCTCTTGTCACAGACTGAGGCAACTGCGACTGCACTGGGCCCTACAGTTCAGGGCGAAGACCTTTTATAAACTGTTGCACAAAGAAAACTTCATCCATCTCCGGGTTGTGCATCGCTGTGGCGTAACGGGCCTCCTCAAAGCTAGCCACATACTCTTCCAGCTTCCCGGTCTGACGCAAATGTAGGAGATCGTACATCGCTTGAGAGTATTCAAAGGACCCGAACTTCTCCTTCACTACCTCTGAGAACCTGGCCCAAGTACTGAATCCCTCATTGCGTTTAAAAATTTGCAGCCATTTTGCTGCCTTCCCTTCCATGTGCAGCGATGCAGCTCGAACCCAAAACTCTTCAGTCACCTTGTACAAGGAGAAATAGTCTTCACACTTATCAAGCCAGATGGTTGGATTATCTCCTGAAAATTTTGGGAACGACAGCTTCATCCACGTTTTGTCCTCAGATGGCCTGTCGGCAGCCTCCCTCCATGCCTGTCGACCCCCATCGTTCACCTGCCTCCTGCGTCGTGGAGGACGTTGCTCCTCTCTCAGGTCGCTCTCCTGGTCGTCCCCGCCTCCATGGAACCCTCCAGGACCAACAGGTCGGTGTCGACCCCATGGTACCACTCCTTCCGAATCCGATCTGCGTGACCCTCGATCAGATTCGTTCTGACGAACACGACCCCCAATTTCCAACTCCTCCAATCGACGTCCAAAATCCTCGATGTGCTTGAACAACTCGTCCCTCTCCTTCGCCGCTTGCTCCACCACAGACGCAGCGAGGGCCTGTCGACCCTGCAACTCCCGCTAGCCGTGCGTCAGCCCCTCCAGGAGCCCGAACACATGCTCCCACCGCTCACCTTCCTTCGCCTGCATCTCCTCCATCGCGTGTAGGACGAATCGCGTCTGTACCGACGATTTTGGTGTTGGCGCCGTCTCGAGATGCTGTCGTGCCGCCGATCTCGGAGATCAGCCGCGACGATGACCCGCTCCTGAGAACAATTCGCGTCCGAAGGACGGAATTGGTCGCGTCGTCGGCGCTGTGATGACCGATCGCACCCTGAACCAACCGAGGAGGTGACCGGCGGCAAGGGTTGACGCGCGATCACACCGCCTCCCTCCTCCTCGGGATTTTACGGCTCAGAGATGCGAGACCACCGAGTGTGCGCCACCGCCGCCAATCGCAAGGCCGAGGTCCAGGCTCTGATACCAGTTGTGCTGTCCCTTGGCCGGAGATCGCCGAATCTCTGACGTGAGAGCACAGGGAGATCTCACCGGCGTCGAGCGCATGGTGGACGGCGATATGAGATTCGGTATCGGTGGAATATAGTTCCGGTAATTTGTTTGTTACCCTCTCTCCAAGCAGAACATAGATTTAATAGTGTCTATGCTGCGGATGGGTCCCACACGACAGATCGGGCCCACCCGTCAGCCCACTCACACCGTATTACAACCCCGCACTCACACCCGACTCACACACGGAGCCAGCTCCTCTTCTTCCTTTTTCGTCTTCTCCACCTCAAGCTCGTTCCCCTTCATCTTCTCCGCCTTCGGCTTCTCTGCCGCGTCGATCCCTGCCATAGCCGCCGTCGTCACACATCTTCGGGCCAATCCGACCGCACCACTGCGTAGAACTCGCCAAACTACACCATGCGGTAGGTTTTAGCAAGATTGGAGGCCAGGGAAGGGAGCCGGCGAGGGGCGCCGCCAGCCACCATCACGCTAGGGGCGGCGCTCGAGGTTGAAGGCCATGCTGGTGGGTGGGACCGCTAGCCATTGGCCTTTAGTCATTTTTCCCTATTCTCGGTTTAATAAAAATCCCAAAAATGTATACAACTTCTAAAAGTCATAGTAATTCGTAGACAAATCCTAAAAATGCGAAATAAAATTCTATGGACTCCTTGTAACCTCCACTGTGCAGTGAACCAGTTTATTTGACATGATCAGCCCTCTAACTATCCTGAAAATTCCATGAAATTTAATCATTGGAATAATTCTTATGCCCAATCCAGAAATGATAAAATTGTAAAACTATTATGGTAAGATCTTAGTGTTACCTAGTATCTCCTGAAAATATTTCACTTCCATTTGACCCAAGTATCATAATAGATTAATAGATTTCTCTTGTACGCTTTTTAAACCTTAATTAATCTTGAACAATTTATTCTGCAGAGTCCCTTCATTAAAAATTAATGAAACTTTTCCAAAACCTATTCCATATACCCAGAAACTCAAATATAAAATTTCAAACTTGTTTGATCAAAGTAACATTTAGAATTTATAGTAATATCCCTCTATATAGGTTAAAACCCTAAAATTATATTTCTTAATCCAGATTTAATTAGAAATATCTCACCAATTTCCTTTATAAAACATTGAACTTCATACTCTGTATGCTCCTCTCACATGTGCAGCATATTCTTCCTCTATGTTAAACTTTTAAACACTGCAACATTAATCTTTCAAGTTCTTCATCTCTATGCTTACAAGCATATGTGGATCTTCTACATAAATCTAAGTTAAGTAATGTAAGTACTTCTAAAAAGCTTAACAAATCACTAGATCATCCTTTTAGATTCCCCAATTAGTAATATATTGTATGTTGATTCTTAAAGTACTTCAGTTCTTAAGTCATAAAATTAAGTCTATATGCATCATCATTTCAATAGATGAACATGACATGACAATGATCGACGAGGAGTACGACTCGGAGGAGAAGGACTAGCGTCACCTTGCGGCAAGAACAAGATTTGCCCAAGCAACGCACAGGAAGAAGATTTGCCCAAGCAACAGTAAAGACAAAGAGAGAAGGAGAATGAGAAGAAGCTGCACCGGGAGGATCAAGTCCTCACTATTATCATTTGCTAGTCACGACCCAAGGCAAGCCCTGGTTTGCATTTAAGTTGTTAATATGTTTTTCTTTTATTATCTATATGATTGTAATTGTGCGTTAAGTCTAGGGATGTATGATACTCCACATGCATGACTCAAGAATCCCTGGAGTTTGGGTAGTACAGGACTCTACGTAACTGTTTATATGATGTTTAATACGAAAACATGATTAAGTGGTATGGCTCGAGTAGAAATTGGGAAGAAACTGGAGATCGGGCATGAAGAGTAGGATGCTCAAGAACGTGGTTCTGTGAGCCTAGTTCTTGCCTGTGTCAATTGAGGACCGTATCATGTGTAGCTCCGCTGGACAAGTTTGATATTTTACCGAATGCATACTGGTCCTAGTGGACCCAGCAAACTGATGTAACTTGTTAACCTAGGTGTTGAGGTGATCCTCACTTTCTAGGCCGGTAGTTGACAACGAAGAGTAGTGACCACTGTGGCGATCCCGTATGTGGGGCATGCTTCTAGGACGGTGGGACCGCTTCGCCATTTGGGTGTCTTGTGAAAGGTTGTCACTTATGGCATCATGGGAGAGGATCGTAAGTCTCTTCTGGGCGGCTGTATGTGACGTGCAAGCCAGGTGTTTATGATTCGAATCACCGCCGCTCGCGAAAGGGAGCATACTTGTTCACTGCGCTGTGACGTAGTAAGAACTGGAATGGGTGGAACCTGCTCGATGGTTAAGAAACTTGGTTGAGGTAGCTGATAGGAGAACTAAAGTTATGATTCCGAGCAATTAACATGCTAAGGCTTGTGTAACCTTGGGCACTGCAATCATTGTGAATGAAGTGTTTCTTGTTTGATTGTGGAGTTCATGATGTTGTCGTGCCCAAGGACGTCGCATGCTATTATATACTTGAAACAAGGATCTACTAATAGTGAACATATACCTACTGCAGTTTAAATTCAAGTCTTACGTTCCCAGCATGTAGAGTTTCATGTTTTAGGTGAGACGGTTAAGTCTTCTTGAGCCTTGTTCTCATGTTTGCATTTATACGAGTTTTGCAGGTATATAGCTATGACGGTTTCCTAGGCCTTGCCCTGGCCGCGGTATATAGCCAATGAAAGCCGTGGATGCCGCTGCTTTCTTCTGTGATGCTAGAGTGGAGTACTAGCGGGCCGGATACGACCACTACTGCTGTAGTGTAGGTTTGAGAGAGTACTATGAAGACTTCCTTTGATGTAAGGTATTTTGTATAAAACTATGAGATTAATGTAAGTTGCTCACTTATGTTATGAGTTCTTTGTTCTTTTTTTTGTGTTGCACTATTGGGTGTCGCATCGCATGACACAACCCAATGTGATTCCTAGTTTGTCTAGACCCTGGTCCTCACACTAGTGATGATTCTTGTTCCTAATGTGAGCTTATATATGAACAATTGTCCTCTTTAATAAGTACGCACACCTCCACACTTGATAGACTTGATCTTGAAATTGAAAAGAACAAAAAGCTTGCTGCACTAAATGATAAAAATATGAAAGATGCTAGTTGTTCTACAATTGATTTGCATTGTTCTAGCTATGATGATCTTAATAAGAAACTACATGATGCTAGGGATGCGATTTTTGCTTTGAACAATGCTTTACATGTTCATGAAGTTAATTCTTGTTCGAATTGCAAATTAAAAGAAAAAAATTCATTTAAAAACTATATAGACTTGTCCAAGAAACTTCATGACATGCATAGGACACTAGAGCGGTTTTGTAGTGCAAATAAGAACCTAACTTGCTACTGAATTCATCTAAGTCTTGCAATGGTAAAACTAGTTTAGGTTTTGATTCTCACGCTCATGCTAAAGCACATCCACCTAAAATTGTAAAATCATTAGGGAGTGGTTTGATTCAAACGATTCCTAAACAAAAAGTGGTTTTCAAATCTGCAGGAGTGTTATCTCATTCGAGTGCTAATAAATATGTTGCTTTGCTCATATAGACATGAACATAAAGTTACTTTTCGTTATACCTACTGTGGTAGAGATGGTCATGTTATAAATTTTTGTTATAGACTAGCTAAACAACAAAAAAGGGAAAGTAAAATTGCTGGTACACATAACAACCAAGCAAAACTTGTTAGACGTGCTGAACCAAATGTTATGAACATGCAACTTGTTGTAATGAGTAAGAAACATGAAAAGTTTGCTCCCAAATATAATGTTTTCGTGCTACACATAACACACATCATAAGTCAGTAGTTGGGAAAAAGAATTCTCAAATTTGACTCATAAACTTGTTGTTTTATCTTAGCATTCGCGTGTTATTCGTGCTGGATGTCATGTGACTCAGTACTAGATTACTAAACGCCTTTTGACTAATCCTAGTATTGAGTCATCGACGTGGTTACACGCTTGAAGAAGGAGAACTTTTGGCTCGTTGATTCAGTTTGCTCACGCCACATGGCTGGTAACAAAGAATGGTTCTCCTCCCTCTCTTTCGTGTCACGTGTAGAAAACGTTACTTTTCTGATAAATATTCAACACCAATAATTGCTAAGGGTTCGGTTAGAGTAAATAAATACTACACTTTGAAGGATGTGGCACGTGTTAAAAATTTGAAATACAACTTGCTTTCCGTACCATAATTGCTAGATGAAAATCGAGAAGTTAATTTCATGAAAAATTGTTGCAAGGTTGTAGATTCCAATGGTGAGCTTTTGTTTTACTTGTCTAGCTTTGGAAGAGTTTTTAAAGCTGATTTTCACATGTCATCCTCTAATCATAGGTGTCTAGTTGCTAATGATTCAAGAGACTTATATTTTTGGCATCGTCGACTTGGTCACGTAGGCTTTGATCATCTCACACGTGTTAGTGGTGTCGATCTTATACATGGGTTACCTACGCTTAAAGGGGACAAAGAAATTGTTTGCTCTTCTTGTAGACATGCTAAAATAGTTGTAGGTTCACATGCTCCACTCACAATAACCATGACAACAACATCGGCACAACTTTTACACCTTGACACCTTAGGTCCCTCACGTGCTCAATCTTTTGGAGGTAAGTGATATGTGCATGTCATTATTGATGACTAATCTAGATACTCTTGGGTTTACTTTATAATATCTATGAATGAAGCTTTTATTCACTTTACAAGTTTAGTTCTTATACTTTCACTTGAACATCCAAGATCTTTAAAAACAGTTAGAAGTGATAATGGAGCTGAATTTAAAAACCAATCATTTGATCACTTTTGTGCTGAAAACGGAATAGATAATCAATTTTATTTACCATATGTACCTCAAAAAAATAGAACCCAAAGATATATCACACGCACTCAGTAATGAATCTTGGATTATTGCCATGCAAGAAGAGTTAGAAAATTTTGAAAGAAATAATGTTTGGAACCTTGTACCTTCACCTCAAGGTCACACATTAATAGGAAACTAAATGGGTGTTTAAAAATAAAAAAAGTGAGGATGGGGTTGTGGTTAGGAATAAATATAGGCTAGCTGCTCAAGGTTTTACGCAAATTGAAGATCTAGATTTTGATGAAACTTTTGCTCCCATTGATAGATTAGAGGCCATAAAAATTTGGTTAGCATTTACTGCATCTAAAGGTTTCATGTTATATCAAATGGATGTTAAAGTGCTTTTCTTAATGGCTACATAGATGAGGAAGTTTATGTTAAGCAACCACCAGGTTTTGAAAATCCATATTTTCCTAATCATGTTTACAAACTATACAAAGCCTTGTACGGTCTCAAACAAGACCCTAGAGCATGGTATGATAGGTTAAAATCTTTCTTACTTGACAAGGGGTTCACCATGGGCAAGGTTTGTAAAACTCTTTTTGTGCTTAAGCATGGCAATGAGTCACTATTCGTTCAAGTGTATGTGGATGATATTATCTTTGGTTGCGCTTCTCATGATCTTGTGTCCAAGTTTTCAGCTATGATGTGTTCAGAATTCAAGATGAGTATGATGGAAGAACTCACATACTTTTTGGGGCTGCAAACCAAGCAAACAAAGGAAGGAACTTTTATGCATCAAACGAAGTATACGGAAGACCTCCTTAAGCGCTTCAACATGGACAAAAGCAAACCTCTTCAGACACCAATGAGAACAGCAACAACACTTGAACTCGACAAAGATGGTGAACCATTGATCAAAAAGAATATCGAAGCATAATTAGATCACTTTCGTACCTCACGACATCAGCACTGTACATGCAATTCAGCGTATGTTTTTGTGCAAGATTTCAAGCTTGCCCACATGTTTCACATCGTCAAGTCGTCAAAAGAATTCTCAGGTATTCACATGGTACTCAAGAATTTGGTATTTTTCTTCCATCTTCCTCATTTGTTACTTTGAAAGCCTTTTCCGATGCTAATTTTGGGGGTTGTAGGATTGATAGGAAAAGTATTTCTAGTGCATCTCATTTTCTTCGCAATTCACTCGTTGCTTGATCCTCTAGAAAAAAGTTGAGTTGCACAATCCACGACCGAATCTAAATATGTAGCTACTGCTAATGCTTGCTCACAAATTCTTTGGATTATTCAAACACTTAAGGACTATGGGGTTGATTTAGATAGTGTTCCAATGTTTTGTGACAACACTAGTGTTATTCGCGTCGCTAAAAACCCGATGCATAATTCTAAACAAAGCACATTGATATTAGGTATCACTTTCTCTGTGATAATGTGAAAAAGGAAACATTGTTCTTCACCATGTAGATACCGAACAACAATTGACTGACATTTTTACAAAACCTTTGGATATAACTTGTTTTCGATTCATTCGTAGTGAAATAGAGGTTATGTGTCCTCATGGCTTAAATTGAGGGGTAGTTTTGCATCTTGAGAAGTCTATGTATGAACCTGAAATTAAAAATAATAGGAGCTTCATACATATATGACTTTGTGATTACTTTTACATGCTGAAAGTTCTTACTACATTACTCTTATTATAGATTTTGTAATTTTGTCATGACTAGCAATTTGAATAATTACTTACATTAATACAGTCATGATCGAACTTTCTTGCTATTTTGATCTTGTTGCATGCTCACAAGTGCTTTTAATCATGAAAAAAATAATCAATCAATAGCCCACATGTTGAGCTTTTATGATCAAATAAAAATCTAAAAAGATGAAGAGAATATACATGCATCACACTTCGTCTTTTGAGACTGCTTATCATTGCACTTTGATATGAAATTGGAAGCAGTTGTATATGACTAAAACTATGTCCTTAAGCTTCTGATTGTCAAATGACATACGCTTGGCTTCGTTGATTAGAATATGGGTGATGCGCCATATAATCTCTTGCAAATGTCGTATGGTCAAAGTTTGTGCTTTGAATGATAATGAGAAATAAAAAAAAACAGCAACATGTGTCATGCTTTCAAGTTTGAAAATAGTTGAGTTTGTGAGATCATGACTTGCTTATAGTGAAAATTACACTTGATCTCTACCATGGCTTACACTATGTTATGTATCTCATTGATGTGGTAGTGTAAGTAACTTGATAGTATGACTTTGATGAGCTTTGTTTGATATGTATACATCATATTATGCTCATAACAATTGAAATTTCTCTTCTGAACCCTTCTGAATACATTGTGTCGGTACCCTGCGTACCGTATACCCTTTGAGACTACAAAAAGACCAAAGAAACTTCACCTGTCTGAGTTGAGAACCTGCAAAGGCCCCACGTGTTATACGGGACCAGACCTGTTTCTCATCTATGTTTAGTCCTGGTGCTGCCACGTGTATACAGCAACCGGACCTACATCCCACACATGGGATAGCTCCGGGCTAAACACCTGCGCAGCACCCCCGGACCTAACCCCCGACAGAGGGAAGCTCCGGTACTGACACGTGTACATCTACATCGGACCTACCCGTCCCAGACGGAAAGCTCCAAAGCTGCCACGTGTCCAACCGCTGGACCATCAGCCTCAACAATCAGACTGGTGGACCCCCCAATGGCTCGAACCTTCAAGGGGCAATCAAAGACATCAATACCCGATTAAGTGTCATTAATACCATATTAATGACACACGATTGGAAGGCCCTTAATACCAGTAACGACACTGTCAAGGCCCGTTACAATGCTATTAAGGGTAATTAACCTCATTAATTATGTGTTAAGCATCAGTAACCGCCAGGGCCACATGTCGGGCCAGGCTAACGGTGTAACGACCAGTCCTTGTACTATAAAAGGACTGGTCGACGATACACAGGGGACAACTCTTTGAACTCTGAGACCTCTCCCATACTCAGCTCTGACACTCAATACAACAACTACACACCCCGTGGAGTAGGGTATTACGCTCAGGCGGCCCGAACCACGTAAATCCTTGTGTCTATTTGCCATCGTGTTCTGAATCTCTGCGCGCCCAATACCGAACTACAAACTCCACGGGCTACTAACGGTAGTAACGGGAGAATTGTTGGAACAACATGCCGACAGCTGGCCCGCCAGGTAGGGGCGCTCGAGATTCAAACATGGTGAACTCCGCTACTAGATCGTCAAACGGCAACCTTGCTGCGCAACCTGCTGGAGGCAATCCCTCCAACATGAAGCCGCCAAAAGGTGTCGTGGCTCCAGCGGGAGCTATGCCACTGCCACTACCGTTCGCATCGGTGAATCAAGCTGGATAGTGGGATGGAACATCTGCGTCGATCACGGCATCGGCTAACAACAACTCTAAACACGCGCTCCATGCCGCGAGTGCTCTTCTCCAATGCCCACCACCTCCAGGTGCATCCCAGGGTGCAATGGAGCAGTCGAGGGCTGATGTGGAACATTTGGTTGCAGCAGCAAGCGACGTCGCTGCCTCCCGGGGGGCGACGCACCCATACGGTAACCAGGCTTTCAACTCACGACCTCCGGGCGGAGCTTGATTGCCGTTACCGTCAACAGGATGGTCGCGTCCATATCGAGCGCGCTCGCGAAAGGCGAGAGGCTCAGGACAGTCCTGCTCCCGAGGGAGTAGGAGGGGGCTGTTGTGCTCTGGCCGTGCACCTACGCATGGTCAGATGGCCACAAAAGTTCCGGCCTCACCTGCCGGAGAAATTTGACGGGACTGTCAATCTCGCTGAGTTTCTCCAAATCTACTCCACCGCAATCCTTGCGGGTGGAGGCAACGAGGCCGTAATTGCCAACTACTTCCCCATGGCTATAACTGGGACTGCCAGTTCCTTGCGACCGGAGGCAACGAGGTCGTAATTGCCAACTACTTCCCCGTGGATTTAACTAGGACTGCCAGGTCCTGGTTCATGAGCCTTCCGCCCGACTCCATCAACAGTTGGGAAGAACTGTGCCAACAGTTCACCGCAAATTTCGGGAGTTCATACATCCGACCAGGCACCAAACTGGACCTTTTTGCTGTCAAGCAGAAGGGCGGAGAGTCCCTGCGATCCTTCATCCAGATGTTCTCCCAGGTACGAAACACTATTCCTTCTATCTCCAGCGCCTCTGTTATTTTGGCATTTAGACAGGGCGTACGAGACAAGAAGATGCTGGATAAGCTGGCGACCAAGGAGATCACCAGTGTCACGGATCTCTTCAGCTTGGCAGATAAATGCGCCAAAGCTGCAAAGGGCCATGAAATGCACTCCCAACCACCTCCGGAGGACAACAAAAAATCCTCCAAGGGTGAAGACACTACCTCCAGGAGTGGTAAAAAGAAGAAAAAGTCCAACGGCAAGAAAAAGCCGTCGGCCGGCACACCAACTGCTGCAGCTGCTGCAGCTCCGGGTGGCCGGGGGCCACGCCCCGAAAAACGACCTCGACTGTCGTCTGAAGACGGAGGCAGCTTCAAGACGTGGTATCCTATTCACAAGTCGAACGGCCACAAGGCTACCAGGAGGTCCAGAACCTTGTCGAGCCCTAAAACAAGCGCCAGGAAGAAGTTCCTTTCCGTCAAAGGGAAGGGAAACAGGAAGTCGACGAAGCTCCAACTGAAGAGGAGTTAGGCTTTCAGGACCCTAAAAAGGTCTTTAAGGCTGTTTACACCTCCTCGACGATGACTCCGATGTCTCTTACAACGAACGTTGCAAAACCATGAACACCACCTTTGGTGGTTCGTGGGACATCACCTCCCGTCATGTCCTCAAGACCATGCAACAGGATATGGCCTCAGTAGCTCCTACTGCCAGGGCGGAGCCGCACCGGAAGTGGATGGCACCGCCATCACTTTCGATGCTTCGGACTGCCCTTGAAATATGATCGGAGCTGGCCAACTCCCATTGATGGTATCTCCAACCATCAACAACATCCAACTCCACCATTTAATGGTGGACGGAGGTTCGGGGCTGAACCTCATAAGCTTTGAAGCTTTCATCAAGCTTCAGCTCTGACCTTTGGACCTTCGCCCCTCTCGACCTTTCTCTGGAGTAGGTCCGGGGGCCATAACCCCACTCGGTGCAATTACTCTTCCGGTGACCTTCGGGACCCAGGAGAATTACCAAACTGAGAAGTTGATCTTTGACGTGGCGCGGATCAACTTACCCTTCAACGCCATTTTGGGCAGGCTAGCCTTATACAGGTTCATGGCTACTGCTCTTATGGCTACTTGGTGCTGAAGATGCCAACACCAGCTGGTGTTCTCCTGATCCGTGGAGGTCGCACCGCCGGAGTGACAACTCTAGAAGAACTCCACGCGCTTGCTACAGCGTAGGAGGAAGAATCCGGAAAGGAGCAAGCTCCGAAACCCCCGAGCATCCGTCATCGAGGCTCAACCTCTGCACCTCCCGTGCAACCAAGCAGCGACACCGACATTCCCATCAAAGTCATCCAAATCGGTTCCGACGCCGCTCAGACCACCCGTATATCCGTAGGTCTGAATGACAAATAGGAACTCGCGCTGGTCACTTTGCTTCGGGCTAACGTCGATATGTTTGCCTGGCAACCGTAAAAAATGCCTGGGATCCCTAGGGAAGTGATCGAGCACAATCTGAAGACTTATCCCGACGCTCGACCTGTACATGAGAAGCCTCGAAAGCAATCAGTAGAGCGACAGAACTTCATACGTTAAGAAGTGAAGAAGTTGCTCGAACTGGATTCATCCGAGAAGTCTTACACCCAAAATGGCTAGCAAACCCAGTTGTTGTACTCAAGGCCGGCAGGAAGCTTCGGATGTGGATCAACTACACTACACTAAATAAGGCATGTCCAAAAAATCCATTCCCACTACCTAGAATAGATCAGATAGTGGATTCCACCTCCGGGTGTGAATTACTGTGTTTTCTAGACGCATATTCTAGGTACCATCAAATTAGAATGTCTAGGGAAGATGAAGAGCATACCTCCTTCATCACAGTAGATGGATTATATTGTTACACTGCCATGCCATTCAGTCTCAAAAACGCCGTTGTAACATTTGTACAAGCTATGTACAAAACTTTTGGATAGCTTATTAGAGATGTAGTGGAAGTGTATGTCGATGACATCGTCGTCAAGATCAAGAACAAGGAGTCATTCGTTGACACCTTGCAAGCTGTCTTCGACAAGTTGCGAGTCACTCGTACAAAGCTGAACCCAGACAATTGTGTCTTCGGGGTTAGCTCCGGAAAACTTCTTGGTTTCTTGGTAAACCACCGAGGAATAGAAGAAAACCCGGCGAAGATAAAAGCTATTGAAGACATGCGGCCACCAGCCCGCATCAAGGATGTCCAGAAGCTGACTGGATGTCTAGCTGCCCTCAGCCAGTTCATCTCAAGACTGGCGGAATGGGTGCAACCCTTCTTCAAGCTATTGAGGAAGTCCGGACCATTCCAATGGTCTAAAGAAGCAGAGAAGACATTCCAGGAGCTGAAGCAGCTCCTCACCACCCTACCAACCTTGGTAGCTCCAAACCCTGGTGAGCCACTCCTGCTTTACATTTCGGCAACTGACGAAGTTGTCAGCATGGTCCTGGTTGCGGAAAGAAGTTCAGGAATCCTGACCTCTTCGGGGGGGTCCGGAGCTACTTGAAGTCGAGTCTGGGTCCCAGCTCCCAGACCCGGATCCTCAAGGCCAGACGCCGGAGGATCCATCTCTTTCAAATGAAGGAGTCACTTCTACTGAGCAACAAGATCTGGACCCCTCCAGGAAGGTCCGGGTCCCTTCAGAAGAAGCTCCGGGTTCCTCCAACCGGATTCCAGAGGTCCCCGAACAAGGTCTGGACCCCTCCGGGAGGGTCCGGGTAGATGAGGGGGAAGCTCCGGGCCCCTTCACGAGGGTCCAGACGGTCCAGTGCCTAGTGTACTTCATCAGCGAAGTACTCCATGATGCCAAGACTCGGTACCTGGAGGTGCATAAGCTGCTATACGCAGTTCTTATTGCCTCTAGAAAGCTCCAACACTACTTCCAAGCTCACAAGATTTCAGTGGTAACTTCTTATCCACTATGTGCAAGCTTGCATAACCCCAATTCCAATGCGAACATTGCAAAGTGGGCAGTGGAATTAGCCGAGTTCGACCTTGAATTCGTTTTAAGACAAGCGATCAGGAGTCAAGCATTGGCGGACTTAGTGGCGGAATGGACCCCCTCTCCATCAAATCCTGGGGGCCCAAGTGAGCGGAAGTCGGAACCCAAGGTTCCGGTCTTCACTGAGCCTCACTGGACTCTCTACTTCGATGGCTCCGTGCAGAAGCAGGGGGCCGGAGCTGGAGTCCTTCTCCTCTCTCCGACCGGGGAGAAGGTTAAATACATGGTTCACCTTGACTTCAAGGCAACCAACAACATGGCGGAGTATGAAACACTAATTTATGGTCTTAAGGTGGCACTATCGTATGGTGTCAAGCAGCTGTTGGTAAAGGGTGATTCATAGCTTGTTGTAAAACAAGTCAAAGGTGAATGTTGCTGCAACAACCCTCAACTAGCCGCATACCTACTTGAAGTCTAGAAGCTTCAGAAGGACTTTGACGTCCTAGATCTTTGCCATGTCCAGCGTCTCAACAACGCTGAAGCCGACAAAATCTCGACGAAAGCTTCAACCGGTGCTCCGACTCCCGACAAACCTTTGTCCGGAGGATGTCTAAACCTACAGCTCAGCCTGCCGAACTGAGCGAAGGGGGCAACACCAGCACCTCGAATCTGGCAGTCCCGATGGCCCTGTTACCACGGCGTCCATCAAGGGTCGTAGGTGTTGCAGGAAGCTCCGAGCAACCCAACACGCAAGACTCAAATCCTCAAGCTAGCTCCAACGCATGGATCTCGGAGATCCGGAGCTACTTCAAAGACAATTTCCTTCCTGAAGATAATGTATCCGCTGACCGGATACTCAGATTGGCTAAAAGATACACACTGGTAGAAGGGGATCTCTATCAGCATGGTGCCAATGACGTCCTAATGCGGTGCATTACAAGGGAAGAAGGCTGCGATCTCCTCGCGGAAATCCATGGAGGCGAGTGTGGGAACCACGCGTCTTCCCGCACACTGGTCAGTAAAGCCTTCCGGCATGGCTTTTACTGGCCTACAGCGCTCCAGGATGCAACTGAGCTAGTGAAGAAATGTGAAGCATGCCAGTACCATGCAAAGCAAATTCACACACCAGCTCAGCGTCTACAAATGATACCTCCTACATGGCCTTTCGCTGTGTGGGGGATGGATATCTTGGGACCTTTCCCAAGAGCCGTCGGAGGTTACAAGTTCCTGTATGCTGCCATTGACAAATTCACCAAATGGCCAGAAGCAACTCCATTTGTGACAATAAACAAGCAATCAGCTATCAACTTCTTGCAGTCCATCGTATGCAGATTTGGAGTCCCAAACAAGATTATAACTGATAATGGGACCCAGTTCACAAGCTCTGCATTCCATGGATATTGCAAATACCTCGGCATTTAGGTCAGCTACGCTTCTGTAGCTCACCCGGCAAACAATGGCCAAGCCAAGAGAGCAAATGCAAAAATCTTAAAAGGACTCAAGACGCGCACATATGAGCGCCTGAAAAAACATGGATCCAACTGGATCGAAGAGCTTCCACCCACTCTATGGGCCAACAGGACAACTCCAAACCGGTCAACTGGAGAGACACCCTTATTCCTGGTGTACAGAGCTGAAGCAGTCCTTCCTCCCAGAATCACCTTGGGGTCGCTCCGTGTCCGGACCTTCGATAATGCCATGCAGGACCAGCTCCAGCGTGAAGACCTTGACCTCCTTGAAGAGGGAAGGTGTCGAGCAGCTGTTCGGAATGCCCTATACCGCCAAGCTCATCGGTGCTATCACCAACGGCATGTTCACAGCCGACAGCTCGAGGAAGGCGATCTGGTGCTACAGAGAACACAATCCATAGAAGGGTTAAACAAATATTACCCCAGCTGGGAAGGACCCTTCCGAGTGATCAAAGTATCCCATCCCGGATGCGTTCGCTTGGCAACCGAGGATGGGACACCACTCCCTAATCCTTAGAAAATTGAGCACCTCCGTAAGTTCTACGCTTAATATCACGGATGTGAGTCTGTAGTTACATGTGATGTATGTTATAGAGTCATTATACAGAGTCGGGTAGCTCCTCCGGGGGAACAGCCGGACCTTTCCCGGAAGGTCCGCAAAGTTCAGGCAACACTTGTCACAGTCTCAAAACTAAAAGTGTGGCTATCTGCCTTGGGTCAAATGAGAAACGAAACACACTGAGCCTAGTTCCGTACCCTAAGAGTGTACTTGTTTCCCCTGTACCCCGGATCTATAATGAAAGACATCATTGTGTGAAAACAGACTCCACGTGCATTTATTTTGTGCAGGCTCAATATTTTTTATTCCTCTCTTTCTTGTCTATAACAAAGTTGTGCAATTCTTACGAAACTTTAGCTCGACCGATTCATGTATAATTAGAGTTGCAATGTCTATTCTTCCGGGTCTAAACATTGTTAATGGTCTACTCGTCTGAATGCTGCCAAGCCAATCTAGGGCCGGAGTGTGCTATCGACTTAGCCTGGTCATGCACCCTAAGTACGCCACTCTACCTACACCCCGACAAGCCGAAGTAAGGCGAGTCTAGAAACGATCGGACCTGGAGGAAACAAGCCAGTGCACTTGATTGTATTTAGAATTGTGTTTGAACTAAAACTTTCTCGAGAATAGTAAGTCGCAGTTAAGTTATAGATAGGAAATGGATTTTACCGTTTTCCTTGACTTTAGTGTGCAGGGAAAATAAAGATACCATGATGATGGTGAATGACCGGAGCTACCAAAGCTGTGACATCCCCTAAGGTGGCTTGTTGTCGATGTTCCAAATATTGATAGCGAGCGTTGCTGGAGCTACTCAGCTCCGGTAAAGCCAAGGGGCCAGCCGTTAAAGTGAAGAAAAGATGGTGGAAAGAATCCACAGTGGGGTCTGCTGTCGACACACCGCGTGTTGACAGAGGTCACTGCCGGAGCTACCAAGTTCCGACAACCCAGAGGACTTGCTATCAACACTCTACCTGTTGATGGAGACTGCTGCCGGAGCTACTAAGCTCCGATGATGGTCAATAGTCTGACAACCTCAGGGGGCCTCTACTATCGAAGACTTCGGACCTACGTTCTACAAGTTCGAAGCACGCAAGTCTTCAACAACTGTTACATACATACATCCTCTTGGTACTTGTTCACAATCAAATTGTGTACATCTACCAGGGGGCCATGTGAGACAAAGGTGTTGAAGACAAAAAATGAAATTCATAAAAACTTGGATTTCATTCATCTGGAGACAAGAGATTACAAAATTGGAGAAAACGAAGAGACAATACAAGTAGGAGCTACAAAGAGAGAGTCCTAGACACTATGGAAGAACGAGGCGACCCTCTGGGCAACTTCCGACACACTGGCTTGGGCCGCTTCTCCCTCTCCGTCGATGGGGCCTTCAAGCACCAGGTCCAGTGGGAACTGAGGGTCCCGGCTTGTGTAGCACGTCAGCACATATTCTACGACGTTCTTTGCCAGGGATTGTCCCTCGGTTTCCAGCTAGTCCGCGATGACATCGCCCATCTTGGTGAGCTTGTTGCCTGCCAAACTCAATGCCTGCAACGCCTGGTCCAGCTCCAGCTCCGGATCATCCGGACGCACGGGGCTAAAACCCATTGGCGTTAGCGCATCGTTGGCTTTGCCTATGAAGTCCCAAACTTGTTGGGACTCCGCAGACCTCGAACCTCGCATCTCCTCCAAGGACATTCTGGTCGCCGCAAGCTCCGAATTCTCACGGGCAAGGCGCTCAACCTCTTTGGTGTTCTGTTGAATCTTTTCAGCAACCTGCTTTTCGAGTTTACTAAGCTCCTCCTCCCGGAGATGGATCTTGTTCCGGCGGTCGACCAGGTCCTTCTCTCGGCCCCGCACCTTCTTCTCCCTGGGAGCAATTTCATCCTCCCTCTTGTGGAGGTCCTGTCCTTGCTAGCAGTCCTTCTTCTCCACTTTCTCGCAGCGCTCATCCAACTTCTTGGTGCGCTCCGCGAGACTCTTGTCACCCAGAGTTAGCCTCTAAGTAAGCTCTTACTCCCTCTTCACGAGGTCATCCCGCAGCTCCAGGAGTTTTTGCTCTTCATCTTTGAGCTTTTTCTCCTGCTCCTCAAGGGCCTCCCGACGCTTGACGAGGCTGTCGTGGATGGCGCTGAGCTTCTCCTCGCGATCATTCGCCGCATTATTAGCATCTACCGCCTGTTCATGGATGGCCCATGACTGGTTGTCAAGGCATCGCACCATGCTTTCCCTCTCATCCAGCAGCTTACCCCAGTACTCCAACCGGACCTTCTCATTCTTCACCCACTCCTTGTCTTCAGCCAGCCTCGATTGCGCCATCTTGGTCTTGAATTGGAGACGGTTGCGCCACCTCCTAAGATTTTGCCGCTCCTCCTCGAGGGCCTTGCTGTCGTGGTAAAAAGTCAGCTGGACCTGATGAAGACTGGAGCAGGTGTTGTCAATAGACAACGACAGAGGGATCGGGTCTGGACCTGCCGGGGTCCTCTCTGCTGGCTCCAGCGGGTTCTCCGTGATAAAAATCGGGTCCCACTATACAACAGCGGTCCCCTGGGCTTCCACGGCACTAAGGCCGTCCTCCGGGATAGCCTCGGCCGCCGTCGAGGAAGGTCCTGCAATAGAAGTTTCGACCTTCGGAGTTGGCTCTGAAGGGCCTGCCGCCAGGTCATCAACAACTGGCCCCTCAGGCGAGGGGCCGACAGCTTCATCTAGGCACCCTGGCTCAGGCGCAGGCACCTCCGGAACCACCACCTTCAGGGCAGGCACTGAACATTCGGCCGGAGCTGAAGCCACTTCCGGCTCCGACGTTGGTGCCTCCTCCATCGCCGGCTCAGGCACTAGCGCTTCGACCATCATGGGCTCGGGCGCCGGCACTTCTGTAGCAACCGGCTCAGGTGCCTGAACTTCTTCGACGATGGGCTCGGGCACCGGAACTTCATCAGCCACCGGCTCTACCGTTGGGACTTCATCAACACCAGGCTCTATCGTTGTGGCCTCATCAACCACCAGCTTAACTGTCGGGGCTTCAACAACATCCGGCTCTAGGGACGGGATTGAAGCTACCCTTGGCTCTGAGGCAGAAGCGTCCGTCATCTCAACATCCAAACCTGGAGCTTCAACCTCCGGGGCTGGTGCCGCTGGTACATCTTCATTCCCATGGTCTGGCGCTACCACGGGAGATTCTGGGGATGAGTCGAGGTCCAGGACCACGACAGCCGGCGCCGGAGCTGTCGCAGCCTCAGCCACCTCTTGGGGCGGCACTGGGATTGGAGTCGGACCTTCCGACTGCACAGCCTCAACTGCTGCTGCATGAACCGGAGCATCAGCCCCTTTCTTGGGCACTCTGTGGATGAAGGACGAAGAAACTCAAAACACAATTACAAAAAAAAAACAATCAACTGAGGTAAAAAACAAAATTTACCTCAGAAGGCTTCCGCTCCAGCTAGCGCGGAACCTCTTTCGCGGATGCTCGGGGCCGGACCCTGTCGCCCTTGGCGTGTGAGCTCTGGAAGGTTCCCCGGAGCTCGCTGCTGCTGCCGGCGTCACTTTGGTTGAGGCCCCCCTCGACCGGGAAGGACCTCTGGACCCAGAGCCTTCAGCTGGCCCTGGTACTGGAGCCGCATGGCCGGAGCTAGCACCCCGGAGATATGCCGATGCTGGAGTAATTGCCGCTGTTGAAGACCTTCCCCTCCGGGGAGAAGGAGCCGCCACGGAAGGAGTAGGTCTGACGGACCTCCCGTCAGAGTGCTTCAGCATCCTTTTACGGCATGAGGGCTCAACCAACTCTTTGCCCTTGCCCACGACATCAACTCTCTGTCTCGGGGCGGAAGGGGGACCACCCTCGGAAGCTCCGGGGATCGCCAACCCGGTGGTCGAACGCCTATCAACTTCACCAAGGTCGTTGAGCATCGGCATCTTCCGCCGGAGCTCACTGCTGAACTCCGCCTCAATGTTTAGAGGGAGGAAAGCCGCTAGCGGAGTCAAGTCGTCACCCTCGACGTCGATGCTGTGCTAGAACTTCTTGAGGTGAAACTCCAAAGTTGCACCTTCCATGTTGGACTTCAAACCGGACTCGATCCGGTCGTCGTCCATCACACTGTTGAGGGCCCAAGCAAGTTTCACCCTCTTCTTCAGCGGAGCCCACCTGTTGACCAGGAAGTTAGTGAATACCGCCTGAGGAGTCAACCCTCCTTCCACGCATTGGCGGATCCTGGTCAGAGCAGGGTTGAAGGCGTCTGATAACACCGGAACTTCGCTCCAAGCTTCAGTGTCGACGTTGGGGAGGCCTTCGGGCAGCTCCAGCTTCTCATGCTCCTCCACCCTGATGACAATCCAATCCTTCTTCTAGTCGTCCCACTTCCCAGATGGGAACGACCGCAAGTACTTGTACGGGCACTTCTTGCGCTTCACAATATAATAGAAGCCAAGGTACTCATCACTCTTGCCGGTGGTGTGGATGGCGAAGAAGGTGCAAAATAGCTCGACAGAGGGGGAATGCCCACCCACATCTTGCAGAAGTGAACAAAGATCGACACCAGAAGAATGGATTTAGGGCCAAGGTGGTACAGCTGCAGACCATAGAAGTCTAGCAGCATCAAGAGAAAAGTGGAGAAGGGTGGGATCAATCCCACCATGGTGTACGCGGAGAAGTACACCATGTCGCCGGTGTGCTCCTTCTCGAACGGAAGCTTGTCGGCATAGACCTGATGGTTGAAGAAGTCACTAGACCACCCCATGAGGTCCTGGACCTTCTTCAAATCACAATTGGTCTTGAGTCGACTCCTGCGGAGACCCAACTCCATCGCAGCACAGTGGGGCGAGAGATAAAAAGAAGGCTAAAGTTTGGAGGACTTGAGTGCAAGTTCGAATGAAGGCGTAGAGAATCCCCAAACGGTGCACGCTTTCCTTCTTATGTAAGCTCCCGCAACGCTTGGATGGAAACTGCAGAGTAGCCGACAATACAATTCAAAAACTTCACCCTACCAATGACAAGGGCGCCCGAGGCCACCCCGACGATCAAGTCGAGGTCCTTACAAAGGCGAACGGTTGTCATCATGAAAGGCGGGAAGCCCGAGGGCGGCAGTCTGAAAAGGCATGCAGAACCGATACAGTTTTTGTATCGGGAACCGACGACCTTCAATTGCGTGAGATCCGCACGCTCAGATCTCACTTGTCGCATCCTGGATATGCCACGCGGCGTTGGTTTAACTACGGACTACCGCCAATGGCACATCCGAAGACCCTTGAAGACACGGCTCAAAATCCGAAGGATGGACCCACCTCTTGCAAAACGACTTCATCCAAAAGGTCTCTGCTAGAGGTGGGCAGAGGGGGCCACTGTTAGTACCCCTTGGGACTACAAAATACCAGTGGAACTTCACCTGACTGAGTTGAAGACCTGCAAAGGCCCCACGTGTCATACGGGACTGGACCTGCTTCCCATCTATGGTTTGTCCTCGTGCTGCCACATGTATACAGCAACCGGACCTACATCCCACAAATGGAATAGCTCCGGGCTAAAAACTTGTGCAACACCCCTGGACCTAACCCCCGACAGAGGGAAGCTTCAGTACCCATATGTGTACATCTACACCGGACCTACCCGTCCCAGACGGAAAGCTCCGAAGCTGCCACGTGTCCAACCACCGGACCTTCAGCCTCAACCATCAGACTGGTGGACCCCCCTACGGCTTGGACCTTCAAGGGGCAATCAAAGACTTCAAGACCCGATGAAGTGTCATTAATACCATATTAATGACACACGATTGGAAGGCCCTTAATACTAGTAACGGCACTGTCAAGGCATGTTACCACGCTATTAAGGGTAATTAACCTCATTAATTGTGTGTTAAGCATCAGTAACCGCCATGGCCACATGTCGGGCCAAGCTAACAGTGTAACGACCAGTCCTTGTACTATAAAAGGACTGGTCGATGATACACAGGGGACAGCTCTTTGAACTCTGAGACCTCTCCCATACTCAGCTCTGACACTCAATACAATAACTACACAGCCCGTGGAGTAGGGTATTACGCTCAGGCAGCCCAAACCACGTAAATCCTTGTGTCTATATGCCATCGTGTTCTGAATCTCTGCGTGCCCAATACCGAACTACAAACTCCACGGGCTACTAACGGTAGTACCGGGAGAATTGTCAGAACAACACGCCGACACATTGTGAAAGGGGGGGGATATGTCACACATTGATGCACATTCACAAGTTTTTTACATGTTACTCGGGGGGAAAATTTTTGTTTTGAGATTTCTTTCTCATTTGATTTTTGATTTTCAAAAAGGGGGAGAAATTTGCTTTCAAAACTTTTTCATGTGAATGAGCCAATGTTTGGTTTTGATGTGGTGTTGCCATTGCATTTATCAATAGGAAGATTGTGAGACCTCTGGGCTGAATACATTGGCAAATAGGCTACAAGTATGTTTACATGCAAAGTTTTGAGCATACACCGATACATCACGATACACCTCAATACACATTGTCCTAACTTGTGTCAATGCATATTGGGAGTAACGTCGTTAATGTCTGAACTTTTCAATATGTTTTGGGAGTAATGTTACCCTCAATGGTTTTGGACTTCCCCAACTTTCATTATTCATATCAAGAGTAACAATTACTCCGCAGAGTTTTTATATTGAGTTCGATAACTCTGTTTTGCTCTGTTTTAACTTGCAATATTTTGATCTTGCTTTTGGCTTCTGGGAAGATTTGCTTAGTATTCCTTTGCTATGTTTTGGTGTGTTTTGGTGGTTATGGCTTATATTATTTTGCTAAGTTGTGCAACATGCTTATGTGACGTGTTCACATAAGGTGTTGTGGTTATCGGACTAGCGTGAGTCAAGTCACGGACTTGAGCTCGGAAAAAGTGGTTGTTTGTTCATATGCAGGTGTTGGTTGAGGTCAATACATGGCTGGTGATGGGATCCATTAAACTAGTCTTAGGGAGAAGATGAGGTTCAACAACCAAATTCGCGGGGAAATGTGGTTGAGTTGATCGGGAGGTCGCGCAACATGTTTGAGTCAAGAACAATGCATATGAAGGTATTGTGGATGTCAACGGAAGGTGTTTGCACGTGTGCAAGGGGTGCATGGATGTCGCAACATGGTTCAAAGACGTGGTGAAGAGATATAGATGTGAATTTGTGGCTGGAAAGTTCCCACCGACTAGATTATGCCTCAGGCTACGACCAAGGTGGTTATGGTTCGAATATGGGAAGTTTAGAGTTTATTTTGGTTAGATTTCGTGTGTATCACGAAGTTGAGTTGTTTTAGGAATGTTTTGTATGTTCCTAAGGTGTTTGGAAGTCTTAAAATTGCTTCAATCCGCATATAGAAGAGTCTTAATCAGCTATGAAAAGTTTTGGTTGAAACTGAGTAGGATTAGAGTCGTAGTTAGGTTTGAGTTTGCCTAGGGGCTGGTTATATATACAAGGGAGGCCAGAGCTCATGAGCACGACTTTGGAACTGTTCCTCTTGTGTTTTGATCAATAAAATTCGTAGTTTAGAGGAGCTTTTGTGCCTTTTTTTGTTCGACTTGTTTTCGTCAAGTCTTTCTCGTTGAGTTTATGTGCTGCCTGACCTTTCTTTGATGTTTTTATCGTAACTCGAGTTTACTGATTCAATTGACGTGATTCTTTTTGTGTTGTATTCACAACTTAAGGCTCTATCATCTTTGAAAATTTCACGGTCATTTGATTTGTGGTTTTTGGGTTACACAAGTTTCTTTGCAGTGTATCAGATTTGTTTGCTCTCTATTAGAACAGATTGACATTTGATCAGGGTTTCGGTCATAACTTGAGTTTTACTTGACGTTGTCTCGCGATTCTTGTTGTCTTGTCTTTGTTAATTGATTCTCTACAATCTACATCAATTTGTCATGTTTTGAACACGTTGGAAACACTCGCACACACGGTTTCTGTATCTAATTGATTTTTTGCCGAGGGTTTTTTGTTGCTTATGCTAAAGAAGTTTTAATCTACCATTCACCACCTCTGGTAGCTTTTCACATATCTTCGATCCTACACGACAGTGCACGGAGGAAGAGGCCGTTTATGAGTTGTGTGGTAGAGCCGACGTCGAGCGAGCCTACACGAGGTTCGAGTCTGACACGGGTGGTGGATCATTGCCCGACGTACAAGGAGTTCGAGGAAGAGGTAGAGACTGTCAAGCAGCTGTCGGAGCAGGTAGGAAGTTCAAGAGCAGGCTCAGGAGGAGGCTTAGAGACTGTTAGGGGATAGACCTTCTCTGAGGGTGTTATTGAGGGGGATGATGAGGACGACAATGAAGAGGCTGATGATCCCGAGCATGATGCAAGGCTATCCAGAATGGCAGAGCAAGATGAGTCAGGACACTCCAAGCGGTGCCCCTTCAGGTAATATTTCTATTTATTTGATAAGTTCATTATACCTATTATATTGGTTTTCTTATCAACTAATTAACTAATTTTATTTGTACAGGCTGCGAAGGCACCTTTTATGTACTCCAAGTAAAAGCTTGGATGAGCGGACGGTTGTAAGGCCGAAGGGTACTAGGTGCTGGATCGAGCTTTGTTGAACTAGCAAGGGGCATCGGTGAGTAGTTAACACAGAGTTGGGAAACTGAATGTGGCCTAGAGGGGGGGGGGAGGTGAATAGGCTTTGAACATTTCCTGCACACTTAATCAAATTGTCAAAAACTTGATGGACAGGACTTGTCCGGTTGGAGGTGGGGACTAGTCCGGTGTGCTAATGTGTGTCGAGTTGATTAAGTGTTGATTTAGGAATTAAACATTATAGCAACGGAAATTGAACAACTTTTAAGATCACCTAAATTAATAATCAATATTATAAAGTTACACGTGAAAAGCAATCTTAACTCAAGTTACAAGATTGATGAACTATGTGCCCTAATTAATAGAGATGCAAAAACAAAGAAGGACACGGGACACCGATTTTTACTGAGGTTTTATCTCACCAAAGAGATCTACTCCTCGTTGAGGAAGGGCACACAGAGCCAGGTCTCTTCAAACCCTTTCCCTCGTCAAGTCACTGCACAAGGCTGACTTGATTCCACTATCACACGTAATCACCGAGTTTATGGGGCAACCTCACACGTTGAGGGCTCCCACAAGAATTAACGAAAATATTATAAAATAGAATCAAAAAGATTACAAGTAGATGCACGAGTGTAAAGAGGTCAAACCCCAAGATCTCAACGAAGTGTAGACAACGATCTCCAAAACCCCAAATCTGAATACTCAATTGATTTTCACTTTTTGAGGACTTTAGATGCGTGGGGAGATGTGTTTTTGTGCTTTTGGGACAAGTGGTGGCGCTAGGGTTTGAGTTGTGAACAGAAGAATGCGTGAAATGTGTTTGTGGGGTCGTGGATCTCCCATTTATAATGTTTCCAAATTTGTTACCATCAGGTATCCCGATGACCAAACTAGTTCGTACTGTGGACCTGACTTGTCCGGTGTGATGTTTAAAAGTCGGCGTGAAAGGTGTAGCACACTAGAAACCCTATATTATGTGAGAGGTACCGGACTAGTCCGGTGATGGTCTGGACTTGTCAGGTTCTCTGTGTATTGAAACATCAGAAACTTTCTCGGACTAGTCCGGTCCATAAACGAACTTGTCCTGTGTGTAGTGTTATGAAACTCTAGAAATTTTCTCGGACTAGTCCGATCCATGAAAGACTTGTCTGGAGCACAGTGTTATGACTTTAGAGAATGTTTAACGGACTAGTCCGGTCCTGTAACAGACTAGTCCGGTGCACTGTGTTGTGAAACTCCAAAGAGTTGATCGGACTAGTCTGGTCCAGGAACAGACTAGTCTAGTGCTCTACGAATTTGGACAATAGAGAGTTGAACAGACTAGTCCGATCCATCAAAGGACTAGTCCGGTGCTTAGTGAATTTTTAGATTGATTTTAAGTCCTTATCCCTACGAAAAGACTTGAGATCTTGGGATGTGTCTCTTACACACATACTATACATTTAAGTCTACTTTGCACTTCAGTGGTTAGTTGGGCTTTTCTCCTTTTCTACACCACTTCACGTTTCACTTTTTGAGTGCACCAAACAATCTCACTTAAATTGACCTACAATCATTTCAACAAGTTCATTAGGATCTCATTTGCTTGTGATCAATCATCCAAAATCCACAAGGGATTGCCTAGATGCACTTTCAATCTCCCACTTGGGAGCCGTTAGTTTCATCGAACACTACGTCACGTGCTATTTCAACAAGGCCAGAGACTTTGTTTAAGAAATGATAGGCGTAGGCGTTCGAATCATAACCGAGCAAGAAACCTTCATCAGATTTTGAAGCAAACTTTGAAGTCCTCGATTTCTTGTTCATGATAAAACATTTGCAACCAAATAATTTAAAATATGAAATATTTGGTTTGTTACCAAAGAGAAGCTCATATGGCGTTTTCTTCAAGAGTCGGTAACGATACAACCGGTTTGTGGCATGACAAGCAGTGTTCACCGCTTCAGCCCAAAACCTGTCTGATGTCTTGTAGTCATCTAGCATTGTTCTTGCCATCTCGATTAGTGTTCTGTTTTTCCTTTCGGCCACTCTGTTTTGTTGAGGGGAGTAGGACGCCGAAACTTCGTGCTTTATTCCATCTTCATCTAAGTACTCCTGAACTTGTGTATTCTTGAATTTTGTCCCATTGTCACTTCTAATGTTCTTCACAGTTGAGGAGAATTCATTCTAAGATCTTTTCAGGAATTTCTTGAGAATTCCTTGATTTTCTGATTTATCTTACAACAAAAATACCCAGGTGAATCTAGAAAAATCATCAACAATAACTAATCCATATTTGTTATCGCCTATGCTTATATAAGCAATTGGACTGAATAATTCCATGCGAAGAAGTTCCAGCGGTCTTGAGGTGGTCATCGTGTTCTTTGCGGGGATGTGGGTCTCCAACTTGTTTTCCCGCCTGGCAAGCGTTGCATGACCTGTCTTTCTCAAAAAAAACATCCTTTTAAACCTCAGATGTGACCACCTTTTAGAAGTTTCTGCAGATTTCTCATCCAAACGTGGGCTAGACGTCTATGCCACCGCTATCCCATGTTAGTATTAGCAACCAAGCAAGTGTTGAGTTCAGCTTTATCTTTGTTGAAGTCAACAAGATAAAGCTTTCCCTTCAACATTCCCTTGAATGCAATCGAGCCATTGCTACTTCTAAAAATGGTCACACCCTCATTAGTGGATAAACAGTTATAACCTTTGTCACATAGCTGAGATATGGACAGAAGGTCATAATCTAAATAAGCTACGTGTAAAACATTTGAGAGAGTATGATGAGAAGATATTTTAATTTTACCGCTACCAAGGACCTTTCCTTGGCTGATGTCTCCAAAGTATATCCCTTCACTTGGATCTGCATTGTGCTCATACTCCATGAACATACTCCTTTCTTCGGTCATGTGATTAGTGCATCCACTGTCTAGCACCTATTTTGATCCACCGGAGGATTGGGCCTGCAAAATAGAATTATTCCTTGGTTTTAGGTACCCAAGCTTGCTTGGGTCCTCTCAAGTTGGTCACAAGAGTCTTGGGCACCCACACACAAGTTTTTGAGTTCTTGTGACATGGCCCTGCATATTTAGCAAATACATGTCCAAACCTGTCTTTCATAAGTACATAGGAAGCATCAAAAGTACGAAATAGTATTTGTAAGTTAGATTCACGTGATGTTTCCTTAACAAAAGTAATTTGCTTCTTAGCATGAACATTGTTGGACATGTGTTTGTTCTTGTTAAACCCAAGACCATCTCTGATGTTAGGAGGTTTAGTGACCATATATGCACTACGTGCATATTTGTTCTTCTCCTTGTTAAAGATGCCACTTTGGGAAGGATGCTTAGCATGAGTAGAAGAATCAGGTTTGTAAACATTTTTCTTTTTGGAACATGTGCAGGTTGCATTTGTTGTCTGACTTACATCTTTGGAAGGTGAGCTTCTGTAGAGGAGGAGTAACTTTGCTTGAGTGACTCAACTTGCACTTCAAGTATCTTGTTAACTTTTGACAAGTTAGCAAGTTCATCCTTGATTGTGACATGCGAGTATTCTAGCTTTGAGTAAGTTTCCTTACGTAAGACTAGCTCATGCTCAAGTGACTTGCTCTTCTCCCTTTCAAGCTCAAGGAGTTTCTTAACCTCTTGATACCTCTTCCTTTCACAGATGAGCATATCTTCTTGTCGATTAACAAGCTCCTCCTTCTCAAGGATTTCATCCGGTTGGAGGTGCGGACTAGTTCGGTGTGCTAATTTATGTCGAGTTGATTAAGTGTTGATTCAGGAATTAAAACTTATAGCAGCCGAAATTTGAACAACTTTTAAGATAACGAGAATTAATAATCAATATCATAAAGTTACACGTGAAAAGCAATCTTAACTCAAGTTACAAGATTGATAAACTTTGTGCCCCAATTATTGAAGATGCAAAAACAAAGAAGCACACGGGACATAGATTTTTACCGAAGTTCAATCTCACCAAAGAGATCTAATCCTCGTTGAGGAAGCCCACAGAGAGCCGGGTCTCTTCAAACACTTTCCCTCGTCAAGTCACCACAAAAGGCCGACTTGATTCCACTATCACGGGTGATTACCAAGTTTATGGGGCAACCTCACACGTTGAGGGCTTCCACAAGAATTACAATGGAAAGATGATCTAATACACTCAAAAGGATTACAGGTAGATGCACGAGTGTAAAGAGATCAAACCCCAAGAGCTCAACAAAGCGTAGACAACGATCTCCCAAACAGCAAATCTGAATACTCAATTGATTTTCTCCTTTTGAGCACTTTAGATGCGTGGGGAGATGTGTTTTTGTGCTCTTTTGACAAGTGGCGGCGCTAGGATTTGATTTGTGAACAGTAGAATGCATGAAATGTGTTTGTTGGGTCGTGGATCTCCTATTTATAATGTTTCCAAAATTGTTACCGTTAGGGATATCGATGAACAGACTAGTCCGTACAGGGGACCGGACTTGTCCCATGTGCTGTGTAAAAGTTGGCATAAAAGGTGCAGCACACTAGAAACTATAGATTGTGTGAGATGTACCGGACTAGCCCGGTGGTGGTCTGGACTTGTCCGGTTCCCTATCTATTGAAACATCAGAAACTTTCTCGGACTAGTCCGGTCCATAAATGGACTTGCCCGGTGTGTAGAGTTATGAAACTCCAAAAAGTTTCTCAGACTAGTCTGATCAGTGAACGGACTTGTCCAGAGCATAGTGTTATGAGTTTACATAAAGTTTAACGGACTAGTCCGATCTTGTAACGGACTAGTCCGGTGCACTGTGTTGTGAAACTCCAGAGAGTTGATCGGACTAGTGCGGTCTAGGAACGGACTAGTCCGGTGCACTGTGAATTTGGACAATAGATAACGGACTAGTCCAGTCCATGAACGGGCTTGTCCGGTACTCAGTGAATTTTTAGGTTGATTTTAAGCCCTTACCCCTATGCAAAGACTTGAGCTCTTGGGATGTGCCTCTCACACACATCATATATATTTAAGTCTACTTTGCGCTTCAATCATCAGTTGGGCTTTTCTCTTTCTCTACACCACTTCAGTTTTCATTTTTTGAGTCCACCGAACTATCTTATTTAAATTGACCTGTAGTAATCTCAACAAGTTCATTAGGATCTCATTTGTTTGTCATCAATCATCCAAAACCCACAAGTCATTGCCTAAATGCAATTTTAGAAACTCTGTCCAGTTTTGCTTCGTCGGGATGGTTCTTGTGGACGGTCGAAAGATTGCGACTCATAATTGGGATCACTATGCGTTGCAATCATATGGCAATCCTGGTACATGCTAGGATAAAGCTTGGGAAATCTCTTGGGTAGGTTTGTTTTCATTGTTTCAATTACATTACATCTTACTTTAATTGACATTAATTATTACTTGTATGCAGGGTATATTTTGTTTGGAGGAGGGTACGAGTCAAGCATACGCAAGTATGGCTTTCCATAATGCAGCAAGAAGACGTGTCAATGACTCCTTCTCTCAGGCATGGATCAAAGCTGTGACCATGTACTAGAAGAAGGTGGTGTTCCAACCCATGACAAACAGGGCAATAGCAAAAATTCACCTAACTAAGGAGGAGTACTTGAAGAGTAGTCTGGACTCGATTTGTGCAAATATGGAGGCTTGGGAGTGGTTATGTGAGTATTGGACATCACTTGAGTTCAAACATATTTCAGATAGAAACCTAAGAAACCAGAAGAGCAAGCTAGGAAAGAACTTCTTCGGACCGAGTGGATATGTGAGGATGGAACAAAGGATGGTATGAATTATTACATTCATACTCAGATTGCTTCAATTAATTATATTGATTAAATTTTTGAACTTTGGTATTGCAAACAGCTGAAAATGGTACGTCTCCTATATTTTTCGAGGTTTACCTTAAGGGGTACAGAGGTCGAGACCCAATTGCCCAGAGCAGTTGTGTGACGAGGTGACAACGCACAAATTGGTACGTATGTTGATTGTTTGTTGCATCTATCCCTCAACTCAATTTATCTTTTATTACATCTATCCGTCAACTAAATGTATCACGAGAAAAATATGTTGAGTGTTTTAAGTAAAGCCATGGAGATAATTCAAACTATCTAAGAGAGCCGTTGGATGTGGGTGTGGCGTATGATCCCAACAAAGGTCTACCTCATTGGAGGTATGTGTAAAGATAATATTGATTTATAGGTTAATGAATGTCGATTCATCATACTTGTACTTTTTGTAGAGTTGGGTTGGGCGATGGCTATGTGGAGCGTGAGGCTTATGCCAGATGATGGTCCCTGAGTGTTAGTTCTAGTCGGTCTCGATCTGCTACAGAGGCTGATGAATTAAGAGAATAATTGAGACGCACCAAGGAGCAGATGAAGATAAAGCTGTAACTACAACAGATGTAGATGCAACAGATGTAGCAACAGATTCATTAGTTGTATATGTCTCAAGCAACATGTAATCTTCACATTTGAACAATTTATTCAATTTCAAAATGTTTCTACTTAAGATCTCACAACTAATTTACTTGATTCAGTTCATGGCTCAAGGTAACACTGGTTTCTCAATTCGGTACGCCGCACCAATCTTACCTTGACATGATGTCTCAGGTACCTTGTCTGTTTTTATAAAGTTAGAATACTCCTTACCCCATGAGTTAAATTAGTTAACTGAATATTACTATTTGACGTAGTTCTTCACTAAATGTGGAATTGGATCGCAGTTCGATTTGCCTCGTCTAATAGAGCCAGGACAACATGCTGGCTCCTCATCACAGATACAACTACATATCTTGTTAATTCGAGTTATAATGCAATATCGTACCCATATGTGTTGCAAGGTCCCGATAGTGGTCAGCCACATGTTCCAACTCAAGGATTCATGTCGTTATTGGCTCCAGAATTGCAAACTCATCCAGGTGTTCTCCCACTGATGCTTTCGCTTCAGAGCAGACTCAACCATCACCAGCTGCAGACCTAACGGTATGACATGTAGTCTAGTTACAATACTTATCTTTATAAAAATGTAGATTAATTTGCACAATACTTGGTGAGTTTTAGTCAAATTCATAGTTGTAATACCCTTGAGCAAAAACGTGACGAGAATCTCTTTTATTTGTTTATCGCAGGGATCACATCATGTAGCACCCAAAGGTTGAAATACTTTCCTCAATCTCAACGACGGAGGTGCGAGTGGAGGAGGCTCAAAGAACGACATGTGAACTTTGTTTACTCGTTTCCGTTCACTTTATAAACTTGTTATATGAAGTTTGAGGACTTGCCATCAACTCTCGACGTTGTTGGTTATTTTTTGTGCTGAAATACTATCTTTTACTTGTGTTTGTACTATTGTTGGTGTCAAAATATTTGTTTGTGGTGTTGATGCTGCTGGTGCAGCACCTTTGTTGGTGCTGCTGGTGCTGCGCCGCTGTGTGATGTGTGTGTGCTGTCATCTGCACTAGAGGCTCCCCAGCCTGGGAGGGAGAGAAACTGGCCACGATTCAAAAAATGACTATAAGCATCGGTTTAGGAAGTACTGACAGTGGTAACCCGCCTAAATATGTCAGTTTCTTGGGTAGGCCATCGCTCATACTCCACTTAAAGATGTTGGTTCCTGTGTTGGCTGACCCTCATAATGGGGCATTATGTATGTCGGCCTCTTCGGCCGACGCTCATAAGCATAAGTACGTCGAGGCTTTGAGCCAACACACATAAAGTTAGTATGCCAGTTTTCCCACACCGATGCCCATAAAGCGTAAGTATGTTGGCCCCGATGCATATACAAGTTAATGTGTTGACACAATTGCGTCGGTTAAGAACGTTGGTTCCCCGACGCTTTTAGGTTATGAATGTCGGCTACTAGAGCCAAACGACATTCATATTGCCGACGTCTTATTCAACGGTTCCTGTAGTGCAAGGCCGAGTGGGAACCCTGCATGCCATCATGAGATCTCCTTGGTGTTGCTAGTGTGATTCCATTCGAGGGCTGAATGAATCACTGTTGCATAGTTTAGGCTTGAGAGTTGTGAGCTATGAACTTGTCCTCCACTATAGTGTATTTTGATGTATATTATTTGTAAAATGACAAAGCTTGTATAATACTATGTTGTTTTATGTAATGCGGTGTACCTTTTTCTGTGTGCTGTTGTGTGCCGCGTCGCATGGCACCACCCAATTGCGGTTCCCGGAATGTCGGGACATCGATCCTCACAATTATCGTACATGTATAGCAAAGCAGCTGTCTTTTCTTCTATTGAAGCATCGTAGCTCGTGCCACTATCAACAATGGGGCCTCTCGTTGAAAAATGGAGAGGTCTCTACAAGGGGGTGCTACATCCATATTGCACTGCAACATGGAAGTATTAACATTGTGTTCTTCTGCAAAGTAGACACTTTAAAATTATCCTATCGCTTGAAGTGTAAATGCTTCGGCGATGCATCCTTCAACCCTTGCCCGATTACAAATCATTGGTTTATGAAATCTGAGTGCTCTTTCAATGTGATACATCCATATATATTGCATAGGGCCGCCCACTTTAGCTTCATATGGAAGATGGATTAGGAGGTGTCGCATTGTATTGAAGAACCCTGGAGGGAAAACTTTTTCCATCTTACATAAAAGCGCTAGTATCTCCCTTTCCAACTTCTTCATCTTCTCCATTGTGATTTCTTTAGCACAAAACTGTCTATAAAAGTAGCTAAACTCAACTAACACCTTCCACACCGCATCCTCAAGATAGCTCCAAAACATAACCGGCAGAAGTATTTCCATGATAATGTGATAATCATGAATTTTCAACCCAGTGAGATTTCTAGTCTTAGCATTCACGGTTTGTCTCAAGCTAGCAGCATATTCGTAAGGGAATTTCAACCTTTTCAACCACCACAATACTTCTTTCTTTTTGTTTGGTCTAAGACAGAAAGAAGCACGTGGTTTGCCACCAGCTTCAGAGACCTTAAGAGTTGGATAGTTACAAACCTCTGCCAAATCCTTCTGAGCCTTTATATTGTCTTTTGTTTTGCCTGTCATATGCGAGCATATGCTTATGATGCATTCGCTCACGTTACGTTCCTGGTGCATGACATCAACGTCATGCATTTTAATTATGGACTTCACATACGGTAACTCCCATAGTGCACAAATATAATCCCAATTGTGGTCTTCTCCGTAACCAACAAAATATCCAGAACGGCCTTCATCTGCCTATAGCTTGTTCAACAGTCCAACAATCACCGACCCATTAAGACATTGTGGTGGTCCTTTTTTAACAACGGTATCCTTCCTGAAGGCATATCTATGTTTCCTAAACATGTGATTGGGCGGTAACCAACGTTTATGGCATTCAAAGTAGCATATCTTGCCACCATGACATAGACGAAAACATTACGTGCCTGAAGCACTATCGGCCATGTCAAACGACCATGAGTGCTCCAGCTAAAAAACATGTTGTATGCTGGGAAATCATGAACATAGCATAAGTATGCAGCTCGAAGGTTGAATTTGTATTTTTTGTAACAGTCGTACGCTTTGATTCCTATCCATAAGATTTTCAACTCTTCAATCAATAGCTTCAACATCACGTTCAGTCGTGAACCAGGATGATCCGGTCGAGTTACAATAATGCAATGGAACACAAACTCATACTTCATTCAAAGAGATGGTGTTAAGTTGTAAAGAATAGAGAACATGGCCAATAAGAGTGTGGTGTGGTGTTTGTACTGAACGGTAAGAAGCCATCTGTTGCCAACCTGAAGCGAATATTTCTCGCATCATTGGCAAAATTGGGATCAAAGTGGTCAAGCACCTTCTATGCCTCATCGTCGGATGTTGTTCCCAAGTACACCTTCCTTGTGCCACGTCATGTGTCTGACTGTTCTTTTTTTTAAGAGAAACGAGTGCTTCAACCAAGGAGTGACGGGCAAGTAGTGAAGGCGCTTCTGTGCGACTTGAGTCAATTCTTTTGCACTATCGTTATTAACAACTTCAACAAATCACGCTTTATCACATTTTAAACACTTTTCTCGTTTGTATACTCTTTCAAGAAAAGCATGTAGTTGTCTGGGCACATATCAATCTTCTAATATTTCATACCAAGACCAGAAATCGACTTTTTAACTAATACATATCTTTATGCATTTTATGGGGCTGTGGAAGGATATCGCTGATCAATTTGATGATATCGTTGTAGTTGTTATTGGAGAAGAAATACTTAGACTTAATTGCCATAGATTTAGTCGTGAAAGTGAGGATCATCATTTTGGTGTGTTCTTGCAACGGCTCTTCGAAGCTTTTAGAAGCATGAAGAATGCTTCAACCTCCGTTGTAGGAGGATCCTCCGTCAATTCAAGATTTATGGCTTCAAGCATCTCGTCCATCCTATCGACCCCCATGTTGTCAGCCTCATCTCGATCTTCTACGGCTTGAGAAATTGCCTCGCCGACAAAGGTCAACACCTCATAATGTTGCATGAAACTATTTCGACGGAAGTGGAACATCAACGTCACATTATTGAAACACTTCACATTTTGACATCTGCTACATGGGCACCACACCTTACTGTTGTTTGACAACGAAAAAGCTCGTTGCATAACAACATCGGTCTTGGTGAACCACTCCTCTGAGTGACTCCCATCATTTTTCCAACCAGTATACATCCAAGTCCGGTCTTAAACCATGTTTGAGGGTATACCTTCAAAGTAGACAAATAATTATTAGTTTAATTTTTATGTTATGTCACAGGTGACACCTTTCTATAGGTTACGTTACTCATTTTTATTTTAAAGTCATTTACGATAGAGGAAAGAACGAGAGAGAGGTGGGAAAGGTTGTCTTAGATGACACTTCCATGTCTGGATCCATTGTCCATGCAAGCATGATTGATTGATGTACTCACCATCACCGTTCACTTCCATGCCTTCTTGACGCATACGATACGACTACAACCGTCTATACGACATGAATGCATTTAATGCATGTCGTGCCGTGTCGGGATGGGTTGTGTTGGGCCGGGTCGGCCTGAAACCCATTTATTTACATATATTAAATAGTCACTTAAAAACATGGAATATCAATAAACAATAAGCATCAATTAATGAACAACATAATAATCAACTAACTAATAAATTATTATCCTAACTAAACAACAAAATAAACAAGATAATATAAAAACATTAAAGAAGGCCATTGCATGTAAGTATTAACATGTTATTCCATAATCAAGGCCACTGCATGTAAGTATTAACATGTAATTCCATAATCAACAATTCAATCAACACGTAGTTAACATAATTCACAATTCTATTGCATAATAATTATGTAATTAAAATTTAATTCTATAATTCACAATTCTATTGCATAGCATACCAACAATTCATTGCATTGCATTGTGTAGGATCGAAGAGCATGTGAAAAGCTACCAGAGGGGGGTGTGAATGGTAGATTTAAAAATCTTACGCAGCGGAAACAATTAAATCCCAACCCCTTCGGCAGAAAAATGATCTGTTAAAGAAATCATGTGTGAGACTAATCTAAATGTGTTCCACCGTTACAAAAGTGATGTATATCAGAGAGAATCAAGTCACGAAGACAACACAAAAGGAATCACTCAAATCCGTCGAGAAAAACTCAAGCTATGATCGAAAGATCAAACAAGGTCAATCTGCCCTACCCGAGAAAAAAAAAGTTCTGGAACGCTGCAAAGAAACTCGTGTAGATCAGAAACCACAAATCCAATGACAGTGAAATATTGACATATGATAGATAATCAAGTTGTGAAGACAACCCAAAAATAATCACGTCATTTGGATCTGTAAAACTCGAGTTATGATAAATCCACCGACGAAAGGTAGTGCTGTCCAGAAACTGAACGAGTAAAACTTGTCTGGAACAAGTCGGACGAACAAGGCACAAAAGTTCCTTCAAACTACGAATTTTATTCAATAGAACACAAGAGGAACAGCCCCAAAGTCGTGCACCACGAGCTCTAGGCTCCCTTGCTTATATAACCAGATCTAAAGCCAACTCAACTCAAATCAGAAACCTAATCCTATTCTGTTCACGAATCGTATCTTTCCATAACTGCTTAGGATTCTTCTATACACAGATAGAAGCAATCTTAAGACTTACAAACACCTTAGGAATGTATCCCACATTCCTAAACAACTAAAATTCGTGACCCACACGAAATCCTATCATAACCAACTCAAATCTTTCCATATCTGAGTCAAACTCGACTCAGCCGCAGCCTGAGTCCATAACCTAGTCGGTTGGACCTTTCCGACCAACTCTTTACGTTCACATCTCTTCATCACGTCTCGGAACCATGTAGCCACGTACATGCACTCCTTGCACATGTGCAAACATCTTGCAATGACATCCACGATACCTTCATATGCATTGTCCTTGATTCAATCATGCTGCGCAACCTCCTGATCAGCTCAACCACAATTCCTCCTGAATTTGGTTGTTGGAACCTCATCTCCTCCCTAAGACTAGTCAAATGGATCCCTTCACCAGCCATGTCTTGAACTCAAGCAACACCTGCACATGAATAAACAACCAATCCATACGAGCCCAAGTCTTTGACTTGACTCAAGTTAGTTCCAAACACAACACCTTACGTGAGAACCTCACATAAGCATGTTGCAAAGAATAGCAAAACGATATCAGCCATATCATCCAAAACGCACAAAAAACTTAGTAAAAGAATACTAAGTAAACTTTCCAACAATGTAAAGCAAGTTCTAAACATTGCACATTAAAAGCCAGAACACTGCGATCAAGCACCGGACCTTGCCAAAGCTAACCAAAACTAGTCGGAACTAGTCATCCCAAAAGTCGGAGCTAGAAAAATCAACTCGGAGCTTAGCAAAAACACGCCGGAGCTATCAAAGATATGTCAGAGCTGAAGACAAAACTCACCGAAGCTAACCAAAACTAGTCGGACCTTAATAAAAAGGTTTTTTGGTGATATTCAAAACTTTTATCGTCAAAGCAAGTGTATTCACTACAAGCCAATGTATTCAACACACATAGGTCTCACAATCTCCCCCCTTGATGAATGCATTGGCAACACCATTTAAAATCCGAACATTGGCTTATTCACATAAAAGTTTTGAAGACAATTTCTCCCCTTTTGTATATCAAAAGTAAAATGAGAACAAAAATTCCCATATTATCTCTCCCCCTTTATTATCTCTCCTTATGCACATATTCTCTCTCTCTTCATGCTTATCTCTCCCCCTTTGACAATGCATTCAGCAAGTCATGAGCATATAAACAAATTATATCTCCCCCTTTATTTGTTATGAGCATATTATAACATATACATATAAACAAAGCTCATCCAAGTCATACTATCAAGTACCTTACATTATCACATCAATGAAATACATAAAGTAGTGCAAGCCATGCTAGAGATCAAATTTAATTTTCAATTTAAGTAAGTCATGATCTCACAAACTTAACTATTTCGAAACCTGAAATCATGACACTAGTTGCTGCATTTTACTATTTTTCAAAGCATAAATTTAGATCATATGATATTTGCAAGAGATTATATGCGCATCTGCCTTATTCTAACCAACCAAGCCAATCCTATGTCATTTGACAATCAGAAGCTTAAGGACTTGGTTTTAGTCATACACAACTTCTTCCAAGTTCATATCTTAGTGCAATGATAAGCCATCTCAAAAGAAGAAGTGCGATGCATGCATATTCTCTTGATCTTTTCTCAATTTATATTTGTTCATAAAAACTCAACATGTGAGTTGATTACTTGATTAATTCTTAATGATTAAAAGCACTTGTGAACATGTAACAAGTTCAGAACAGCAAGAAGGTTCGATCATGACCAGTTTTAGTGTAAGTAATTATTCCAATTACTAGACATGGCAAAAACTACAAAATGTATAACAAGAGTAATGTAGTAAGAACTTTCAGCATGTAAAAGGAATCACAAAGTCATATATGTATGAAATACTATGCTCATATTATTTTAATTTCAGATTCACACATAGACTTCCCAAGTTTCAAAACTCCCCCTCAATTTAAGCCATGAGGATGCATAACCCCTATTTCACTACGAATGTAACAAAAACGAGTGAAGTCCAAAGGTTTTGTAAAAATGTCAGCCAATTGTTGTTCGGTATCTACATGGTGAAGCACAATGTTTCCTTTTTCAACATTATCTCGGAGAAAGTGATACCTAATGTCAATGTGCTTAGTTCTAGAATGTTGCACGGGGTTTTTAGCAATGCAAATGGCACTAGTGTTATCACAGAACAATGAAACACTATCTAGATCAACCCCATAGTCCTTAAGTGTTTGAACAATACAAAGAATTTGTGAGCAAGCACTAGCAGCAGCTACATATTCAGATTCGGTTGTGGATTGTGCAACTGAATTTTGTTTTCTAGAGGACCAAGCAACAAGAGAATTACCAAGAAAATGACAAGCACCGGAAATACTTTTCCTATCAATCCTACAACCCCCAAAATCAGCATCCGAAAAAGCTTTCAAAGTAACAGTTGAGGAAGAAGGAAGAAAAATTCCAAATTCTTGTGTTCCATGTAAGTACATGATAATCCTTTTGACGGCTAGGCGATGTGAAGCACGTGGGGAAGCTTGAAACCGTGCACAAAGACATACACTGAATTGTATGTCCGGTCTTGATACCGTGAGGTACAAAAGTGATCCGATCATGCTTCCATATTCTTTTTGATTCACGGGTTCACCATCTTCATCAAGTTAAAATGTTGTTGCTGTTCCCATTGGTGTCCGAAGAGGCTTGCTTTTGTCCATGTTGAAGCGCCTTAGGAGGTCTTTGGTATACTTCGTTTGATGCACAAAGGTACCCTCCCTTGTTTGCTTGATTTGCAGCCCCAAAAAATAAGTGAGTTCACCCATCATACTCATTTCAAATTCGGAACTCATCATTGCTGAAAACTTGGACACAAGATCATGAGAAGCACAACCAAAGATAATATCATCCACATACACTTGAACGAATAATGAGTCATTGCCATGTTTAAGCACAAAAAGAGTTTTATCAACCTTGCTCATGGTAAACACCTTTTCAAGTAAGAATGTTTTTAACCTATCATACCATGCTCTAGGGGCTTGTTTGAGACCGTATAAGGCTTTGGACAGTTTGTAAACATGATTAGGAAAATCTGGATTTTCAAAACCCGGTGGTTGTTTGACATAAACCTCCTCATCTATGTAGCAATTAAGGAAAGCACTTTTAACATCCATTTGAAATAGCTTAAATCCTTTAGATGCTGCAAAAGCTAACAAAATTCTTATGGCTTCTAATCTAGCAACAGGAGCAAAAGTTTCATCAAAATCTAGACCTTCAACTTGAGTGAAACCTTGAGCAACCAACCTAGCCTTATTCCTAACCACAACCCCATCCTCACTTTGTTTATTTTTAAATACCCATTTAGTTCCAATTAAAGTGTGACCTTGAGGTGGAGGTACAAGTTTCCAAACATTAATTCTTTCAAAATTTTCTAACTCTTATTGCATGGCAATAACCCAAGATTCATTAGTGAGTGCATGTGATATATCTTTGGGTTCAAAAGAAGCAACAAAAGCAGAATGAGCATGAGAGTTTGGATCGCAAAACCTGGACCGTGTGACTCGTTCGTGCAAGCTTCCAATCATCTGTTCTGGGGGTGATCTTTGTAAAATCGTAGGGGAATAGATGTCTCACAAGCTTCTTCTTCTTCATGTTCATCACAAATCGATGAGCTTGTGGCTTGAGGATGATTTGAATCAGCATTGATGGTTGTCGGTGCTGGATGAGAATTAACATCCGGAGCTAAACCAAAGTATTTAGCTGCTGAATTTTCTGGCGGAAACTCCAATTCTTCCTCATCTTCAATGAAAATGCTCTCCCCCTGCGGATATGGATCTGGACCTGCAATGTTTGAGCAGGTACCTGGGCTAGATTCATCAAAAGACACTTCACATGTCTCCACAATTTTGTTAGTATCAAGTAAAAGCACACCGTAGCCTCTAGTATGAGATGGATAACCAAGAAACATGCCATCAATGGATCTAGGTTCAAATTTATCAAGATTACCATGTTTCTTAACAAAGCATTTGCAACCAAAGACCCAAAAGTGTGTAACACTAGGCCTATGTCCAAACTGAAGCTCATATGGTGTTTTACCTAGCTTAGTACGCAAGAAAACACGATTTGAGACATAACAAGCGGTTGCTAACGCATCAGCCCAAAATTTCCTAGGAGTTTGATATTCATGAAGCATAGTCCTAGCCATCTCAACTAAGGTTCTGTTCTTTCTTTCTACAACACTGTTTTGTTGAGGTACATATGGGGAAGAAAGTTGATGATCTATTCCATTTTCAGCACAAAAGTGATCAAAAGATTGATTTTTAAATTCAGTTCCATTCACTTCTAATTGCCTTTAAAGATCCTGGGTGATCAATTGATAATCTAAGAAATAAAGTACCAAAGTGACTAAAAGCTTCATTCTTAGACGCCATAAAGTAAACCCAAGAGTATCTAGAATAATCATCAATAATAACAAGAACATACCATTTACCTCCGAAGGATTGAACACGTGAAGGTCCTACGGTGTCAAGATGCAAAAGTTGACATGGTTCAGTTGTCATGATCATTGTGAGAGGAGTATGTGAACCTGCAACCATCTTAGCATGTCTACAAGAAGAGCACACAATTTCTTTGTCCCCTTTAAGCTTAGGCAGCCCACGTATGCGATCAAGAGCACTAACACGCGTTAGGTGATCAAAGCCTACGTGACCAAGTCTACAATACCAAAAATATATGTCCTTTGAATCATTAGCAACTAGACACCTATGCTTAGATGAAGACATATCAAAATCAGCTTTAAAAACTCTTCCAAACCGAGACATGTTAAAAATAAGCTCACTATTTGAACCTACAACTTTGCAGCAGTTTTTATTGAAAATAATTTCTATATTTTCATCTAGCAATTGTGCAACAGAAAGCAAGTTGTATTTAAAATTTTTGACAAGTGCCACATCCTTCAAAGTGTAGTGATCATTTACTCTAACCGAACCCTTAGCAATTATAGGAGTTGAAGAATTATCGGCAAAAGTAACATTCTCTACACGTGACACGAAAGAGAGGGAGGAGAACCAATCTTTGTTACCGGTCATGTGGCGTGAGCAACCTGAATCCACAATCCAAATGTTCTCCTTCCTCAAACATGTAACCTACATAGAAGCACAATACTTCGATGACTCAATACTGGGGTTAGTCAAAAGGCATTTAGGAATCCAGTACTGAGTCACGCGATGTGCAGCAGGAAAAACACGCGAAAGCTGAGACAAAACAGCAGGTTTATGAGTCAAATTTGAGATTTTTTATTCTTAACTACTGACCTATAAGGTGTTACTGATGTAGCACAAAAATAAGTAGCTCCGGAGGCAAAAACAGAAGGTCCGGAGGTAAACTATGAATGTTTTTGACTCAAAACAGCAGGTTGTACATTCGGTTCAATGTGTTCAGCAAATTTTGTATGAAAGTTATGAGATCTAGCAACCATTCTTTCCCTTTTCTGTTGTTTATCCAGTCTATAACAAAAATCTATGACATGACCATCTCTACCACAGAAGGTACAATGAAATTTAACTTTGTGTTCATGTCTAGATGAGCAAGCTATATTTTTATTTGAAACCGAATGAGACAACACTCCTGCAGATTTGAAAACCACTCCTTTTTGTTTAGGAACTGTTTGAATCAAACCACTTCCTAATGACTTTACAATTTAGGTGGATGTGCCTTAGCATGAGCATGAGAATCAAAACCTAAACCAGTTTTTTCATTGCAAGACTTGGAAGAATTTAGCAGTAAGTTTAGGTTCTTATTCCCATTACAAAATCGATCTAATGTCCTATGCATGTCATCAAGTTTATTGGACAGATCAAGGCAATTTTCACATGAAGTTTTTCCTTTTAGTTTGCAATTGGAACAAAATTTAACTTCATGGGAATGTAAAGCATTGTTCAATATAGAAATTTCATTCATAGCATCCTATAGTTTCTTATCAAGATCATTACAAGTAGAACAATGCAAATCAATTGTAGAACAGCTAGCATCTTTCAAGTTTTTATCATTAAGTGCAGCAAGCTCTTTGTTCTTTTCAATTTCTAACTCAAGTTTATCAAGTGTGGAGGTGTGCGCACTTCTTAATGAGGACAATTGTTCATATATTAAACCACATGAGGAACAAGCATCATCACTAGGAATCAAAGTTTTGGAACGGTTGATTTCAGATTCTAGTGATTCAATTTTAGCAGCACTATCCCTAAGCTTTTTGTCCTTTTTCTTAACAATAATAGTGGCACGAGAAATGGCATCACACATTTCTTCGCAAGTAGGACATACCTCTTCATTGTCGCTGTTGTGTTCTGCCTCCTCCATACTTGATCTTGACTTGCCCGCCATAAAGCACAAGTTTGCCAAATAATCTTCGTCTTCATCACTTCCAATGTCCATGTTGCTTGAAGTGAACTCTTGAAGCGCGGTGATGAAACTGTTGATCATCTTGCGTCCTATGGTACCTTTATTCTTCTTGTTGGAATTTCCAGAGGGGGTCCGGACCTTGCTTTGTTTTTCTTCCCGGGTGGTCGGACCTGAAAGGTTAGGGCATTCCGTACGAAAGTGTCCTGTTTTACCACATTCAAAACAGCGTTGAGGTCCGGAGCTTCCTCTCCTTCTAGTTCTCACATTTTGCAATGCTTTTGAGAATCTAGTAGAGATTTGTGCCAACTCCTCTTCTGGAAATTCTTTGATCTGCTCAGGGTTAGTGAGGACAACAAAGCAAGAGTATTGCAAGATGATGATTGGCCGGAGCTAGACATATCACGTTGTGAAACAAATGCAATAGACTTATTGGGGTTCTTACGTGAGATTATGTCAATTTCATGAGTTTTTAACTTGGAATATAGCACATCTAAAGTAAGTGAACTCATGACAGTAGATTCACGAATAGATGTGACTTTCATCTCCCAAATTGACATATCTAATGCACTTAGCAATTTTGCCTAGCATTTTCAGCATCTGGAAAATTAACATTGACACTATGCAAGTTGCTGAGAATCTTATTAAAGCGAGCAAAAAAGTCATCAATAGACTCACCGGGTTGCATCTCGAAGCGCATGTATTCTTTCTTGAACATGTCTTGCCTTACCTCTTTGATCGTGTTGGATCCTTCGTGGCAGTCACAAAGTGCTTTCCACACATCGTATGCAGATCGGAGGTGTGCAACATTGTCAAAGTCGCTTTGTGTTAATCCTTGTATGATCAAGTTCCGAGCCTTGTTGTTGTTGTCGACATCTCTCGGATTTGTAGCTGTAACTTGATCGTCTGATGGCACTTCGTAAGGCTTGTATACCTTCTCCCATATTGCAAAGCCTTGTTCCTGAATGAAAGCCTCCATGCATGCCTTCCAAACCTAAAAATCAATACTAGCAAACACACAAGGTTTGGCGGAGTACTTCTCCATGATGATTAGTCAAAAACATGCACAAATCACAAAGATTAGAGCACCATGGCTCTGAAACCAATTGTAGGATCGAAGAGCATGTGAAAAGGTACCAGAGGGGGGGGGGCTGAATGGTAGATTTAAAAATCTTACGCAGTGGAAACAATTAAACCCCAACCCCGGCAGAAAAATGATCTGTTAAAGAAATCGTGTGTGAGACTAATCTAAACGTGTTTAACCGTGAAAAAAGTGATGGATATCAGAGAGAATCAAGTCACGAAGACAAAACAAAAGGAATCACTCAAATCCATCAAGAAAAACTCATGCTATGATCGAAAGATCAAACAAGGTCAATCTGCCCTACCCGAGAAAAAACAGTTTTAGAATGCTGCAAAGAAACTCGTGTAGATCAGAAACCACAAATCCAATGACCGTGAAATTTTGACATATGATAGATAATCAAGTTGTGAAGACAACCCAGAAAGAATAACGTCAATTGGATCTGTAAAACTCGAGTTATGATAAAACCACCGATGAAAGGTAGTGCTGTCCAGAAACTCGACGAGTAAAACTTGTCTGGAACAAGTCGGACGAACAAGGCACAAAAGTTCATTCAAACTACGAATTTTATTAAATAGAAAACAGGAGGAACAGCCCCAAAGTCGTGCACCACGATCTCTGGGCTCCCTTGCTTATATAACCAGCTCGAAAGCTAACTCAACTCAAATCAGGAACCTAATCCTATTATGTTCATGAATCGTAACTTTCAATAACTGCTTAGGATTCTTCTATACGCAGATAGAAGCAATCTTAAGACTTCCAAACACCTTAGAAACGTATCTCAAATTCCTAAACAACTCAAATTCGTGACCCACACGAAAGCCTATCATAACCAACTCTTATCTTTCCATATCTGAGTCAAATCCGACTCAGCCGCAGCCTGAGTCCATAACCTAGTCGGTTGGGCCTTTCCGACCAACTCTTTACGTCCACATCTCTTCATGTAGCCACATCCATGCACTCCTTGCACACGTGCAAACATCTTCCAATGATGTTCACGATACCTTCATATGCATTGTTCTTGATTCAATCATGCTTCGCAACCTCTTGATCAGCTCAATCACAATTCCTCCTGAATTTGGTTGTTGGAACCTCATCTCCTCCCTGAGACTAGTCCAATGGATCCCGTCACCAGCCATGTCTTGAACTCAAGCAACACCTGCACATGAATAAACAACCAATCCATACAAGCCCAAGTCCTTGACATGACTCAAATTAGTTCCGAACACAACAGCTTACGTGAGAACCTCACATAAGCATGTTGCAAAGCATAGCAAAACGATATCAGACATATCATCCAAAACACACCAAAAACTTAGTAAAAGAATACTAAGAAAACTTTCCAACAATGTAAAACAAGTTCTAAACATTTCACATTAAAAGCCATAACATTGCGATCAAGCACCGGACCTTGCCAAAGCTAACCAAAACTAGTCGGAACTAGTCATCCCAAAAGTCGGAGCTAGAAAAATCAACTCGGAGCTTAGCAAAAACACGCCGGAGCTATCAAAGATATGTCGGAGCTAAAGACAAAACTCACCGGAGCTAACCAAAACTAGTCGGACCTTAATAAAAAGGTGTTTTGGTGATATTCAAAACTCTTATCGTCAAAGCAATTGTATTCACTACAAGCCAATGTATTCAGCACACATAGGTCTCACACATTGCATTGCATATCAACAAACCATTCAATTCACAATTCATTGCATTCTGATATAGTGGGGGTAGAGGCTAACGGGTGAGGGTCGGGGGAGGGGGACTAGAGGAGGGGGGGAGGTGGAGGTCTGCGAGCTCAGGTTCGGAGGGTGAACTCGAGGAGGGGGGAGAGGCTCGGGTTGGGGGGGGGGGCTCCGGAAGGGGGAGGGAAGGTGGGGGCCGATGAGCTTGGGTTGGGGAGGGGGGCTTGGGGGGGTAGTGGCTTAGGGAGGGGGAGTGTAACATCCTTATTTTCATCCATCATGTGTTGCATACATTATTATACATGTTTAACATTAAGTAACACAAAAAGGAACAAGTTTAAAGTGAATTAGAACCAAAACTTAAGTTAAAAGTCTATCTCAGTACGGTCTTGTCTGGACTAGACCCTGGACTAGTCCGATTTTGCCTCTGTTATTTTCTGAACTTGTCTACTTTTGCTACGGACTAGTCTAACATGGTTCTATTGTAGCCAAAACTTGTCCGTTATCATGTACGAACTAGTCCGATCTCCCCTACTGGAACATTTTGGAGTTGTCCTATAATTCCCCAATTTGGTCAGGTTTTTGAAAAGTTGGATGAACCTTCGGACTTATCCTATCCTATACCAGACTTGTCCATTTTTCTCTCTGGTCCGGATCGGACTTGTCAGGATTTCTACCAGGCTAGTCCGTTCTTCGCTTGTTCAAAATCCGACTTGTCCGACCATTAGCGGACTAGTTTGGTGTGCCCGACTCGGACTCAGTTTTTCCTCCACCACAAGTTATTGGGTAATTGCCTTAAGCGGGCCCAAGAACATCGTGCCCAACCCCTACGAAGCCCAAGTGGACCCCACCACGACCACTACTCATCCTCAACCGCCTTATACTCAAATTCCACCAAAACCCTACCACCTCCACCCTATATAAACACCCCAACACCCACCCTCTCATCTCTTCGCCACAATTGAAGAAAACCCTAACCCTAGTTCATGGGAGCCGCCATCGAGGAGAGAGGAGATCGCAGCCAGGAGAAGGAGGAGGAGGATAGGAGGATCAAGCAAGATCGATCTTCGTCAACTCATCAATATCGTCGTCAATTCTCCACCATCTCTTCACCATCAACCCTAGACGTCAAGACCCAATTGTTGCACCCAATTCATGACCTTTGAACCCTTGGATTCGTGGTAAATACCTTAGATGCATCTTTTCTACGTAAATTATGGTTCTATCTTAACTCAAATTATGCCCTAGTTGAATATTCGCCAAAGATCTGGCAATAACGAACTTGTTCGGTTCCTGTGCGGACTAGTTCGATTTTCTTTCTATTCCATAATGGATTTGTCCAGTTCCAATGTGGACTGGTCCTGTCTTCCTATTCTAAAATTTCCCGGAACTTCTTTAATATTCTACGAAATGACTTAAAACTTGCTCTACCATGTAAAACTTAATTGTGACTAGTTAGTAGGCTATGATATCAACCTAATATTATGTGTTACCATATAATTGCATCATTCATGCATTTCGTGACGTATTGAGTAATATATGATCATTCATTGATTTTATTGTTTGTCTTGTATGTTGTTGCGCGGAATAGAAGGTATTGCTCTTGAGGGTGCTGTCGAGGACCTCCAGCACCAAAATTTTGAAGCTTTCGGTCCTAACCAATCTCAAGAGCATGGCAAGTGTCCTTGCTCATTTTGATCCTGTCTTTAAATGTTTTGTTTGCAAAACTGCATGCTTGTGTCAATTTGATGGGAAGCCCAAGATTAATGTTTACTAGACTTGTTTGACCATCCTTGTCATTTGAAATATGATGTAGAGAACCGGGGAGGGTATTTTTACCTTTTTGCCTCACTCTAATTAATTGGGATGGGAAAACAACCAAATAGCTTAATTATGAATTAATGAACTTATGGATGATGTGAATTGATGAACATGGTTAATGGGTAATATGCAACTTTGAGATCTAACCAAGCATGGTTTGTGGATTGGGTTGGAAGATATGGTTGTTTTGCATGCCTTGGATCTAAGGACCGTTTCATGTGAGAGTAAGCGAGAACAGTAGTGCCACCACAAGGCCAAGTATGGGTGGGGCATAGACAATTAATCAGGTGTATTGCCAGCATTGTTAGGATCAATTGGGGGAGCGGGAAATGGGAATCAGTTGGGTTTGCAATCGTGGCAGGACTTCCCTAGGATCCGAACAACAAAAGACAGAGCCCTTGGTTGGACGTGCTCTATTGGAGGCATCACCACCGGTGAAACCTTAGTGGATTCTGAATATGTTGGTAGTCCCTTTGTAAAGGCTATTTTGTGATCTATTGGCCGTACATCTAAGGTAGTGTATTTGGCATAAGGGAGGTTTCCTTTAGTCATCGACGGGTGAAGAAATCACGAACTTATGGCTAAAGTGGTACAACCTCGGCAGAGTGATAAAAACTATCATGATAGTCGTGCTCCCGGTTAAGAGAACCTGGATGACCTACACGTTTAGAGTTTAAATTGAGAAATAGGATGGTTTGGTATTGGTTATGGTTATGGATTTTATTGTGACAAATGGACATGGTTAATGATGATTGTAAGAATTTGGTGTATGGATGGATAATTGATGATGGAATCTTATTATGTTAATTATTTGAATATGATGGAATTATTTCAAATATAAACTGTAGGATTCTTTTTATATGTTCTAAATATACTTTTCAGCAAAAAAGCCATTATTTATTATCATTCCTTGTTTAAGCTACATGTCATTATTTTGCTACACTTGCTAAGTACGACATGTGCTCACCTTGAAATCCCCCTACCAACAGTTTCAGGTGATGTTTGGGTGTACTCGGAGGATAATGCGGAGTACTAGGTTGTGTGCTGCCATCGATTTGCCTGTGGTTGTGCTTGGAGTCGCGCTACCCTATATGCTTATTTTGCTTAGTTAGATTATTTCTGTTGCATTAGTTTCAGATTTTATTAGTAATAATGATCATTAGAGTTGTAATTTGAGGATTATTTGAATATAATAATAAAAGTACTTATTTACAGTTCGTGTTGTGGTAATTTTCTTTATATCATTTGTGTTGCCCTCGTGTATGTGTGATCAATGTCCTAGGGACACATATGCGTTCAATTGGTTTGTTTTCCGAACCGGGTGTCACAAATTGGTACCAGAGCCACAAGTTTGACCGTATGATGCAGCCTATATAGAATGGGCACTTTAGAGCATAAAGGAGCACTCAGGAAAAGTTGTGGGGTGAAGTGTGCTGATTGCTATGTAATGTTTGCTTCTATGCTTGTGTGTTTAGTATAGGATTGTGGGATACTTTAGCACTTGCCACATCAATATAGGCTTATATAGGTGGTTTCTTAGTTTCATATCCCTTGATGCATATAGTTGGGGATGTTTTCTAAGTCCTTCATCTTTTGAGCTTCCTCATATGTTGAGAACCAGCAACCAGAGGAATGCCAATGTGAAGGAGGAGAATAATGGAGCACCCGAGAACAACAATCTTGGAGTCGAGGCTAGTAACCTGGAGCGGTTGATGGCTATGCAGAATTAGCGTATGCAGACCGTGATGCAAACTTTGGGACATCTGCAAGCCAATAATCAGAATCAGCCGCATATGCCTCCACCGCCAACCCCACCACCTCATAACAGGTTGGGAGAGTTTATGAGGACTATGCCACCCACATTTACTCAAGCCAATTATCCCATGGAAGCTTACTATTGGCTGAAATCTGTGGAGAAGAAGTTCGCTATTGTCCAATTCAATGACCAGGAGAAGGTTCTCTTTGCTTCCCATCAACTAGTTGGAGCAGATGTGGATTGGTGGGAATTGCATTGCAATTCCCATGCTAATCACGAGAGGATCACTTGGGCTGAATTCAAGGAGAGCTTCCATTCTCATTTTATTCCTGAGAGTTTTATGATCTTGAAGAGGCAAGAATTTGATATCTTAGGGCAAGGAAGGTCGAGTGTGAGTGAGTATCTCAATAAATTCACACAACTCTCATGGTATGCTCTAGAGGATGTTAACTGGAACAACCGTAAACAATATTTGTTTATGAGGGGCCTAAACAATGAGATTCAAGTCCAATTGCTTAATTGTGACTATGCAAATTTCTAGAAGCTTTTAGACAAAGCTATTGTCGTTGAGAAGAAGGTCGTGCTATACTTGTGGTGAGGTGGGACACTTTGCATCTCAATGCCCTAAGTCAGACCTTGGTCAAGGGAACAATGGCCAAAGACAGAACCCAAGAGCAAATGGAGGAGCACCACAAGGCAACTATGGACCGCAAAATTTTGTTCGTGGCAAGGTGAACCATGTATCTACAGAGGAGGCCCAACAAGCGGATGATGTAGTGATTGGTATGTTTCTCGCAAACTCCAACCCAAAGACTATGTTTTTTCACAGCATCGCATTCATTCATTGCATCAAAGTATGTTGCCAAGTATAGTTTGCCCATATCTCATATGAAGCATACCTTGTTGGAGGGGTGATGAGGATGAATATAGTATATCCAAAAGCAAGCCTTAGAATAAGAGGGTAGACTTCCTTGCCAACCTTATTATTTTGGATTCACAAGGATTGGACATAATATTTAGAATGGATTGGTTAAGGAAGCACAATGGGGTAATTCAATGTGCCACAAAAACGGTGAAGTTGACCAATGAGAAAAGGGCCAGCATAGAATTTGAAGCATCCCAACACAAACCAAAGCAGGTGGAGCTAAATCAAATGGACGGTGCAGCAATAGAGGAGATCCCAATGGTTTGTGAATTTACGGATGTGTTCCTGGATGAGTTGCCAGGTATGCCACCTAATCGTGACATCGAGTTTGTTATTAAATTAATACCTGGAACTGCACATATAGCTAAGAGGCCATATAGGATGCCTTCTATGGAGTGAGCAGAGCTCAAGAAGCAGATTCAAGAGCAGCTAGAGAAGAGTTTCATTCGCCCAAGCTCTTCACCATGGGGAGCACCAGTGTTTTTTGTGGATAAGAAGGTTGGGTCCCAGAGGATGTGTGTTAATTATCGGGCTCTCAATGAGGTGACAATTAAAAACAAGTACATGTTACCCCATATAGAGGATTTGTTCGACCATATGAAGGGCTCCTGTGTTTTCTCCAAGATCGACTTGAGGTCATGTTATTTCCAAATTAAGATTAGACCGTCGAATATACCCAAAACGGCCTTTCGGACACGATATGGATCCTATGAGTACACCGTTATGTCCTTTGGATTGATGAATGCACCTACATACTTTATGTATCTCATGAATAAGATTTTCATGGAGTACTTGGATAACATCGTTGTGGTGTTCATGGATGACATTATGATCTACTCGAGAAGTGAGGAGGAACATGAGGTGCATTTTGAGCTCACATTGCAGAAATTGAGGGAGCACCAATTGTATGCCTAATTCAGCAAGTGCCAATTTTAGTTAAAGGAAATGTCATTTTTGGGACATATCATCTCCACAGGAAGAGTATCAGTTTACCTAGGGAAAGTGAGAGATGTGTTGAAGTGAGAACCGCCACAAAATGTGAGGGAAATTAGGAGCTTTCTTGGAATTGCTGGATATTACCGTCAGTTTATCAAGGACTTCTCCAAAATAGCTAAGCCCATGACAGAATTGCTAATAAAAGGGAAAGCTTTCCGATAGACTCGAGCTTGTCAAGACAGTATTGAGGAGCTAAAGAAGAGGTTAACAACATCACCTGTGTTGGTATTGCCAGATGTGAGCAAAAGTTTTGATATATATTGCGACGCATCAAGACAAGGACTTGGATGTGTGCTCATGCAAGAAGGTCAAGTGGTAGCCTATGCATCAAGGAAGTTGAAGAAACATGAGCAGAATTATCTTACACATGATCTCGAACTTGCAGCCGTAGTGCACGTATTGAAGATTTGAAGACATTACATTATTGGTCATGGGTGAGATTTACACGACTCACAAGAGTCTCAAGTACATTATAACACAAACAGACTTGAATTTGAGGTAACAAATATGGTTGGAGCTCATCAAGGATTATGATGTGGGAATCAATTATCACCAGGGGAAGGCTAATGTCGTGGCCGACGCTTTGAGTCCGAAAGGAGTAAGCCACCAACTCACGATTCGGGAGTTGCCATCCGAGCTATGCAAGGAGTTTGAACGATTGAATCTTGGGTTTGTGAATGAGATGGGGATAATGTAGTTAAATCCAACATTGGAACAAGAAATTCGAGAAGGTCAAACAAAGGATGAGGAAATCCGGGAAATCAAGGAAAGGATCTAGGAAGGGAGAGAATAGAGGTTTGATGTAGATGGCCATGTTACTCTGTGGCTTAGGAAAAGAATTGTCGTGCCTATTGTGAAGCATCTACGAGAGACAATATTGAAGGAGGCACATGGCTCCCCTTACTCAATTCATCCAGGTTGTACGAAGATGTACAAGGACTTGAAAACATGCTATTGGTGGGATAGGATGAAAAAGGACATAGCGACGTATGTTGCATTATGTGATGTGTGCCAACGAGTCAAGGCTGAACATCAAAGGCCAGCTGGATTATTGAAGCCATTGAAGATTTCAGAATGGAAGTGCGAAGAAATTGGTATGGACTTCATAGTTGGATTACCACAAACCCAGTCTGAGTATGACTCGATAGGGGTTATTGTGGATCGGTTGACCAAATCAGCTCATTTTATTCATGTGTGGACAACCTATACCACCGCGAAGCTAGCAGAATTGTACATGGAGCATATTGCATGCCGACATGGAGTCTCGAAGAAAATAGTCTTGTTCCGAGGTTCTCAATTTACCTCTAGGTTCTGGGAGAAACTGCATGAAGCTATTGGTACAAGGTTAAATTTTAGCTCAGCATATCACCCGCAAATCAATGGAAAAACCTAGAGGACAAACCAAATATTGGAAGACATGTTGAGAGCTTGTGCTTTGAAACATTGATGCAGCTGTGACAAAAGCTTGCCGTATGCTGAAATTTCCTACAATAATAGTTACCAAGCAAGTTTGAAGATGTCGCCATAAGAAACACTATATGGAAGGAAATGTAAGACACCCTTGTTTTGAAATGAGACAGGAGAGAACCAATATTTGGACCTGATGTATTGCAAGAGGCTGAAAAGCAAGTTCAGACAATCCACGAGAATTTGAGGGCTGCTCAATCAAGACAAAAAGGCTATGCAGATAATAGGCGAAGAAACTTAACCTTTGAGGTGGGAGACTTCGTATATCTCAAAGTGTTGCCTATGCGAGGTTATAATAGGTTTAATGTCAAAGGCAAGTTGGCACCTCACTATATTGGACCATTCAAGATTTTGGGCAAATGTGGAGAAGTGGCATATAAGTTGGAGATGCCAACACATCTTTCTGATGTTCATGATGTGTTCCACGTTTCTCAACTCAAGCAGTGCTTAAGGGACCAGAAGAACAAGTGTCAATGGAAGAATTGGAAGTAGCGACAGATTTGACTTATGCCAAGCAACCGGTCAAAATTTTGGAAACCAAGGAGAGAGTCACAAGGAACAAGGTGATTCGATGGTGCAAAGAAAAATGGAAGCATCATGCAGAATAGGAACCGACTTGGGAGCTGGAAGAAGAGCTAATGAAAGAATTTTCCTATCTCTTTCCTTCTACGACGAATCTCGAGGGCGGGATTCATTTTAAGGGCGGTAAGTTTTTAACACCCTCAATTTCATCTATAATGTATTGAATACATTATTATACATGTTTAACATTAAGCAACACAAAACGGAACACATTAAAAATGAATTGGAACCAAAACTGCAGTTAAAAGTCTATGTCGGTGCGGACTTGTCTGGACTAGACCCCGGACTAGTCCAATTTTGCCTCCATTGTTTTCTAGACTTGTCCGCTTTTGCTGCGGACTAGTCGAACATGGTGCTATTGTATCCCGGACTTGTCCGTTATCGTGTACGGACTAGTCCGATCTCCCCCACTGGAAGTTCTCGGAGTTCCTATAATTCTCCGATTTGGTTCGGTTTTTGAAAAGTTGGACGAACCTCTGGACTTGTTCGGCCCCGTACTACACTTGTCCATTTTGCTCTATGGTTCAGATCAGATTTGTCCGAATTTCTATCGGACTAGTCCGTTCTTCGCTCTGTTAAATATCAGACTTTTCTGGCAATAGTGGACTAGTCTGGTGTGCCCTACCCAGATTCAATTTTTCCTCCACGATAATTTATTGGGTAATTGCCTTAAGTGGGCCCAAGAACATCGTGCCTAACCCCTATTGAGCCCAAGTGGACCCCACCACGACCCCTACTCGTCCCCCACCGCCTTATACTCAAATTCCACCCAAACCTTACCACCTCCACCCTATATAAACACCCCAACACCCACCCTCTCATCTCTTTGCCACAATTGAAGAAAACCCTAACCCTAGTTCGTGGGAGTTGCCATCAAGGAGAGAGGAGATTGCAAAAAGGAGAAGGAAAAAGAGATAGGAGGATCAAGCAAGATCAATCTTCGTCAACTCATCAATATCGTCGTCAATTCTCCAGCAACTCTTCACTATCAACCCTAGACATCAAGACTCAAGTGTTGCAACCAATTCTCGATGTTTGAACCCTTGGACTCGTGGTAAATACCTTAGATGCATCTTTTCTATGTTAAATATGGTTCTATATTAACTCAAATTATGCCCTAGTTGAAAATTTGCCAAAAATCTGGCCATAACAGACTTGTCTGATCCCCGTGCGGACTAGTCCAATATCCTTTCTGTTCCAGAACAGATTTGTCCTGTTCCAGTGTAGACTAGTTCGGTCTTCCTATTCTTAAATTTCCCGAAACTTCTTTAATATCCTCCGAAATGACTTGAAACTAGCTCTAACATGTAAATCTTAATTGTGACTAGTTAGTAGGCTATGATATCAACCTAATAACATTTGTTACCACATAATTGCACCATTCATGCATTCATGACATATTGAGTAATATTGGAGCATTTATTGATTGTAATGTTTGTTTTGTATGTTGTTGCATAGAATAGAAGGTATTGCTCTTGAGGGTGTTGTTGAGGACCTCCAGCACTAGAATTATGAAGCTTTTGATCCTAACCAATCTCAAGATCAAGGCAAGTGTCCTTGATCATTTTGATACTGTCTTTAATGTTTTTGTTCGCAAAACTGCATACTTGTGTCAATTTGATGGGAAACCCAAGATAGATGTTTACTAGACTTGTTTGACCATCCTTGTCGCCTGTAGAGAGTCAGGAAGGGTATTTTTACCTTTTTGCCTCGCTTTAATTAATTGGGACAGGAAAACAACCAATGGCTTAATTATGAATTAATGAACTTATGGATGATGTGAATTGATGAACATGGTTAATTGGTAATATGTAACTTGGAGATCTAAGCAAGCATGGTTTGTGGATTGGGTTGGAAGATATGGTGGTTGTGCTTGCCTTGGATCTAAGGACCGGTTCATGCGAGAATAAGACAGGACAACAGTGCCACAACAAGGCCAAGTATGGGTGCAACTTAGCCAATTAATTAGGTGTATGCTAGCATTGTTCGGATCATATGGGGGAGCAGTGAATGGGAGTCGGTTGGGTTTGGAAGAGTGGCGAGACTGCCCTGGGATCCGAACGGCACAAGAGGGGGCCCTTGGTTGGATGTGCTCAGTTGGAGGCACCACCACCGGTGAAACCTTAGTGGGTTATGAATATGCTGGTAGTCCCTTTGTAAAGGCTATTTTGTGATCTCTTGGCCACCTAAGGTAGTGTATTTAGCATAAGGGAGGTTTACTTTAGTCACCAATGGGAGACGAAATCATGAACCTGTGGATAAAGTGGTACAACCTCTGCAGTGTTAAAAACTATCATGATAGCCGTGCTCCTGGTTATGAGCACCTGGATGACCTACATGATTAGAGTTGAAATTGGGATGATTTGGTATTGGTTATGGTTATGGATTGGATTGTGACGAATGGACATGGTTAATGGTGATAGTAAGAATCTGGTGTATGGATGGATAATTGATGATGGATTCTTATTATGTTAATATTTGGGATATGATGGGATTATTTCACGTAGACATTGTAGGATGCTTTTTATATGTTTGAAATGTACTTTTCATCAAAAAGCCATTATTTATTATCATTCATTGTTTAAGCTACATGTCATTATTTTACCACACTTGCTGAATACGACATGTGCTCACCCTTGCAATTCCCCCACCAACAATTTTAGGTGATGTTTGGGTGTACCCAGAGGATAATGCAGAGTACTAGGTTGTGTGTTGCCATCGACTTGCCTGTGGTTGTGCTTGGGGCCGCACTATCCTATATGCTTAGTTCGCTTAGTTTGATTATTTCAGCTTCATTAGTTTCAGATTTTATTAGTAATAATATCAATAGATTTGTAATTTGAGGATTATTTGAATATTGTAATAAAAGTACTAATTTACTAGTTCGTGATGTGGTAATTTTTTGTATATCGTTTGTGGTGCACTCATGTATGTGTGATCAACGTCCTGGGTATACATATGCATTCACTTGGTTCATTTTCTGAACCGGGTGTCACAAATTGGTATTAGAGCCACACCTGCTTGTATGCTTGTGTGCTTAATAGAGGATTGTGGGATGCTTTAGCACTTGCCACATCCATATAGGCTTCTATAGGTAGTTGCTTAGTTTCATATCCTTTACTGCATATAGTTGTGGGACATTTTCTAAATCCTTCTATCTTTTGCTATTCCTCAGATGCAAAGAACCCGCAACCGGAGGAGTGCCAATGGGGGAGGAGGAGAACAAAGGAGCACACTCGAGAACAACAATTTGGACTTGAGGTTAGTAACGTGGAGCAGTTGATGGTTATGCAGAATCATCTTATGCATACCGTGATGCAAACTTTGGGTCAGCTGCAAGGCAATATTCAGAATCAGCCCCATATGCCTCCACTGCCACCCCCACAACCCTCATAAAAGGTTGGGAGAGTTTATGAAGTCTAGGCCACCCACTTTTTTCTCAAGCCAATGATCCCATGGAAGATGATGATTGGCTGAAATCTTTGGAGAAGAAGCACGCTATTGTCTAATGCAATGGACCGGAAGAAGGTTCTCTTTGCTTCCCATGAACTAGTTGGAGCAGCTACGATTTGTGGGAATCCCTTGCAATGCCCATGCTAATCAGAAGAGGATCACTTGGGCTGAATTCAAGGAGAGATTCCGTCTCATTTTTGTTCTGAGGGTGTTATAATATTGAAGAGGCAGGAATTTGAGAACTTAAGGCAAGAAAGGTTGAGTGTGAGTGAGTATCTCATAAATTCACTCAACTCTCAAGGTATGCTCCCAGGGGATGTTAATCGGGACAGCCGTAAGTAATATTTGTTTGTGAGGGTTCTAAACAATGTGATTCAAGTCCAATTACATAATTGTGACTATGAAAATTTCTAGAAGCTTGTGGACAAAGCTATTGTGGTTGAGAACAAGGTCGCGCTATACTTATGATGAGGTGGGACACTATGGCATCTCAATGCCCTAAGTCAGACCTTGGTCAAGGGAACAATGCTCCGAGGCAAAACCCAAAACCAAATGGAGGAGCACCACAAGGCAACGGTAGACCGCATAATTTTGTTCGTGGCAAGGTGAACCATGTCTCTACGGAGGAGGCCCAACAAGCATATCATGTGGTGATTGGTATGTTTCTCGCAAACTCCAACCCGACGACTATGTTATTTGATTCTGGAGCATTACATTCATTCATTGCATCAAAGTATGTTGCCAAGTATAGTTTCCCATATCCAATATGAAGTATAACTTGTTGGTTAAATCTCCTTGAGGGGAGATGATGACGAATTAGTATGTCCAAAAGTAAACCTTACAATAAGGGGGTAGACTTCCTTGCCAACTTTATTGTTTTGGATTCACAAGGATGGTAAATAATACTTGGAATGGATTGGTTAAGGAAGCACAATGGGATAGTTGAATGTGACACAAAGACGGTGAAGTTGACCAATGAGGAAGGGGTCAGCATATAATTTGAAGCATCCCAACACAGACCAAAGCAGGTGGAGCTAAATCAAATGGACGGTGCAGCAATAGAGGAGATCCTAGTGGTGCGTGAATTTACGGATGTGTTCCCGGATGAGTTGCCAGGTGTGCCACCTTATCATAACATCGAGTTTGTTATTGAATTAATACCTGGAACTGGTCTATAGCCAAGAGGCCATATAGGATGCCTCCTTTGGAGTTACTGAAGCTAAAGAACCAAATTCAAGAGAAGCTAGAGAAGAGTTTCATTCACCCAAGCTCATCACCATGAGGAGCACCAGTGCTTTTTCGTGGATAAAAAGGATGGGTACCAAAGGATGTGTGTGGATTATCGGGATCTCAATGAGGTGACGATTAAGAACAAGTGCACATTGCCCAGTATGGAGGATTTGTTCAACCAAATGAAAGGCGCTCGTGTTTGTCTCCAAGATCAACTTGAGGTCAGGTTATTTACAAATGAGATTAGACCGTAAAATATGCCTATAGCGGCTTTTCGGACACAGTATGGATCCTATGATTACACCATTATGTCCTTTGAATTGACGAATTCACTTGCATACTTTATGTACCTCATGAATAAGATTTTCATGGAGTACTTGGATAAATTTGTTGTGGTGTTCATTGATGACATTATGATCTACTCGAGAAGTGAGGATGAACATGAGGAGCATCTGAGGCTCACATTGCAGAAATTGAGGGTGCACCAATTGTATGCCAAATTCCGCAAGTGCTAATTTTGGTTAAGAGAAGTGTCATTTTTTGGACATATCATCTCCGGAGAATGAGTATTGGTTGAACCAGGAAAAGTGAGAGATGTATTGAAGTGGGAACCACCACAAAATATGAGGGAAATTAGGAGCTTTCTTGGAATGGCTGGATATTACCGTCGATTTATCAAGTACTTCTCCAAAATGAGCAAGCCCATGATAGAATTGCTGATGAATGGGAAAGCTATCCAATGGACTCAAGTTTGTGAAGACAGTTTTGAGGAGCTAAAGAAGAGGTTAACAACATCACTTGTGTTGGTATTGCAAGATGTGAGCAAAAGTTTTGATATCTATTACGAAGCATCAAGACAAGAACTTGGATGTGTGCTCATGCAAGAAGGTCAAGTGGTAGCCTATGCATCGAGGCAATAGAAGAAACATGAGCAGAATTATCATATGCATGATCTCGAACTTGCAGTCGTAGTTCATGCCTTGAAGATTTCGATACATTTCATTCTTGGTCATAGGTGTGAGATTTACACGTATAATGCGGAGTACTAGGTTGTGTGCTGTCGTCGACTTGCCTGTGGTTGTGCTTGGAGTTGTGCTACCCTAATGCTTAGTTTGCTTAGTGATTATTTCCGCTGCATTAGTTTCAGATTTTATTAGTAATAATGATCACTAGAGTTGTAATTTGAGGATTATTTGAATATTGTAATAAAAGTACTTATTTACTAGTTCGTGCTGTGGTAATTTTCTATATATCATTTGTGGTGCACTCGTGTATGTGTCATCAACGTCCTAGGCACACATATGCATTCACTTGGTTCGTTTTCCGAACCAGGTGTCACAAGGCTCGGGTTGGTGTGGCTCAGGAGGGGGACGGATGGTGGAGGGTAGAGGGAGGGTGAGGCCGATGGGTGAGGGTGGGAGGCCTTGGGAGGGGAGCTCATCGGCGTTCTCGGGTGGGAGGAGAGGGGAGGCTCGGGTGAGGCCGGAAGAGGGGGGGTGGCTCGGGTGGTGGTCGCTGTGGAGGTGGGAGAGGAGTGACTTACTTGGCGTGGAGGAAGAAGAGAGGGTGATACCGAGGGTGTGTGGTGGCGAGCGATCGAGGCGGCGAGGGCATGTGCAACATGCAACGGACGGCGCATCAAGACAACAACGTGCGCAACTAAGCGCTGTGAGTGCAGTGATGACGGGCGCAGATAAGCGCGGCGGCGACAACGCGACGATGATGGCATGACGCGAGCTAAGAGAGCGGCGGCGTGAGCGAGTGAGGAGGACGAACAATCGGGTTCAGATGGGCTGGGTATTAGGCTGATATTTATGACCGATTTTTAAAAATGATAGTTAACTGTCAAAAATAGAACTCTGAGACATAGTTTTAAAGTCCTAGGTTAACAGTCATCAATAACTACCTTGTAAACGACGGCATACGTCAACCGTCACCAATACTTGCGCGGGTGGGCTGGGTATTAGGCCCATGTGGACGATGACCCTTTAGCAACGATGGTGGGCCATTGTAAATAAAATCCCCAAAACCTAGTTTTCGTCAGTCTTAGGGTAGCTGTCGCCAATAAAGGACTATTTAACGAAGGCTGGTTGTGGCTGTCAAAAATTATTTTAAAAATGACGACCCCATCACCAATAATTATTATCATCGTTTATCGTCGGGTTTCCTGTAGTGAACCATGCAACTGTTCTTGATTGCTTGCCTTGTTTCGACAAGTCTTTATAAACTTAACTTAGTATTTCCCAGACACGAATCAAGGTGGTTGCGAGATTAAGCATTGAATCAATAACCCCATCTGGTTTTTAGTTAACAATAAATCCTTTTGCTGGGACATAAGAGTATTAAAAATTTCAGCGCTCTTATGTGGTCAAAACAGCAAGGTCGCTAACTATATGGCAACTATAAGGCTTCTAGATATATCAACATTACCATATAACAGGGGTCAAGGATGGAACTCTTTTTGATGGCATACAGGGACTTAATAGCCAGTTCCCCATATGCTTTAAATCACCAAAGAACTCAACCATATGGTAACTACAAGGTTGTCGATGTATCAACGTTACCACCTACCAATTAAAGAATTTAGATGGAACCCACAGGGTTTCACGAGGTTTACATTCAAATGGTACCCTCACGAATAAAGAAAGTCAAGGATTTTGTGATTTTGATCATTTAATTGATGATCTCATGATGGAGAACGATGGAGTTGCAACAATCAAGGTACTCGAACCTAAACAAGTCATGGATGAAGGTTCAAACTTATCTTGGTGACAGGAAAGGTGGGTCAATTGATTACTCTTGTATTACTCGAAGAGGAAGAGTAACGGGGTTCGACATAATACTAGAGTTCTCAAATGCAAGGAACGCGGGTCATACCGTACAAGTTCAGAAAGAAATTATGGGAAAAGATGAGCAGATAAAAGTTCTCTTGCCCATACACTAGTAACCCAGCCTTGCCGTATGCACTTTTCTTGAGTCCCGCCCTGTCTATTGAGAAAAGTGATTGGAATAACTATCTTCCTTCCATTGAAATCTAAGCATCGCTAATAGGAGATTTTCTTATATTTTCATGGTATTTCTCTCTTCAGCATCTTTGATTTGCAGATTTGAAACAAATGGCTATACGAGTTTTTGGTCAAATAATTTATGCAACATAGAGATTTAAATGGAAACTCACATTCTTGCTCTGACTTTTAGGTTATAATCATGCATCATATACTTTTTATTTCGTTAGAAATGCTGCTTCATGATGCATAATATTTTGCATGGAGCAATGCATATGTGCATGGTATGGTGCAAATGGTGCACATATATGCTGCAAGTGGTGCATGTGTATTGATTAGTAAAATGATGAGGCCCGATCTTCCGAAAGGTAATGGATAAGTCGATTTATGTGGAGATCTCGACGTTGATGATCCGAGGCTCTCGAGTAGAACACAAAAAACCCCTGCAATCACTAAACCACTGCTCTGTTGGTTATCAACCATGCTGCACATGATTGACCTCGCCAAGAAGGCTAATCCCTGCAAGTGCAACCGAGAACACAAGCAAGAACAAGGTAGAAACGATCTGAAATCGCGAAGTTGGGTTCTCACAAACTGTGGAACGGCGATATTATTGATCTAAGCAAAAACCAATTGTTCATGGAGGCAACTATGGAGTATATATAGGTGGGAGGACGTCCAAGGTGGTGTTGGGGTCGTGACCTAATCCTAAGATACAAAAATAATGGACTTAGACTTGATACATGGCCCAATGGCCCAATACGGTGGCGCAGCACCCTGACAGATTCTGTACTTGATTTTGTTTCGACGATTCCCTTCGACTGCCAAGGTATTTTGACATGGGACCGGCGCCATTGGAAAGGTTATCCTCTCTTCTTTCCGTGCATATGTAGAACGTCCAAAACAGAGTTCGTATGCATCTTGGGCATCGGTTTTAGTGCGTACTACTCCTGGACTCCAAGTTGGATACAATTTTGAGTTTGGTTCAGTTTCCATCTTCTTTGAACGAATTCTCTGGTCTTCCACGTCCCTTATACTTCGTCCAAGTACTCCTTGAACCTCTCCATGGATCCTAATCACAATTAATCATTAAGTAGCAATCTATGCTCAAAAACATATAAGGAAATATATAAGAATGAGCTCACCTCTGAAATTAATTGTTGTGCATGAACTCTATTGATTGCATCTTGTATGTTCAATGGAGTTTTGTTTGTATCTATAGAAGTGATGTCCTCATCATCCTCCCCTTCTTGAATTGAAGTCGTCCTCGACTCAAGTTCATCTCCTCTCATGTGTTGGTCCAAATGTGCAACGCCATCAAATCTTCTTGTATGCATGAATGGAGGAGGCCAAGGTGGTGGACGACATAGTGCGCCATCTTGATCTTGTCCATCAAATAAGAGTGCACATTCACTTGAGCCAGGATCCCAAACAAATAAACATTGTGTCATATTTGTAGGTGCAATGATAACGTGTATGATATCATCATTCTCCCCTTCTTTATGACAAGCCGTCCTCAGCTTGCTTGTATGTCCAGCAAAGAGGCTTTTGGGGATAGAGTGAGGACAGCTCATATTGCACAACCGCAGTGAATAATGCTTTTGTTGTCCCTGCTGCAAGGAAAAAATACTAGAAAAACTTGATAAGATATTATTAGCGTTAGTACATTTATTTACTTGACCATGTTGTTGCAACACAAAAGGAGCTTCCTCATTTGGACATATGTAAACTTTATGCACCATAAACATGCCACCATGTTCATAATTTCCTATAGCATGAAAAATATTTCTACTTAACAAAGGCAATTCAGATTGAGAAAATATTATCTTCTCTACGATATGTAGATCACAAAGAGTGTCAAATTTTCAATATAGCCCAAAGTATTTAGAGAAGATAACAATTTTAGCTCATCACTTTCACATGTAGTTGGGATCAAATGCTTAATTTCAGCAGAAGTGAGTGATAAAGTATCAAATTCATTTGGTTGTTCTAGCATAGGTATAATATAATTATCAGCACACAACTCATTTTTGTTTTAAGAATCAGTAGGAAAATCAACTAACGGTAAAGGTGTATTATGAAAAGGTTCATCTTGTTGCTGCTCATCGATAGTATGATTGATAGTAAAATTCAGCACATCTGAAAATGTCATACCTTGGTTAACTGTATAGCATTGTCCATTAACACTACTCTCATTTTCAGCAAGAAATTCAAATGCATTATGAGTTGATTCATCAAAAAATTCAGAAGAGTTGTTCAACACCTCACTCTCATTTGCATTTAAATTTATTTGTTCATGTTCCCGCAAAAGGTTAGGCAAAGGAGGAGGTACAACAAGAAAATTCTTCTCAAGTTCATGTATTTCATCTTTACAATTAGATACAATAGCAAATGTTTCTCGCATAAGAATTTTCATATATTTCCATGTTCGAGGTCTTTCTAAATCACTTAAGTTGTTCTACCAAGTCAATGCACAACCTACTAATGCACTTGCAACATTTATAGTCTTTCTTTTCTCACACATACGACATTGTCCAAAAAATTTATCCAACTCTATTTCCCAAGCAATATATTCATCGTAACCAAGACCATCATAAGAAGGAAGAGATGGGAGAATATAATTACTTCTTGTGGAAGTTTTGTAAAGGTGGTCTGAATGTCATGTGAAACCTTGATTGATGTTTGACTTTGAGTGAGCAACTCCATCGTCGTCTTCATCATGTCAATCATCTCAGCATATAAAGCATGATTCTTGCTTTTACTTGACATTGTTAGTAGCAAACAAAAGACAACAAAAAAACATGTTATCCCTATCAACTACAAAGGATAATGGAAAAGTGGAAGTGGAATCACACACTCTCAAGCGTCTTACCACGCTCTTACAAGTTTTCTTACCGACACTGCAGGTGGCAAACGGTGGACGGTATGAAGAAACCAATGAAGCGTGGGATGATTGCAAAGGTGTATTGATTATGCTCGAGAGTAAGGTGTAGCTTGAATGGCAATTATATGTAGCAAGGATTAGCAACAATTCAATCAGATAGTAAAGTTGAATAAGTGTTCAAAGTATTTGTCAAAGTTGCTGGCCTAAATGTGTTCCTAGTAGTTCAAGCTAGCAAGACATGAGACAAAACTAGATGACACAAAGAATGCAAGCACTTCTTTTTTTCTTTGTTGTTTTTTTTTCTCCTTTTTTATGTGGCTTTTGTATCTTGTTTTGCACTTGCATTTTCTTTTTCTTCCTTTTTTTTTCAGAATGTGCTGCAAAAGAAGAACACAATGCAAACAATCAAAGATATCTTGTAGGTCTGTTACAGATTTTCAGCTCAATGTTCTAAGGACAATTAAGCACCATTATAGGCCCCAAATCTAAAAACTTTGAACAAAAATATTATATATCTATCTCTCTTTAATTTCATTATATGGAAGATCGATTTTGGATAAGAACAATGGGAGATATTGCCCCCAAAATACAGAATGTTCAGAATTTCTAGATCAATAACAATCTAATGCAAATTTGACCTTGATAACTCTATTTTATGGGAAACTGATGAATACAAAAGTTATGGAGAACTTCTTAAGATTTCCATAAAGTACAGTAAAACCAAAATCCGAGTTTGTATGAGCGAGATATGATGAAAATACCGAACTGGACATAGATGAATCTAATCTAGACGTGATGACGTGATTCAAAAGGATGAATCACATAATGTAAAACTCAAAATAAGACCAAAAACACTTTCTAAACCAGCAATATGACTCAACAATGGACAAAACTCACCAAAACCAAACTGAATAACAAAGTTGCAAATGGCTCAATGGTGGTTTGGACAAAGTGATGAAGAGATCTGCTAAACTGCAATTTTTTTGTGGCTTTTTAATGGACTCTAGGTATGAATAACAAAACTAATGTAATGGATAGATGAATTATCTAACGGGCAACCTGGAAATCTGATACCAATTGATTAGTAAAATGATGAGGCCCGATCTTCCAAAAGGTAATGGATAAGTCAATTTATGTGGAGATCTCGATGTTGATGATCCGAGGCTCTCGAGTAGAACATGAAAAACCTCTGCAATCACTACACCAATGCTCTGTTGGTTATCAATCGTACTGCACACGATTGACCTCGCCAAGAAGGCTAATCCCTCTAAGTGCAACCAAGAACACAAGCAAGAACAAGGTAGAAACGATCTGAAATCGCAAAGTTGGGGTCTCACCAACCATAGAACGGCGATATTATTGATCTAAGCAAAACCCAATTGTTCATGGCGGCTACTATGAAGTATATATAGGTGGTAGGACATCCGAGGGGGTGTTGGTGGGGTCGTGACCTAACTCTAAGATACAAAAATAATGGACTTAGACTTGATACATGGCCCAATTGCCCAATACGGTGGCGCAGCACCCTGACAGATTCTGACAATTGACTTCGAAGGAATTTTGACATGGGACCGATGTCATTTGAAATTTTATCCACTCCTCTTTCTGCGCATATGTAGAACGTCCAAAACGGAGTTCGTATGCATCTTGGGCGTCCGTTTTAGTGCGTAATGCTCCTGGACTCCGAGTTGGATACGATTTTGAGTTTGGTTCGGTTTCCATCTTATTTGAACGAACTCTCTGGTCTTCCACGTCCCTAATACTTCCTCCAAGTACTCCTTGAACCTCTCCATGAATTTTAATCACAATTAAATCATTAAGTAGCAATCTATGCTCAAAAACATATAAGGAAATATATAAGAACGAGCTCACCTCTGAAATTAATTGTTGTGTATGAACTCTATTGATTGCATCTTGTATGTTCAATGGAGTGTTGTTTGTATCCATAGAAGTGATGTCCTCATCATGTATGGTGCACATAGTGCATATGTATGGTTTGAGCAAGAACAAGTAAAACCACTTACAAAAGACTAAGAAACATCTCATTATTTGCAAGGATTGAATGTCATGAAAGGCACTCAATATGGAAGGTCACTTTCATAACTCGACCACGGTCAAGGAGTTCATATCAAGAGTATCGATAAGGAATGTGGGAAATATACTATACTATCTTAACCTTCCCAGGCTTGTGCGCATTCTGATTTGCTTCTTTATCTCTTCACCTAAATCTTTGAGGTCCTGCTGACTCCTAAGGTCATTCCTAAGATAGAAATCACTAACTAAGTTACCTCAATGATCTAGTGTCACTAGACATAAGGTCAAGGCTACTAAAGTCGTTCTAAATGGTGCTTCACTAAACCTTCTCTTCGATCATGTACTCGTGATTGATATATTCCTTGATAGCTCGGGTGAAGTTAATATTACATCCTTCTATGATGAATGAACATTGTGCTTGGAGTTGGATCCTCTTGAAGAGGTAATTCCACTTGATTACTCGTTGTTGATACCTTACAATGCAAAAGAGAATGGTGATTGAACACTTTAGTTACTTGAGCGGACTACTTCCCCCTTAAGTTTTGAGCTATGTGATCGAGAAACTTACTCCAAAACAATCATCACATGGGAGGTGTTGTGCATCTCAGGGAAGTGAAAAAACTCAAGTGAATTGGAAATTTCAAACTGGTTTTGCTGACTACCTCACTATCCCGATTGCCCAGTTTGCACTTAATTGAGATTTTGAGCTAGCTAATAATAGAATCAGCTCTGGAGGGGAATAACAAAGTTGTATTACACTTCATAATATTTCCATAAAGTATTGGTGTGCCACTAAATCAGTTGTGGTTGAGGAGATATGGCTTTGCAAAGTTGACATACTTTCTTGAGACTTGCAGCAGAATTCCACTTGGAGGTACCCACTTTGATCCATTTGTTTCTTGCATTTCTAATCCATATTTGTAACACCCACTATTTTTAGAAGGAAAAAATTGTAAAATGAATTTTTCAAGAGATAAAAGCATTTTCTTGGGAATAAAATTCATATAAGGCAAGTTGCATCATGTTTGACTGATTGTGTAAATTTTAAAAATTCAAATTCGCTAGAAATTCAGTTTACAAATTCATAACATAGATGAGGAGAAAAAGAAAACAGAAATGAAAATGAAAAAGAAAAGAAAAAGGAAAAAATGCCCCAGGGCCGAATTCCCCAGCCGGCCCAACTCCCTCCTCTCTCCCAGCCGGCCTGCGCCCCTCTTTTCCCTTCTCCCCCTTGCTGACAGGCCGGCCCCCCCTTTCAGGGCCTCCGTTTACCTCCCGCCCGCACCCCGCACGTAACGCACGTGCCATCACCATGCCGCCCACTCCCCCCCTTTCAATGGCGACCGTTTCACCTTAATCAAGAGGCGCATCGTGCCCATGATGACCGCCGGCCGTTTCTACACCGTTCCCCTATAAAAGCTCGGCCGCCCCCCCCCCCCCCTCAATTTCTTCACCTCCACACCCCGAAACCCTAGCACTGACAAGCTTGGTAATGGCGCCGCCGTTCCCGCCGTTCCATTCGATTCCGCGCCTCAGGAGCATGTCTAACATCTTCACCGTGTGTCCAGGAGCCCGCCAGACATCACCGTTGGGGTGGAACGTCGCTGCGTTGCCGACTTCATCGGGCACCGACGAGCTCCGTAGCTCCCCATCGTCGCCGGCTAGCCTCCGTCCAAATTCAGGCCTCACGACCACCACTGGTGAGTTCCCCTCGCTTCCACCTTCCGTTTAAGCCTTTTGTATGTACCCCGTAGCCTCCGTTTGGCAATTTTGGTCGCCGCCGGTGAGTCCGCCACCGCGCGAGTGTCGCCGCCGCCGCGCACCGCCACCAGTGCCGCCGCTCCCGTCATTCGGGCGACGTGGCTGTATATCGGCCGTTCGTTTTTAATGGGCGGCCGAGATTAAAACATCCCGTACCCCTTCGATTAATAAAATATGTGCCCTCTAATTTGAATCCAACGACCCACATTCTAAGCCCCGTGACTGTTGGAGATTTTTCACAGAACCCCCTGGTTAGTTTAGAAAACCCCCTGGATAGTTTTAAATAATTACATATTGGTCCAAAAACTTATAAAATCAACCCTGGACTTTCTGGAAATTAGTAAAATACTAGTTAATTAAATAAAAAGTGTTTTAAAGCCCCTGTAACATTATAAAATAGCAAATAAATACTGGAAAATTGTAGCATAATCCCTAGACTTAATAAAAATTGTTTTTAGCATCTATAACAGTTCTGTTTCTACAGAAAAGCCCCTGATAGTTCTAGAAATTAAATAAAAGTCGTTAATTTGTACAAAATAATTATAAAAACAGATTTAAATATGTTTAATTTATATACATTTCTGTATTATTTTTATTATTTCATTTAAATTGCTGAATTATTCATAAAATACTTTTTATGTATGTTTAATTCATAAAAATTGATTTGCACATAGAATAATTATTTAAAAATAGTTTAAAAATTGTAAAATGTACATTTTATGTTATAAATCTATTTTAAGCATATTTTGAAGGATAAAAATATCTAGAAAATAATAATAGGTTTCTAATAATTCAAAAATGGTATAAAAATTTTTAAAAATATTTACTCAATATATTTCATTTAACTCTAAATTCACATCAATTGATTTATGCCTATAATTTAAATCAACCATAAAATCACTTTTGCGTAGGAATTTATGTTTATTTGAATTGTTTGCATTTTATGTGTTCTTATTGTATGTTATTTTATGCATCATCGTAATTTAGAGTCGGGTCCAGAACCGACATTTAACCTTCAAGAGCAGCAATTTCCTGAAGACCCCCAGGCTCAATTTGGAGGCAAGTTCCTTGACCATCTTGCACCCTTTTTGTTAAATTTTAGTTAGATGCACGCTAAGTTAAAATATGAATCTGATGCTATATTTCCCTAGTTATTCTCCAGTATTCCTTGTCGCTTAGTTTGGGTGTTTTACTATTAATTAGTTTACGCTTAGCCATGCTTAATTGAAATATGATCTACTTATCTACAAGTTATATTTGATATATTATGATTCATGAATTGATGGCAATAATGGAATTGAGTAAATAGAAATCTTATAGGGGGTTTTGTATGGATTGGTGCATGCGTGCAAAAGACCTTGGTTTGGGGCTTCACACCTATCAGATTCTAAGGACCAGTTTATGGAAGAAGGTTCTAAGCCTTTTAGTATCACCACATAATTGTATATGGGACAACATGGTTTAGTAATTTGGTCTCTCCCAATGTTGCATAGGTAACTGAACGGGCGGGGAATGGGTTTTGCCTTGGGATCCGCATGGCTCAAGAGGGGGCTTCTCCTGGTGGTGGGAAAATAGACTCCAAGTGCTGGAGCGCTGAAACCTTAAGAGTACCCATTGCAAGTCGGGAGAACCATCGGAAACACCTCGTGATGATCTCCTGGCCACACACCTTCGGAAGTGTGTAATGTGGTTAGCTACCACGGGCATCAGGGAGGTTTGCCTTAGTCCACCTGGCAACAGGGGATGGAATCACGAACTGTGGGTAAAGGATACACACTCTGAAGAGTCTTGTCAAACTGTCTAGACAGCAGTGCTCACGGACACGAGCAGCTTGGAATCAAATTCGTAATTAGCACATGGTTACATAATGGATGGTTTGGGTTTGGTCTTACCTGGATTAATTTTGGGATATTGGTTGAGATTTCACCTAGATGTAGGTGCTTAATAACATTTAAGAGTAGGTTGAAACTGCTATATTGCTTTACCTATTATTTGCCTTCCCTGTTGTGAACCACACATGTCATAACTTCCCAACTTGCGAGTACCGTTGGTACTCAAACTTGTTAGTTGCATATCCCCCCAGTCTACGAAGATGAGAAGGTGGACAACCAAGACTTCTATGGTGATCCCGAGGAGATGTTCTAGGCTGGCGCTCCCCCGTGCAATGCCTGTGCTTGGAGCCCTTTTATATGTTTTTGCGCTGCCCGTACTTTTATTTTAGACCTGGAAGGTCATTTATGTAATAAGGTGATGTACTCAAACATGGCATTATTTATGGTATTTCACTTTCGTCTACACATGTATGAGTTGAACTGATCCTGACATACATGTGGAAAGCATCTGGTTGTCTTCTTTTTACCAGGTGTGACAATATTCATAAAAACTCAAAATTGCAAAGTGCTATCATAACTTCTAAGATTCTTATAAATGTGACATATGACTCTTGATGATTTTTATTTTGAATGTTATGGGCAATGTACATAAGTATACATAAATAATATTATGATTTGGTGCTGCTGGACAATTTCTATTATTTTTAAATATCAACCAGTTTAGACAGAGATTCTGGTTATTAGGTGGAACCAATGCTTTCGAAAAAGTATTTATTTGGCTTCATATCTTATCTGCTTTGAGATATATGGATTTTGTTATTCGAGAAAGTTAACAGATTTTTGGAGAAATTTTGACAGCATCTTCTTTGTTTAGGATGTGTTTGGTTTGGAGACAAAGTGGGATGGGTCGGATCCATCCCACTTTTCAAGGATGGGATGGTCCCATTTTTTGTTTGTTTGAAGGGATGGGACGGTGTTTGCTTTGGAGGATGATGTGGGATGGAATGATTCTGTCTCTTGTTTGTATTGTGGGATGGGACAGATGCTTGTGAGGATGATGTGGGATAGAGCGGAGACCAGCACACACGTAGCGAAGGTGGGATGGACTCGTCCCTATGTTTTTGGAGGGATGAGTCTGTCCCGTATCTGGAGAGAATATTCCTCATTGAGTGATTACTCCATCCCATCTGTCTCCGAACCAAACAATAGAAAAGTGAGATCGTCCCGTCCCATCCCACCATATCCCTCAAACCAAACACACCCTTATAGTTCTTTCATCCACATATTTTCATACAAATATATTCAAAATTTGATAGAAATTTAAATTACAGTATTTTTACACATATCGTAAGGTTTCCGGGAATATATTATATGAACCCATTTAAATTTCTACAGAGAGTTATGGTTGAATTAGTGAAGAGTCTAGAAACTATTTCCAATTTCTCTCCAGATTGACAGTGTTTGGAAATTTTAAAATTTGACTATGTCATAAAAAGATTCTGCATTCAAAAGGTTGTACGGGACTCTCAGATCTTTCCAACCATATAAGGTACACCCTCATTGGTGAGATAATACTCATATTCTTACATTATTTTTGTCCATTTTAAAGCAAACTTCATTAATGCATTGATGGAATACATGTCGGTTCTACGTGCCTCACAGAAGTGAAAATCCTAACCAGATTATAGCGGCATATACGTATAGATCGGTGGCGCTATAAACAGTCACTCGCAAACTTTTTCTAAGCGCAATACGAGGAAAGCGGTTAGTGTACCTGCATAAGATACTCATTATGGTGTGATATGGCACGGCCTGCATGGGCAATTATTTCAGGCAGTCACAATAATATATATAAAAGTAAGAACATCTACCCCGTATCATTCCCTATGGGCCGCCCCGATCTGAGCTACGTATCGAGGTACATGAGCGGGTTTTCTACCACTAGATGGGGGTTCCACGTCTTTGCCGAATGATGCATTAGTAGGAGACTTTTTCGCGTATTACTTAAAAAACACGCTACGGGCTTTTCAACCGCACGATAGGTGGCCATGTAATTTATCTCTTGTGCTACGGATCAGCGCTGTGTATGACCCTTTGAACATTAAACGTTTAAGAGTTGCAAACTATTATGTTTTTTAGCACACGTCGGGGTATCCTCTTTTCTGTCTAAAGCATGTCGGGGAGCGCTGTTCATATGTTCCCAAAACCATTAAAAGGTCCAGAGACTCATGTTAACTCCAGTGCCAAGCCACATGAGACAATCATCGTACTACCTCTTGTACAGGGGAGCTTACCACAATTGATCCGCTTGAGGTAGCATGCCTTACCTCTTACCTGATGTCGGAGCGTCGTTAGAGAATATAATAACACATGTGTTAGCTTTGCCACCTTAAGTAATTAATACTATAACAGACCTTTTGTGGGCATAGTGACTAAATCTCGCTCGACTACTTCTAAGTTTACAAAATAGACTTTTTTTGAGCATGCCATTCCAATGCAGCTCTAGTACCAGGTTGTGAGGATCGGGGTCCCGACGTTTCAGGAATCACATTGGGTGATGTCATGTGATGCAGCACCCAACCACACACACAAAAAGAATACATGAATATACAAAATTTTCATTTCATGACAATATATTATTTACAACATAGTGTACAATAGCGGTACACACAGCGGAAAGTACATACTCACACTCTCAACGTATCTAGGCATGAGAGAAGTTGGGCATGCCCGCGGATGCTTCTCACTAGCAGCATGAAGATCATAAGGCACCAGCGTGGTATCACATGAGAGATATATCTCGACAGCTCGAGGTCTCATGGACAAACCATAACAACAACACTATAAGAAAAATTTGCAAAACCACATATAAAACAACCATGAGCAAGAAGGCTCAGCATGACTTAACCGTCTCCACTAAACATGGAACTCGACATGCTTGAGACTTGTAATATAGGATAGTTGAATTGCATAAAAGACTCGCCTAATAGTAAATTCTTATTTTTAGATTTTAAGTAGTAGATTCGCATTCCATGGGCACATCACATCATGAACTCTACAATAAAACAAGAAACGCTTCATCTACGATGTTACATGACCAAAGTTGCATAGGATGCATACAAGTTAACTCTTTGGGAATGATAAACTTAATTGTGCTACTCCTAAGCCACACAAAATGCAATAAAAGAATATATTTATTGCAGCAGATTCATAATATTCCAGCTACTATTTATTACTACGTCATGACATAGTGAACAAGCGGTACTCAAATAACTGCGAGGGAAGGTGATTGCAATCAGTATACACTCGGTGTGCACGATAAATACGCTCACATAAGTGGCCACCTTTCACCCGTCATCTCAATGTCGAACCAGTTCTATGATCCCTACAGAAGGTCCACTACACGGACACGTTGGAGTTGCCCGCTAGCAGATTTCCACCTTATGTCCTCTTTGCCCCAAGGGACCACGATATAAGTTTTGACGCGAGGGTGCTTGAGTTACATCGTTTCCAGGGTTCCATATAGCTAGTATGCAACCTAGTACTGTTCAAACTTGCTCAGCGGGGCTGCACACGGATTGGTCCTCAATCAACACAGGTAAGGCTACTCACTGAGGACCACGCCCAGCTCCTTCCTACTCTGCTGTCTGGTCTCATATTCAGATTCATAAACCATTCTCGAACCAAATCGTTGTGGCCCACATTCTTTTGTCTCGCGAGTGGATTCCAACTACTCGACTTCTACCGATTCTACATTAGCATAGCAATATAATACGATGGAGTAATAATCTACCCAGCCACTCCAATGATATTTTGTCTTGGATGTGGAGTATCAATCAAACTTACCCTAATGCATAATTCATACCTCATACTGTGAGGCCTATGCGCTGAATACATTGGCAATTATAATAAAAGTGAGGGTTGACATGCAATGTTTTGAAGCTTACACCGATACACCACGATACACCCTGATACACACTGTCCGAACTTGTCTCAATATATTTTGGGGAATAACATTACCTTCGATAGTTTTGGACTGTCTGAACTTTTCAATGTGTTTTTGGGAGTAAGGATACCCTCGATGTTTCGGATTGTCCGTACTTTTCATCCTGTGCCTCGCACATGTTTCTTGATTCGGATTGTCCGAACTTTCTAACACATGATTTGCACGCGAGTTTGTGATTGAAATATCTAATCTTTTGCCTTTACATTGCAGCGCCGCTTTTGGTCTATTCGATAATTTTATTTGCTGAAATAATAGTGCAACGGGTCTATTTTTAACTTGCAATGTTTTAAAATGGATTTTTGGCTTTTGGAATGTCTTATTACTATTCTCTCACTAAGTCTTTGATGTGTTATAGCTGATTATGGTGGTTAAAAATTGCTATGGTTTGCAACATGCTTATGTGAGGTTCTCACGTAAAGTGTTGTGTTTTTTGGACTAACAAGAGTCCAGTCGAGCATTTGGGCTCGCAAAGATTGGTTGTTTATTCATGTGCAGGTGTTGCTTGAGGTCAAGACATGGCTGGTGATGGGATCCATCGAACTAGTCTTAGGAAGAAAATGAGGTTCAACAACAAAGTTCGGGACAAATTGTGGTTGAGTTGATCGGGAGGTCATGCAACATTTTTGGGTCAAGAGCAATGCATATGAATATATTGTGGACGTCGTTGCAAAGTGCTTGTAGATATTAAAGGTGTGCATGGATGTGACTACATTATTCCAAGGCGTGATGAAGAGAAGTGGACATGAAGATATGGCTGGAGAGGTCTAACTAGCTGGATAATGCCTCAGGCTGCGGCTGAGGTGGTTGTGGTTCGTTCATGGAAAGTTTTGAGTTTGTTTCGGTTAGATTTCGTGTGGTTCACAAAGTTAAGTTATTTCAGGAATGTTTAGGACGTTCTTAAGATGTTTGGAAGTCTTAAGATAGCTTATATCTGCGTATGGAAGAGTCTTGAGCAGTTATGGAAAGTTTTGGTTAAAACTGAGTAGGATTAGAGTCCTAGTTTGGATTGGGTTGGCCTTAGGGCTGGTTATATAAGCAAGGGACGCCAAGGCTCATGGTAAGGTGGCTTTGGGGTTGTTCCTCTTGTGTTTTCATCAATAAAATTCGTAGTTTAGAGGAGCTTCTGTGTCTTGTTCGTCCAATTAGTTTTTGTCAAGTCTTTCTCGTCGAGTTTTTGCGCTGCCCGTCCTTTCTTTGGTTTTTTAATCGTAACTCGTGTTTTACTACTCCAATTGATGTGATTCTTTTTGCGTTGTCTTCACAACTCAATTATATATTATCTGTGAAAATTGCAGGGTCATTGGGTTTGTGGCTTTTGAGTTACACGAGTTTCTTTGCAGCGCAGCAGATCTGTTTGCTCTCTATTGGAACAGAGTGATCTTTGCTCAGAGTTTTGTTCCTAACTTCAGTTTTGCTCAATGATTTCTTGTGATTCTTTTTGTGTTGTCTTAATGACTTGATATCTACAATCTCTACTTCTCTTGTCACAGTTAAACACATTTAGATCAGTCACGCACACGAGTTCTTTATCTGGTTGATTTTCTGTCGAGGGGTTTTTGGTGGTTCCGCTGAAAAAGTTTAAATCTACCATTCACCCCCTCTAGTATCTTTTCACGTGCCCTTCGAACCAAAAATTGGTATTAGATCCACAGTACTATAATCTTTGTGATTTGCACATGTTTTGACTACTCATCATGGAAAAATACTCCGCAAACCTTATGTGTTCAATGGTATTGATTTTCATGTTTGGAAGGGACAGATGGAGGCTTACATACAGGCGCAAGGCTTCATCATATGGGAAAAAATGTACAAGCCCTTTGACATGCCATAAAACGATCAAGCTACGGCTATGAACATGAGGGATGTCAACAAAAATAACAAAGCTCGTAATTTGATCATACAAGGATTGACTTAAAGCGACTTCAATCTTGTTGCACACCTCCGATCTGCATACGATGTGTGGAAATCACATTGATACTACCACGAAGGATCCAACACGATCAAGTAGGTAAGGTAAGACATGTTCAAAAAGGAGTACATGCGCTTTGAGATGCAATCGGGTGAGTCCATCGACGATCTATTTGCTCGCTTTAATAAAATTGTCACAAACTTGCATAGTGTCAATGTTAATTTATCAGATGCTAAGAATGCTAGGCAATAGTTAAATGCATTAGACACATCAATTTAGGAGATGAAAGTTACATCTATTCATGAATCTACTGTCATGAGTATACTTACTTTAGATATGCTTTAGTCTAAGTTAAAAACACATGAACTTGACATAATATCACGTAAGAACCCCAACAAGTATCTTGCATTTGTTTCGCAACGTGATATGCGTAGTTTTAGCCAATCTTCATCATGGTGTACACTTGCTTCGCTGTCCTCTTTAACCCTTGAAGAGATTGAAGAGTTTCCAGAGGAGGACCTAGCACTTCTCTCTACTCGGTTCTCAAAAGCATTGCAAAATGTGAGAACAAGAAGGAGAGGAAGTGACAACTCTCAATAATTCTTCAAATACGTAAGACATGATATTTTTGTATAGATTGCCCTAAACATTCAGGTTCTACTTCCCATGATGAGAAGCAAACAAATTTCAAGTCCTCCTCTGCAAACAATAGCAACAAGAAGAAGGGTTTATGGGTCACCAATTGGTAAACAGTTTTGTCTCTGCACTTCAAGAACTTGGCTCGAGCGATCTGGACATCGGAAGTGACGAAGATGAATAGGATTTGGCAAATATGTGCTTCATGGCGGGCACCTCAAGATCAAGTATGGAGGAGGCAGAACACAACAACGACGATGAAGAGGTATGTCCCACGTGCAAAGAAATGTGTGGTTCTATTTCTCGTGCCACTATTATACTTAAGAAAAAGGACAAAAAACATAAGGACAATGTTGTCAAAATTAAATCACTAGAATATGAAATTAATCATCTAAAATGTTTGATTTCTCGTGATAATTCTTGTTCCTCATGTGAATTAATATACGAACAATTTCCCCCTTAAAAAGTGTACACAAGACTGCATGAGTGTTGTCTCATTCCGTTTCTAATAAAAATGTTGCTTGCTCATCTAGACATGAACACAAGGTAAATTTCATTGTACATACTGTGGTAGATATGGTCATGTTATAGATTTTTGTTATAGACTAGCTAAACAACAGATAAAGGAAAGAAAGATTGCTAGATCGCATAACAACTGAGCAAAACTCGTTGCACGTGCTGAACCGGATGTTAGGAACATGCAACCTGCTGTAATGAGTCATGAAGATGCAAAGTTTTCTCCCAAATCAATTGTCTTCGTGCTACACATAACACACTTCATAAATTAGTAGTTAGGTATAAGAACTCTCAAACTTTAGATCATGAACCTGTTGTTTTATCTCATCTTTCGTGTGTTATTCTTGTTGGACGTCGTGTGGCTCAGTAATGGATTCCTAAATGCCTTTTGACTAACCCCAATATTTATTCATCGATGTATTGTCCTTGTATGTAGGTTACACATTCGAGGAAGGAGAACATTTGGCTTGTAGATTCAGGTGGCTCACGCTACATGACTAGTAACAAAGAATGGTTCTCCTCCCTCTCGTTTGTGTCACGTGTAGAGAATGTTAGTTTTGCCGATAATTCTTCAAATTATATAATTGCTAAGGGTTCGGTTAAAGTAAATAACCACTACACTTTGAGGATGTGGCACATGTCAAAAATTTGAAGTGCAACTTGCTTTCGGGTTCGCAATTGCTAGATGAAAATCTAGAAGTTAATTTCACAAAAAATTGATGCAAGGTTGTATATTCAAAAGGTGAGCTTTTGTTTAACATGTCTAGGATTGGAAGAGTTTTTAAATCTTTTTTTGATATGTCAACTTCTAAGCATAGGTGTCGAGTTGCTAATGATTCAAAGGACTTATATTTTTGGCATCGTAGACTTGGTCATGCTGGCTTTGATCACGTCACATGTGTTAGTTGTCTTGATTGCATTCGTGGGCTACCTAAGCTTAAAGGAGACAACAATATTGTGCATTATTCTTGTAGGCATGCTAAGATGGTTGCGTTCACATCCTCCTCTCAAAATGACCATGACAACTGAACCGAGACGACTTTTGCCACATGACACCGTGGGTCCTTCATGTGTTCAATCTTTTGGAGGTAAATGTTATGTGCTTGTGATTGTTGATGATTATTTTGGATACTCTTGGGTTTATTTTATGGTATCTAAGAATGAAGCTTTTAGTCACTTTCAAAGTTTATTTCTATATTATCAATTGATCACCCGGAATCTTCAAAAGCAATTAGAAGTGATAACAGAACTGAATTTAAAAATCAATCTTTTGATCACTTTTGTGCTGAAACAGGAATAGATCATAAAATTTATTTACCCTGTACCTCAACAAAATGGTGTCGTCGAGAGAAAGAACAGAACCTTAGTTGATATGACTAGGACTATGCTTGATGAGGAAATTTTGGGTTGATGCAATTGCAACTGCTTGTTATGTCTCAAATCGGGTTTTCTTGCATGCTAAGCTAGGAAAACTCCATATGAGCTTCGGTTTGGACATAGTCCTAGTGTCACACAGGGTCTTTGGTTGTAAATGCTTTGTTAAGAAACAAGGTAATCTTGTTAAATTTGAATCTAGATCTATTGATGGCATGTTTCTTGGTTATCCATCTCATACTAGAGGATACCGTGTGCTTTTACTTGACACTAACAAAATTGTGGAGACTTGTGAGATTTATTTTGATGAAGCTAGGTACTATCTCTAATATTTCAGGTCCAGATCCATATCTGCAGGGGGAGAGTATTTTCATTGAAGATGAATAAGGAGTGGAGCTGCTGCCAGAAATTGCAGAAATAAACAATGGCGTTCTAGCTCTTGATCCCGCTGCACAACTAGCACCAATGACAACAACTGCTGGTTCAGATCTTCCTCGAGCCACAAGTTCTTCGATTTGTGATGAAAACGAAGAAGGAGGAACTTGTGAAGTGTCTACTCCCCTCCGTGTCCTCAAAAGTCATCCTACACAACAAATCATTGGAAGCATGAACAAACGAGTCACAATGTCTAGGTTTTGTGATCTAAGCTCTCATGCTCATTCTGCTTTTGTTACTTCCTTTTAACCCAAAGATATATCACACACACTACCTAATGAATCTTTGGATTATTGCCATGCAAGGAGAGTTAGAAAATTTTGAAAGAAATATTGTTTGGAAACTTGTAACTCCACCATAATGTCACACATTAATGGGAACTAAATGGGTATTTAAGAATAAACAAAGTGTGGATGAGGTTGTGGTTATCAATAAAGCTAGGTTGATTGCTCAATGTTTCACTCAAATTGAGGGTCTAGATTTTGATGAAGCTTTTGCTCCCGTTGCTAGATTACAAGCCATAAGAATTTGTTAGCATCTGCTGCATCTAAAGGTTTCAAGTTATATCAAGTGGATGTTAAAATTTCTTTTCTTAATTGCTACATTGATGAGGAGGATTATGTCAAGCAACCACCAGGTTTTTAAAATCCAGATTTTCCTAATCATGTTTACAAACTGTTCAAAGCCTTGTATGGTCTCAAACAAGCCCATAGAGCATGGTATGACAGGTTAAAAACATTCTTACCTAAAAAGAGGTTTACCATGGTCAAGCTTGATAAAACTCACTTTGTGCTTAAGCATGGCAATGACTCATTATTCATCAAAGTGTATGTGGATTATATAATCTTTGGTTGTGCTTCTCATGATCTTGTGTCCAAGTTTTCAACTATGATGAGTTCATAATTTGAGATGAGTATGACGGGAGAACTCACATACTTTTTGGGGTTACGAAATCAAGCAAATCAAGGAGGGAACTTTTGTGCATCAAACGAAGTGTATAAAAGACCTTCTTAAGCGCTTCAACATGGATAAAAGCAAGCCTCTTCGGAAACCAATGGGAACAACAACAACACTTGTACTTGATAAACATGGTGAACCTGTGGATCAAAAAGAATATAGAAGTGTGATCGGGTCACTTTTGTACCTCAAGGCATCAAGACGGTACATATTCAGAGTATGTCTTTGTGCATGATTTCAAACTTCTCCACATGCTTCACATCGTCAAGCCGTCAATAGGATTCTCAGATACTTACATGGAACTCAAGAATCCGGCATTTTCTTCCTTCTTCCTCGACCGTTTCTTTGAATGCTTTTTTGGATGCTGATTTTGGGGGTTGTAGGATTGATAGAAAAAGTACTTCGGGTGCTTGTCATTTTCTTGGTAATCCACTTGTTGGTTGGTCCTCTAGAACACAAAATTCAGTTGTACAATCTACGACAAGATTTGAATATGTACCTGCTGATAGCGCTTGTTCACAAAATTTTTAGATTGTTCAAACACTTAAGGACCATGGAGTTGATCTAGAAAGTGATCTATTGTTTTGTGATAACACTAGTGCTATCTGCATTGCTAAAAACCCTGTGCAACATTCTAGAACAAAGCACATTGATATTAGGTATCACTTTCTCTGTGATAATGTTGAAAAAGGAAACATTGTGCTATACCATGTAGATATCGAACAACAATTGCCTGACATTTTTACAAAACCTTTGTATTTTACTCTTTTTTGATTCATTCGTAGTAAAATTGGGGTTATGCATCCTCATGGCTTAAATTGAGGGAGAGTTTTGAAACTTGGGAAGTCTAAGTGTGAATCTGATCTTAAAATAATATGAGCATAGTATTTCATACATATATGACTTTTTGATTCCTTTTACATGCTAAAAGTTCTTACTACATTACTCGTGTTATACATTTTGTTATTTTTGCCATGACTAGTAATTAGAATAAATACTCACACTAAATCTGTTTAGATCAAACTTTATTGCTATTTTGAACTTGTTGCATGCTCACATGTGCTTTTAATAATGAAAAAATAATCAATCACCTATCCACATGTTGGGGCAGAATGATCAAATAAAAAATGATGACAAAGATCAAGAGAATATGCAAGCATCACACTTCTTTTGAGACGGCTTATCATTGCACTTAGATATGAACTTGGAAGAAGTTTTTTCTGACTAAAACCTTATTCTTAAGCTTCTGATTGTCAAATGACATAGGCTTGCAATATAATTAAGAGCGGGCCGACGTAAATAAACCTTAATTATGTCCAAACTACCACATCAGTCAACAACTGATGTAATTAAGCAAAAACCGACGTAACTAAGTAACTTACACCGGCTTTAGGCTTAATTACATCGGCCTTGGATGATGTAATTGATTGCGATTCCTGTAGTGTCTACTTGGTTGGTTAGAATAAGGATGATGCAACATATAATCTCTTGTAGGTATTATATGATCCAATGTGCTTTAAAAATAATAAAAATGCAGCAACATGTGTTATGCTTTCAGGTCTTGAGATAGTTAAGTTTGTGAGATCATGACCTTCTTAAATAATAAAAGTTACACTTGATCTATAGCATGACTTACACTACTTTATGTATCTCGTTGATGTGATAGTGTAAGTTACTTGATAGTATGACTTGGATGAGCTTTATTCTATATGTATATGTTATAATAGGCTCATAACAATTGAAATTTCCTTTTGAACCTTGCTGAATACATTGTCAAAGGGAGAGAAATATGTCACACATTGCACATTCACAAGTATTTTACACATTCTTCTCCAGGGGTGAATTTGTTTCTAAAATTTTATTCTCATTTGATTTTTGATTTTTCGGAAGGAGGAGAAAATTGTTTTCAAAACTTTTCATGTGAATGAGCCGATGTTCGGATTCTAAGTTGTGTTGCCAATGCATTCATCAATGGGGAGATTGTGAGACCTATGTATGCTAAGTACATTGGCAATTAAAATAAAAGTGAGGGTTGACATGCAAAGTTTTGAAGCTTACACCGATACACCACGATACACCTCGATACACACTGTTTGAACTCGTCTCAATACATTTTAAGGAGTATACCTTCGATAGTTTTAGACTTTCCAAACTTTTCAATGTGTTTTTGGAGAGTAACATTACACTCGATGGTTTGGATTGTCCGAACTTTCCATCACGTGACTCGCACATGTTTCTCGATTCGGATTGTTTGAACATTCAGTCACGTGAGCTGCACATGAGTCGACACGGTTTATCTTTACAAATGTGTTTTTGGGAGTAACATTTACTCTTTATTCGGTTAGGACTGTCCAAACTTTCTGACACGTGATTTGCACATGAGTTTGGGATTGGAATGTCCGATCTTTTGCCTTCACATTGTAAGCGTCGCTTTTGGTCTATTCAATAATTTTGTTTGCTGAAATAATTGTGCGACGGATCTATTTTTAACCCGCAATATTTCAAACTTGCTTTTTGGCTTATGGAATGTTTGCTTAGTATTCTTTTCCAAAGATTTTGATGTGTAATGTCTGATTATGGTGGTTAAACATTGTTATAGTTTGCAACATGCTTATGTGAGGTGCTCACGTAAGTTGTTGTGTTTTTTAGGCTAACGAGGATCAAGTTGAGGACTTGGGCTCGCAAATATTGGTTGTTTATTCATGTGCAGGTGTTTCTTGAGGTCAAGACATGGCTGATGGGATCCATTGAACTAGTCTTGAGAAGAAGATGAGGTTCAACAACCAAGTTCGGGAGGAATTGTGGTTGAGTTGATCGGGACATTATGCAGCATGTTTGGGTCAAACACAATACATATGAAGGTATTTTGGACATTGTTGGAAAGTGTTTGTACCTATGCAAAGGGTGCATGGATGTGGATATATTATTCCAAGGTTTGATGAACAGAAGTGGACGTGAAGATATGACCGGAGAGGTCCAACCCGCTGGATTATGCCTCAGGCTGCGGCTGAGGTGGTTATGGTTCGTTTATGGAAAGTTTCATGTTTGTTTCGGTTAGATTTCGTGTGGGTCACGAATTTGAGTTGTTTTAGGAATTTTTAGGACGTTCATAAGGTGTTTGGAAGTCTTAAGATTGCTTGTATCTAGGTATGGAAGAGTCTTGAGCAGTTATGGAAAGTTTCAGTTGAAACTGGGTACGATTAGAGTCCCAGTTTGGATTGGATTGGCCTTAGGGCTGGTTATATAAGCAGGGGTGGTCAACGCTCGTGGTAAGAGGACTTTACGGTTGTTCCTCTTGTATTTTCATCAATAAAATTCATAGTTTATGGGAGCTTTTGTGCCTTGTTCGACATTTTGTCTCAATGGCTTAATAAGATTGATAGAATACTCATACAACCAAGGTATACCTTCTTTTCCAGAAGCCCACCTGCAAAGAACTCTGATGTTAAGCATGCTTGACCCGGAGCAATTTACGGATGTGTGACCGACTGGGAAGTTTTCTCTGGAGCGTACGAGTGAGGACAAAATGTATAGAAAAGACTAGTGTTGGTTTGCGGGGCTAGTCTGTGATTCTAGAGGGCTACCAGGAGTAACGGCTGTTAGGCCAGTAGTCGCTGGGGTGTTACAACTATAGATAGGTTCTATGGTTGTCTCAAATCTGGTAGAAAAGGATGGAGTGGATAACGGTTGATTTGGACAATGGAATTATAAACCTCAATGTGACATTCATGTAGAGGAAATGTATTAGCAAAAATGGAACTTTATGATTGCCAAAAGGAAGACCGCATTATGATTCATGTAGAGGAAATATATTAGCAAAGATGGAACTTTATGAATGTCAAGAGGAAGACCGCATTATGTATAATACTACAGGAATGTCACTGTTGTAACTCAATTCTGCTGGGGAAGAATGAACTTAGTAAAGTTGATTTAGAAAGAAGTGGACACTTAGGAACTTCAATATGACATATATGAGCATAGAGTTTAGCAAGGAGAAAACTTTATGAATCTTAAGAGATAAACTAATCTGTTGTACAAGGACTACAGAGTGGTCTATTTTGGGCTCCAGTTCTGGTAGAAATGAATTGAGTTCATCAAGGATGATTTAAGAATAATGTTTGTATGGACTTCTATGTAAAATTCATGTGAGAGAATGTACAACTGGGATAATGCTGTTGAAGACCAAGCCTAATGAACCTAGTATTTTTTTCATTAGATAATACTGGTCCAGTGGAAGATGTTGGCAATGTTTCAGCTAAAGAAGTTGTAGAATATGGTCTACATAAATCCTTAGGGCTTTAGGTTTATGAACTTTCATGGATGTTCTTGAGTTTTGTCATAGGAAAAAATTTGTTTTCTGTTTAGGGGAGGTCAAGAAGAGTCCAAAAAAATAATTTCATAATTTTCTAAGCATTATATAGGGAGATATGGATTTTACAAGTTCTCACATTTTTTTGAAAATGTTTCTGTCATTTTTCCTATTTCTCATGGTCATACAGATTAGGAACACAATTTGACTTAGCAAAAAGTCAAATGGATCTGAAATTTTCACTGGAGTTCGAAAGAGTTAATTGGAGTATTGTGGCAATCAATGGGAATTGTATATAAAGGAAATAATCTGCAATTAATTCAAAGGCTTTTAGATTAATTGAATTATTGATGAAGATATTGGGGCTTTCATGCCAATTCAAATGCACCACTGGATAGACATGTCAAGAGGGTTCTACCACATTGTTTCACATTTACAGGATTTTTCTACTATTTTATATGTATTTTACAAGTTTCAAGTATTTCTGGAATTATTCTAAATAGAGAAATGGATCTTCATCTTCCCTAGAGAGCTGCGCGAGCCAGTCATAGTGCAGTGGCCGGTGGGCGGCAGCAGCTCGCTGGAGGTGGCCAAAAGTTGCTCTTTCATTGAGATACTCACGGGTTAGGGTTTTTGGATATGAGGAACAGGATGGTGAGGTTTGTATTTGGCGAAGCTCACAGGAAAGGTGCCGGCAGCGAGCTGTAGCGATGAGCAAGATCGGCTACGCTTTTCGGTCTGTACAGACAATGAAAAAGGGCAATTCTTCTTTGAGGAGCTTTGTGGTGAGGAGTGGAAAAAAGGCATGTAGTTGTTGGCGCTGGACAGGGCTGAAGGTGTGGGCGCACGGGGAGCAGGACCTGGTTTCCATGGCATCGGCTATAAGATCATATATTGAGATGCAACTGCTAGCTAATTCAACCAACAGTTTCCTTCTACATATTTGCAAGGAAACCTAGATTATCTAGGTGAATATGAATGAAGTTTAGAGCATTGTGGAGGTAGAATTTTACATGAAGCACTATGGCTGGTTATGATGAACTGAGAGAAGAATGCAAAATACTTGGGCCATCAACTAGGGAACAAAAAGCTAGTTTTAGGGAAGTAAAAAGAGGGTCGAGTGGACCTTTTGGTTGGATCACCCAGGCTGGAAAAAGCTTGAAATTGCCTGGCAACATAAAATCATCGTTGTGGAACATCGGTGATTAGGGATGAACAAAACTCTGCTCGGCACAACACGACGAGGAAGGAGCCGCTGCAGGGACACGTGGGGAGGGATAAAGGTTGGCTGGTGCTCCTTATTGCAGCTCAAGCTCGAGCTAAGGTGGTGCACAGCCATGGGGCGATGAAGGAGAAAAACAATGTTGCCTGCTTCATCTCTGAATGGCGGCGATAAAGCTGCAAAAGCCGGTGTTGTCAAGTAAGGAAACAATGATTCAGTTGAAGTAGAAGTTAGAGGGGGGATCATGCTCATCTTTGATGTTTGCAGCAAGATGAGAATAGTCTTGAATCATTGAACCAAAGAGGAGCAGAGGAGGAATAGTGGAGCTGTGTCCTTTAGAAAGGGGGAAACCCACCGGTGATTTTTGCTTCTCTTGGCTGTGGATATGGACGAGTAAGGCAGCATAGGAGTGTTGGGGCAGCTGGAGTCGGTCTGGAGAAGCAGCTCGGTGGCAGCAAGCAAGTAACTGCGTGGAGGAATCCGAAGAAAGAAGAGAAACTGTGTGTGGCGACCTGACAAGTGGGGCCCACATGTTGTGGGTACTTACCTTTCTCGGCTGATTTAAATCACCACACAAACAAACTCCAAAATTAAAAGAACTTGGCGGCTAGTTAAATTTAAATGTGGGGAATTCATAAGTGGACTCAAATCCGAGGTTTGACAAAGTTTAGGTCAAATTCAAATTTGAATTTTATTTCAAATCTCTCATTTGCCTGGCTTTAATTAAATAGCATTTGAGCTCTAAAATTAGCGAAATTTGTTAGGTTGGTTGTTTTAATTATGTGAAACACAGTAGTGAGCTCAATATTGGAGTTTGACATATTTTAATACAAGACTTTTATTTAAATTTGAAACTCCCTCTTAGGGTTTGATTTAATTTACCACTTAATGTGTGTTTGCTGTATTTTCTTCATTCTTCTGATTCCCTTCAAATCTGAATGGCATATTTAATGTCTAGGATTTTACATTTGCCTTTAATTGAATCTGACTTTTGAATTTGCATTGTATTTTGCTTTGAAATTTTTACTATATTTTGAAATTTCCCCTTTAACTAGCTATGTGCTTAACTGTAACCATACACTCAAAATCTCTCTTTTAATGTGAATATTTTAGAAATCATATGTTTAACCTCATTTATTTATTAACATAGTTCATGTGAATTTAAACCCCTATTTCAAATTAAAAAATTCTAAGTTCACATTTTTGAATTATTGTTCATGTGGGCTTTTACAGCTGTCACCATCAGGCAAGAATGTTGGACGATGAGGGAAGTGCAGTCAAAGGGGGAAGGAGGGATCTCCGGAAGAGAAGGCGAAGGCGATGGGGAAGAAAGCAACCGCACTTGGCTGTTTATGGCCCCACCAGGAGAGCCAAAGGGATAATAACGGCAGAGGTGGCGCGTTATGCCTCGTAACTGATGCTGCAATAAAAGGTTGTAGCGACCCGAGGACTTCCGCCACATTCTACGCCTCTGCGCTGCCTTGTAGTCGAAGCTGCAATGAAGACTCGTAGCGACTTGTGGGTTCCAGACACATGTCGCTCTGACTCTTTGTAAGCCGCACCACAATGAAGGATGACACGACAGATGCCATCACGATGCGCCATGCCCCCTTTGCCTTGTGACACACAACTTAAAGATTGCGCATCCTACCACAACATCCTCAGGGGATCGATGAGTGCTACTTCGTCCTTTGCGGGACGCCCATCCAACATCAATCGGGCCCACTACACTGGACCCACCATCCAAGGGGCATATATGACAACATGTGGGCTGTCGGCGCTCAGGGTAAAAGCTAAGTATCCTCTACTTCTGGTCGTCTCCAAACAATTCATTTTATTGCAGGAGTAGAAGCAGTGTCGGGGCCTGGGCCCGGGCGGGTCCGAGGACCCTACTTCAACACTGAGACCCGGGCGGAAGGCGTAACCCGGACATCACACGTTGAATCAAGCCAAATGATGACTACACCACAACATCAATGACAATTATAAGTTAGCTATCCCCTGTTAGCTATCCACCGCATGTTAGGTGAACCTCTTGTCGGTCTTTGGATCCGGTAGATCTCCCGGTACTACTATTGGTAGATCGCGGAGTTGTAGTTTGGTAATGGGCGCGCAGAGATTCAAGAAGGTGAATGACAAGTAGACATAGAGATTTATGTGGTTCGGGCTGCCTGAGCGTAATACCCTACTCCACGGGGTGTGTTGGTGTTGTATTAAGCATGTGAGTCTAGAAGAAGCTCCAGAAGAAGAAGCTCATCTAGGTCAGGGAGTCTAGAAGCCGTCTCGAAAGCCCCCTTGTGTATATTCGACCAGTCCTTTTATAGTACAAGGACTGGTCGTTACACCGTTAGCCTGGCCCGACATGTGGCCCCGACGATTACACATGCTTGATACACAATTAATGAGGTTAATTACCCTTAATAGCACGGTAACATCCCTTAACAGTGTCATTACCAGTATTAAGGGCCATCCGATCGTGTGTCATTAATATTTCAGTAATGACACTTAATCGGTTCTTGATTTCTTTGATTGCTCCTTGAAGGTCCGGAGCCGTTGGGGGTCCACCAGCCTGATTGTTGAAGTTGAAGGTCCGGCGGTCGGCCACGTGGCAGCTCTGGAGCTTACCGTCAGGGACGGGTATGTCCAGTGCTGTTGGACACGTGTCGACACTGGAGCTTCCCTCTATCGGGGGTTAGGTCCGGGGATGCCGTACCTATATCTAGTCCAGAGCTTTTCCATGTGTGGGCGATAACTCTGATCTTATGATACACGTGGCGGCCCTAGGATTAACCATTTTGGGGAAGCAGGTTCGGTTACGCCTGACATGTGGGGCCTTCGGAGGTCTTCAAATCTGGTAGATGGAATTTCCCTGTGATCTTTGCAATCCCAAGGGGTATCCGGTACATAGGGTACCGACAGTGGCCCCCTGGGCCCACATCTGGGAGAGACCTTTTGGATGAAGTCATTGTGTCGGAGGTGGGTCCATTTCTTGGTTTTTGAGCCATGTCTTCAAGGGTCTTCGGATGTTCCATTGGCAGTAGTTCGCAGTTAAACCACCGCAGCGTGGCATATCCTGGAGGCGGCAGGTGAGATCTTAGCGTGCGGATCTCACGCAATTGAAGGTCGCCGGTTCCCGATACGAAAATCGTATCGGTTCCTTGCGCCCTGTTAGGCCGCCGCCTTCGGGTTTCCCGCCTTTCATGATGACAACTATTCGCCTGGGGTAAGGACCTCGACTTGATCGTCGGGGTGGCCCTGGGCCCCCTTGTCATTGCCAGGATGAAGTTTTTGACTGGTATCATTGGCTCCTCTGTGGTTTCCATCCAAGTGTTGTGGGGGCTTACTTAAAAAGGAAAGCACGCACTGTTTGGGGTTCTTTATGCCTTTCATTCGAACTTGCGCTCAAATCTTCCAAACTTTCGCTTGTTTTCCATCTCTTGCCCCAATGTGCTGCGATGGAGTTGGGTCTCTACCATAGCCGACTGAAGACCGACGGTGATTTGAAGAAGGTCCCGACCCTCATGGGGTGATCCCCTGACTTCTTCAACCACTTGGTCCGCGCAGGCAAGCATCCATTCGAGAAGGAACACGCCGGCGACATGGTGTACTTCTATGCGTACGCCATGGTGGGATTGATCCCACCATTCTCCTCTTTTTTCTTGATGCTGCTAGACTTCTATGGTCTGCAGCTGTACCACCTTGGCCCCCACTCCATTCTTTTAGTGTTGATCTTTGTCCACTTCTGCAAGATTTGGGTGGGCATCCCCCCCCCTGCGTTTTTCTCTTCCGCATATTCTTCACTGTCCAGACCACCGGCAAGAGTGACGAGTACCTTGTCTTCTATTATTTTGTTAAGCGCAAGAAGTGCCCACACAAGTACTTGCGGTCGTTCACTTCTAGAAAGTGGGACGACTAGAAGAAGGATTGGATCATCATCAGGGTGGAGGAGCATGAGAAGCTGGAGCTGCCCAAAGGCCTCCCCAACGTCGACACTGCAGCTTGGAGTGAAGCTCCGGTGTTGTCGGACACCTTCAACCCTGCTCTTACAAGGATCCGCTAGTGCGTGGAAGGAGGGGTGACTCCTCAGGTGGTGTTTTGCAACTTCCTGACCAACAGGTGGGCTCCGCTAAAGAAGAGGGAGAAGCTTGCTTGGGCCCTCAACAGTATGCTGGACGACGACCGGATCGAGACCGGTTTGAAGTCCAACATGGAGGGTGCAACTTTGGAGTTCCACCTCAAGAAGTTCCAACACGGCATCGACGTCGAGGGTGACGACTTGGCTCCGCCGACAGCTTTCCTCCCTCTGAACATGGAGGCATAGTTCAGCAGGGAGCTCTGGTGGACGATGCCGGTGCTTGACGACGTTGGTGTCGTTGAGAGGCGTTCGATCACCGGGATGGCGATCTCCGAAGCTCCTGAAGGTGGCTCCGTTCCCGCCCCAAAGCCAAGAACTGAAGTCGTAGGCAAGGGTAAGGAGTTGGCCGAGCCCTCGAGCCATAAGAGGAAGCTGAAGCATGCCGACGGAAGGTCCATCAGACTTGCTTCTTCTGCGGTGGCTCCTTCTCCCCGTAGGGGGAGGTCTTCAATGGCGGCATCTACTCCAGGAGCGGCATCTTCCCAGGGTGCTAGCTCTGGCCATGTGACTCCAGTACCAGGGCCAGCTGAGGGCTCTGGATCCGAAGGTCCTTCCCGGTCGAGGGGGGCCTCGACCAAGGCAACACCGATAGCTGCAGCAAGCTCCGGGAGACCTTCCGGGTCTACCACGCCAGTGGCGGCTGGGGCTAGTCCGGAGCGTCCGGAAAAGAGGTTCCGTTCTAACTGGTGCCAAAGCCTTCCAAAGTAATTTTTGATTTTTTACCTCAGTCAGTTGTTTTATTGTTATAACTGTATTTTGAGTTTCTTCGTCCTTCATCCACAGCATGACTAAGAAAAGGGTTGAAGCTCCGGTCCCTGCAGCAGTTGAGGCTGTGCAGGCTGAAGCTCCGACTCCAATTCCAGTGCCGCCCCAAGAGGTGGCTGAGGCTGCGACAGCTCCAGCGCTGGCTGCATGGTCTTGGACCTCGAATCATCCCCAAAAGCTCCCGTGGTAGCGCCAGACCACAAGAATGAAGATGTACGAGCGGTACCAGCCCCGAAGGTTGAAGCTCCGGGCTTGGATGCTGAGATGTTGGACGCTCTGGCGACAGAGCCGGAGGTAGCTACGATTTCGGCCCTAGAGCTAGATGTGGTTGAAGCCCCGGCAGTCGAGCCGGTGGTTGATGAGGTCCCGGCTGTAGAGCCAGGTGTTGATGAAGCCCCGACAGTTGAGCTGGCTGTTGAGGAAGTTTCGGCGGTAGAGCCAGTTGCTATAGAAGTTCCGGCTGTAGAGCTGGTCGTCGAAGAGATTCTGGCGTCCGAGCTAGTTGCTACGGAGGTGTCGGCGCCTGAGCCCATGATGGTCGAAGCACCACCACCTCAGCCAACGGCGGCGGAAGCGCATGCGTTAGAGCCGGAAGTATCTTCTGCTCCGACCGAACCTCCAACACCTGCTCCGGAAGTGGTGATCCCGGAGTTGCCCGCTGCTGAGCCAGAGTGCCAAGATGAAGCTGCTGGCCCCCCGCCTGAGGGGCCAGTTGTTGATGACCTGGCGACGGGACCTTTGGAGCCAATTCCAGAGGTCGGAACTTCTGCAACAGGACCTTCCTCGGCGGCGGCCGAGGCAATCCCGGAGGACGACCATAGTGCCGTGGAAGCTCAGGGGACAGCTCTTGTAGAGTGGGACCCAATTTTTGTCACTGAAGACGCGCTATAGCCAGCGGAGAGGACCCCGGTAGGTCCGGAACCAATCCCACTATCGTTGTCTATTGACAACGCCTGCTCCAGTCTTCGCCAAGTCCAGCTGGCTTTCTACCACGACAGGAAGGCCCTCGAGGAGGAGCGCGAAACCCTTAGGAGGTGGCGTAACCGGCTCCAATTGGAGACCAAGCTGGCGCAATCAAGGCTGGCTGACGACAAGGATTGGGTGCAGAGGGAGAAAGTCCGCCTAGAGTACTGGGGAAAGCTGTTGGATGAGAGGGAAAGCATGACGCGATCTCTCGACAACCAGTCCCGGGCCATCTACGAGCAGGCCAAAGCTTCTTATAGCGCAACTGATAATCGCCAGGAGAGGCTCGTTGCCATCCACGCTAGTCTCGTCAAGCGCCGGGAGGCTCTTTAGGCGCGTGAGAGAAAGCTCGAAGATGAAGAGCAAAAAATCCTGGAGCCGCGGGACGACCTCGTGAAGAGGGAGGAAGAGCTTGTCCAAAAGACAGCTCTGGCTAACAAGAGACTCGAAGAGCGCACCAAGAAATGGGAGGAGCGTTGCGAGGAAGAGGAGAAGAAGGCTTGGGAGCGAGGGCAAGATCTCTACAAGAAGGAGAATGCCATCGCCGCCAGGGAGTAGAAAGTGCGGGGTCGAGAGAAGGATCTAGTCAACCGTCGGAATGAGATCCACCTCCGGGAGGAAGAGCTCAGTAAAATCGAAAGGTAGGTTGCTGAAAAGATTCAGCAGAATGCCAAAGAGGCGGAGCGTCTTGCTCGGGAGAACTCGGAGCTTTCAGCGGCCAAAAGATCCTTGGAGGAGATGCGAAGCACAAGGGCTGCGGAGTCCCAACAAGTTTGGTACTTCCTGGGCAAAGCCAACGATGTGCTGACGTCCATGGGCTTTAGTCCCGTGCGTCCGGATGATCCGGAGCCGAAGCTGGACCAGGCGTTGGAGGCGCTGAGTTCAGCAGGCAACAAGCTCACCAAGATGGGCGATGTCATCGCAGACCAGCTGGAAACTGAGGGACAGTACCTGGCGAAGAACATCGCAGAGTTCATGCTGACATGCTACACCAGCCGGGACCCTCAATTCCCTCTGGACCCAGTGCTTGAAGGCCCCATCGAAGGAGAGGGTGAAGCCGCCCGAGCCAGTGTGTCGGATGTTGCCTAGAAGGTCGCCCAGTTCTTCCATAGGGTCTAGGACCATCTCTTTGTAGCTCTCGCTTGTATTCTCTCTTCTTCTTCTCCAATTTTGTAATCTCTTGTCTCCAGATGAATGAAATCCAAATTTTTTGTGAATTTCATTTTTTGTCTTCAACACCTTTGTCTCACTTGGCCCCCTGGTAGATGTACACAATCTGATTGTGAACATGTACCAAGAGGATGTAACAGTTGTTGAAGACTTGCGTGCTTCAAACTTGTAGAATGTAGGTCCGACGTCTTCGATAGTGTAGGCCCCCTGAGGTTGTCGGAGCTTAGTGGCTGTGGCATTGACCATCGTCGGAGCTTAGTAGCTCCGGCAGTAGTCTCCATCAACGCGTAAAGCATCGACGGTTAGCCCTCTGGTGTGTTGGAGCTTGGTAGCTCCTACAGTGACCTCTGTCAACACATGGTGTGTGAACGGCAGACTCCACTATAGAGCCTTTCCACCATCTTTTCTTCACATCGACGGCTTGCCCCCTGGCTTTACCGGAGCTGAGTAGCTCCAGCGATGCTCGATATCAATGATTGAACATCGACCACACGCCTCCTAGGGTATGTCGGAGCTTTGGCAGCTTCGGCTTCATTCACCATCATCCTGAAATATTTATTTTTCCTGCACACTAAAGTCAAGAAAAACAGTAAAATCCATTTCCTATCTATAACTTCATTGCGGCTTACTATTCCCAAGAAAGGTCAAACACAATTCTAAATACAATCAAGACCGCCGTCTTGTTTCCTTCAGGACCGATCGTTTCTGGACTCACCTTACTTCGTCCTCCCGGGGTGTAGGTGGAGTGGCGTACTTAGGGTGCATGACGAGGCTAAGTCGATAGCACACTCCGGCCCTAGATTGGCTTGGCGGCATTCAAACGAGTAGACCATCAACAATGTTTGGACCCGGAAGTATAGACAATGCAACTCGAATTGTACATGAATTGGTCGAGCTAAAGTTTCTTAAGAACTGCACAACTTCGTTATAGACAAGAAAGAGAAAAATAAAAAATATTGAGCCTATACAAAGTAAATGCACGTGGAGTCTATTTTCACACAATGATGTCCTTCATTATAGGTTCGGGGTACAGGGGAAACAAGTACACTCTTAGGGTACGGAACCTGACTAAGTGTGTTTCGTTTCTCGTTTGACCCAAGGTAGCTAGCCACACTTTTAGTTCTGAGACTGTGACAAGTGTTGCATGGACGTTGTGGACCTAACGGGGTAGGTCCGGCTGCCATCCCGGAGGAGCTACCCGACTCTGTACAATGACTCTATAACATACATCACATGTAATTACAGGCTCACCTCGGTGATATTAAGTGTAGAACTTACAGAGGTGCTCAATGTTCCAAGGATTTGGGAGAGGTGTCCCATCCTCGGTTGCCAAGCAAATGCATCCGGGATGGGATACTTTTATCACTCGGAAGGGTCCCTCCCAGCTGGGGGAGAGTTTGTTTAACCCTTATCTAGATTGTATTCACCGTAGCACCAGATCGCCTTCCTCGAGCTATCGGCTGTGAACATGCCGTTGGTGATAGCGCCGAAGAGCTTGGCAGTATCGGGCATTCCGAGCAGCTGCTCGGCACCTTCCCTCTTCAAGGAGGTCAAGGTCTTCACGCCAGAGCTGGTCATGTGTGGTTTCGTCGAAGGTCCGGACCCAGAGTGACCGGTTTGGAGTTGTTCTTTTGGCCCATAAAGTGGGCGGAAGCTCTTCGATCTAGTTGGCTCCATGTTTTCTCAGGAGCTCATAACTGCGCGTCTTGAGTCCTTTCAGGATTTCAGCATTTGCTCTCTCGGCTTGGCCATTGCTTGCCGGGTGAGCTACAAAAGCGTAGCTGACTTGGATGCCAGGGTCTTAGCAATATCCTTGAAATGCAGAGCTTGTGAACTGGGTCCCATTATCAGTTATGATTTTCTTTGGGACCCCAAATCTACATACGATGGACTGCAAGAAGTTGATAGCTGATTGCTTGTTTATTGTCACAACTGGAGGTGCATCCGGCCATTTGGTGAATTTGTCAATGGCAACATACAGGAACTTGTAACCTCTGACGGCTCTTGGGAAAGGTCCCAAGATATCCATCCCCCACACAGCGAAAGGCCATATAGGAGGAATCATTTGTAGAGGCTGAGACGGTGTGTGAATTTGCTTTGCATGGAACCGGCATGCTTCGCATTTCTTCACCAGCTCAGTTGCATCCTGGGGCGCTGTAGGCCAGTAAAAGCAATGCCGGAAGGCTTTACCGACCAGCGTGCGGGAAGACGCGTGGTTCCCACACTCGCCTCCATGGATTTCTGCGAGGAGCTCGCAGCCTTCTTCCCTCTTGATGCACCGCATTAGTACGCCGTTGGCACCACGCTGGTAGAGATCCCCATCTACCAGCGTGTTTCTTTTATCCAATCTGACTATCCGGTCAGCGGATACATCATCGTTTGGAAGGATATTGTCTTTCAAGTAGCTCCTGATCTTCGAGATCCATGCATCGGAGCTTGCTTGAGCATTTGAGTCTTGCGTGCTGGGTTGCTCGGAGCTTCCGGTAGCACCTACGACCCTTGATGGCTGCCATGGTAACAGGTCCATCGAGATCATCAGCTTCGGGATGCTAGTCTCGCCCCCTTCGCTCAGTTTAGCGGGCTGAGCTGTGGGTTTTGACATCCTCTGGACGAAGATTCCATCAGGAGCCAGAGCTCCAGTTGACGCTATCGTCGAGAGTTCATCAGCTTCAGCGTTATGGAGATGTTGGACATGGTGGAGGTCCAGGACTTTGAAGTCCTTCTGAAGCCTCTGGACTTCAAGGAGATAAGCAGTTAGTTGGGGTTTGTTGCAGGAGCATTCACCCTTCACCTGTTTAATGATGAGCTGCGAATCTCCCTTGACCAACAGCTGCTTGACACCATATGATAGTGCCACCTTTAGTCCGTAAATGAGTGCTTCATACTCCGCCATGTTGTTGGTCGCCTTGAAGTCAAGGTGGACCATGTATTTCACCTTCTCACCAGTTGGTGCGAGGAGGAGGACTCCAGCTCCGGCCCCCTGCTTTTGCATGGAGCCGTAAAAGTAGAGAATCTGGTGAGGCTCGGTGAAGACCGGAGCCTTGAGCTCTGGCTTCTGCTCACTAGGGCCCCCGGGGTTTGATGGAGAGGGGCTCCATTCCGCCATGAAGTCCGCCAATGCTTGAATCTTGATCGCTTGTCTTGGGATGAATTCAAGATCGAATTCAGCCAATTTCGCTGCCCACTTTGCAATGTTCCCAGTGGAATTGGGATTATGAAAGATCGCACGCAGTGGATAAGAGGTCACCACCGAGATCTTATGAGCTTGGAAGTAATGGCGAAGCTTCCTGGAGGCGATAAGAACTGCATAGAGTAGCTTATGCACCTCTAGGTATCGAGTCTTGACGTCATGGAGTACTTCGATGATGAAGTACACTGGGTGTTGGACCGTCTGGACCCTCCTGGAGGGGCTTGGAGCTTCCTCCTCATCGACCCGGACCCCTCGGAGAGGTCCGGACCTTCTTCGGGGACCTTCGGGTCCTTGCTGAAGGAACCCGAAGCTTCTTCTGGAGTGACCCGGACCCTCCCGGAGGGGTCCGAATCTTTTGGAGTAACTCCTTGTATATCCAAGTCTGGGGGTTGAGACCCAGACTCGCCTTCAGGAACCTCCTGACCCTCCCGGAGGGGTCTAGATTCCTGAGCTTGTGAGGGTTCTGGTCTCTTCGCAACGAGGACCATGCTGACAACTTCGTCAGTTGCCGAAATATAAAGCAGTAAAGGCTCACCAGGGTTCGGAGGTACCAAGGTTGGTAGAGTGGTGAGGAGCTGCTTTAGCTCTTGAAATGCCTTTTCTGCTTCTTTGGACCATTGGAATGGTCCGGACTTCCTCAACAGCTTGAAGAAGGGTGGCGCCCATTCCGCCAGTCTTGACATGAACTGGCTGAGGGCGGCTAGACATCCAGTCAGCTTCTGGACGTCCTTGATGTGGGCTGGTGGCCGCATATCTTCAATTGCTTTAATCTTCGCCGGATTCGCCTCTATGCCTCGGTGGTTCACCAAGAATCCAAGAAGCTTTCCGGAGCTAACCCCGAAGACACACTTGTCTGGGTTCAGCTTTGTGCGGGTGACCCGTAGCTTGTCGAAGACAGCTTGCAAAGTGTCAAGAAGTGACTCCTTGTCCTTGATTTTGACGACGATGTCATCAACATACACTTCCACTACGTCTCTGATGAGCTCTCCAAAGGTTTTGTACATAGCTCGTACAAATGTCGAAGCTGCATTCTTGAGACCAAAAGGCATGGCAATATAGCAGTACAATCCATCTATTGTGATAAAAGAAGTATGTTCTTCATCTTCCCTAGGCATTCTGATTTGATGATACCCAGAATATGCGTCAAGGAAACACAGTAATTCACACCCGGAGGTGGAATCCACTATCTGATCTATTCTAGGTAGTGGGAATGGATCTTTTAGGCATGCCTTATTCTGTGTTTTGTAGACGATACACATCCAAAGCTTCCCGCCGGCCTTGGGTACAACGACTGGGTTTGCCAGCCATTTTGGATGGAAGTCTTCTCGGATGAATCCAACTTCGAGCAACTTCTTCACTTCTTGTCGTATGAAGTTATGCCGCTCTCCTGATTGCTTCCGAGGCTTCTGGTGTATAGGCCGAGCGTCAGGATAGATCTTCAGATTATGCTCGATCACTTCCCTAGGTATCCCAGGCATTTGTGACGGTTGCCAGGCAAACACGTCGACATTAGCCCAGAGGAAAGTGATGAGCGCGAGTTCCTATTTGTCATTCAGACCTCCCGATATACGGGTGGTCTGAGTGGCATTGGAACTGATTTGGAAGACTTTGATGGGAATGTCGGTGTCGTCGCTTGGTTGCACGCGAGGTGCGGAGGTTGAGCCTCGTTGACGAATGCTCGGGGGTTTCGTGGCTTGTTCCTGCCTAGACTTTTCCTCCAGCGTTGTAGCAAGTGCATGAAGTTCTTCCAAAGCAATCACTCTGGCAGTGCGGTCTCCGGGGATCCGGAGAACACCAGCTGGTGTCGGCATCTTCAACACCAGATAGCCATAATGAGCAGCAACCATGAATTTGTATAAGGCCGGTCTGCCCAGAATGGCGTTGAAAGGTAAGTTGATCTTAGCGACATCAAAGACCAACTTATTAGTGCGAAAATTCTCCAGTGTCCCGAAGGTCACGGGGAGAGTAATGGCACCGAGTGGGGTTATGGCCCCCGGACCTACTCCGGAGATAGGCCGGGAGGGGCGAAGGTCCGAAGGTCGGAGCTAAAGCTTGACGAAAGCTTCGAAGCTTATGAGGTTCAGCCCCTTACCTCCATCTACCATTACATGGTGGAGTTGAATGTTATTGATGGTCGGAGATACCATCAAAGGTAGTTGACCAGCTCCGATCATGTTCCAAGGGCAGTCCGAAGCATCAAAAGTGATGGTAGTGTCCATCCACTTTCGATGAGGCTCCGCCCTCGCTATAAGAGCTACTGAGGCCATGTCCCGTCGCATTGTCTTGAGGACACGGCGGGAGGTGATGTCCTATGAACCACCAAAATGGTGTTCATGGTCTTCCGACGCTCATTGTTAGAGACGTCAGAGTCGTCGTCGACGGAGGTGTAAACAACCTTCATGACCTTTTTAGGGTCTTGAAAACCTAACTCCTCTTCAGTCGGAGCTTCGTCGACTTTCTGTTTTCCTTCCCTCTGACAAAAAGGAACTTCTTCCCAGCGCTTGTTGTAGCGCTCGACAAGGTTTTGGACCTCCCGGCAGTCTTCTAAGTTATGGCTGTTCGACTTGTGAATAGGACACAACACTTTGGATTTTCCACCGTCTTCTGAGGACGGCCAAGGTCGTTTCTTGAAGCATGGCCCCCAGCCACCCGGAGCTGCAGCAGCTGCAGCAGTAGATATGCCGGCCGACGGCTTCTTCTTTCCGTTGGACTTTTTCTTCTTTTTGCCACTCCCGAAGGTAGTGGCTTCGCCTTTGGAGGATTTTTTACCATCCTCCGGAGGTGGTTTCGAGTGCATTTCACGGCCCTCCGCAGCTTTAGCACACTTGTCTGCCAAGCTGAAGAGCTCTGTGACGCTGGTGATCTCCTTGATCGCCAGCTTCTCCAGCATCTTCTTATCTCGTACGCCCTGTCTAAATGCCACAATAACAGAGGCGCTAGACATAGAAGGAATAGTGTTTTGTACCTGGGAGAACCTCTGGATAAATGAGCGCACAGATTCTCCCCCCTTCTACACGATAGCAAAAAGGTCCAGTTCAGTGTCTGGTTGGGTGTATGAACTCCCGAAATTGGCGGTGAACTGTTGGCACAATTCCTCCCAACTACTGATGGAGTTGTGAGGAAGGCTCATGAACCAGGACCTGGCGGTCCCATTCAAGGCCACTGGGAAGTAGTTGGCCATTACGACCTCGTTACCTTCGGTCGCAAGGATTGCGGTTGAGTAAATCTAGAGAAACTCAGCGGGATTGATAGTCCTGTCAAATTTCTCCGGTAGGTGAGGCCGGAACTTTTGTGGCCCCTTGACCATGCGTAGGTGCATGGCCAGGGCGGAACAGCCTCCTCCTACTCACTCGGGAGCAGGACTGTCTCGAGCTTCTCGCCTCTCGCGAGCATGCTCGATATGGACACGGCCATCCTGTTGACGGTAACGGCGATCAATGTAAAAGCCCGCTTTTCAGAAGAACAAAAACGCAAAAATGTGAACTTAATTTTTTTTTAAAGTGGACTTGGAAATCCAAACTCACATGAACCATATGAGTTAACCCATGTTCACTAAATATAGGAACTTGTTAAGATTTTACATATAGAACATGGTTGCTAATGTATTTGGAACTTAAGGTGTAAAATCCTTAATTTCCAAGTATTCCCATTTTCAATGAAAACTTAAAGGAGAAAATAAAACAAAATAGAGAGAAAGAAAAAGGAATTATTCCAACCCTAAAATGGGACATTCAAAAATATTCAAATCTAAGACTGTAAATTTTTCCATGACCTTCTAATATTCCCAATAGACTCTCGATAAAGTTTCAAAATTTTTGAAGCACGTCTTCCATTTATTGGACACGTACTGAGAGTTTAATCAAAGTCGACTTCAAATTTAAACTTTGTACTTAACTTTGTCCAAATCCATTCCAATTTTTTCCTGAGGTCCCTTATGGTTCAAAAAGGTTAACTCTAAAGTTTCAGGATTTTTGAACCTAATCTACCATTTATTTCATTGAATCGAGTATCACTGCTTGAATTCAAATTCAAACCTGAGTTCGAAATTCAACTTGCTCAGTTTTGAAATCTGATTGCACCATAAAATTCCTCGCATTTTATTTGGTCATTGGGCCAAAGTTGACTATTTTTAAAGCATGTTTGCTAGCCCATTTGAATTTTGGAAAGAAGAGTGAGGGAGGTGGGTCCCACAAGTGGTCCCCACATGTCAGGTCGGCACCTCCTCTCTCTGTCCTCCCCTGCCTCCACGCAGACGTATGCAGGTGCCACCGTGATGCAAATCGGTCTTTATCTAGCCGCCCGACTCCACCGCCCCGCGGCACCTCACACCCCGTCCGCCCGCGTGCCTCGCGCCTGCTGTCTCGCCGACGTCCCAGCAGTGCCGCGCCGCAGCTCGCCTTTGCCCCACAGCCACGGCCGCCGCTCGCTCCGGCTCGCGTCCATCGCCAGGCCGCGCGCCTCCCTCGCCGGCCACCCTGCCGCACTCGCTTCGCCCTGTCGCGCTCCGCCTGGCCGCGCTCAACCCTCACCAACGCCGTCGGCAAAGCTCCCGTCGCCTGGCCTCCTCCCGGCTTCCGCTCAACCACCGCGGTCCTGCCGCTGCGCACTCGCCGAGTCGCCCTAGCACCGTTGACCCACGCCCTTGGCCGAGCCCCAGTCGCCATGGCACTCCGCCTCCTCACTGGCGCCGCCCCGTGCCTCCTCGCTGGAGCCGCACCACCCCGCACCGCCTGCAGTCCCGTTGTCCCAACAACGCCGGCACCCCGCCCAACACCGGCCACTGGCCGTTCGTCCACTCGCCTGGCCGCCAGCGCCAGCGCAACGGCGCTCTGCTCTGTCCCCATCGTCCTCAAGGTGAGTGGCTTGGCCCGTGCTCCTCTCCTCCACCTCGCCGCCTCCTGGCCTCATCCCTGCGCGCTGCTCTTCGCCGCCGGTGGCGTGCCACGGATGCCATCTGCTCTCCCAACCCATGCCGCCAGAACGCAAGACGCATCTCGCCCGGCCCTTGCTGACCCATGCAGCGCTGCACCCCTATGTGCCTCACCCCGGTGTCTCGTCTTCGTGCCACGCTGCGCGCTCCGTGCCACATCGTGCATCGTGCAATGCCTGCTCGACGAAATGCCGCTATGATGCTTCACTGCTATGCGTCGTGCCACTGCTCGTCGCACTCTAATGCGCCATGGTCATCAACGTGCCGTGGTGACCATCACCGTGCTCGCAATGTCACAGCGACTGCACATTCTTATTCTCATTTACACCGGCCATGCTTTGTGATTCCCTTGTGTGTGTCCCGTCGTCACCAGGGTTGTGTTGTTGCCCTACTCATGCCATGGTCATGCCTGTGCGTTGACCATGGTGAGCGCGTTGCCCACCCTGCATCATAACTTTGATGCACAAAGGGGTGCCTAGCATATTGCATTGTGCCGCTACACCCTACAACTCCACTAAAGTTTTCTTTAGGTCGTTTACCTTTCACTTGGCACACCAGCTCAAGCCAATGTTTTTTCGTCGTTGTCCGCTTGACGTCGTCACGACGTTCCACGTCATGGGTGTGTCCTGGCAACAAGGCAAGGAATGTCGGGGATATAGATAGTGCGGGAACAAAACCACAACACATCAGGTGGTGGCCGTTTGGCCAAATTAGGGTTTAGTCGAGGTGAGATTCATCAAGTCCTAGGTGTATCAAAGGTGCTCGATGAAATGCCTTCGAGGTCAAACTAGGTGTGTCGGTGATCACCGATGACCTGGGGTAGAGGTATGCAAGAACGTTGCGACCGACAAGGAAAACTAGACCAAGGGCCTTGGATAAGAGTTCCTTGGTTGTGTCGAGTATATTCCCTAACCGATCATCGGATTGGTTAACTTGGTGTACCACTTCATCGACGGCAGGTTCGTCAAGTCGCTTATCAAGAACCGAGTCGACATCACTAGCCTTAAGACTCACAATGTGGTGTTCGGGATTCTGCTCACCCCACTGACGAGTCCGGGTTGATGTGGACGTCGCTAAGTCGATCTTCTCAAGATGGCAAATCATGACTTCACGGCAAGGTCTCGCATCATGTTTAAGTCCTGAGAGCTTACCGAGCTCACCTGGACAGGTTTGCGGGAGACACTACATTAGTGTCGTCGTGTAAGCACTTAAACGATGCTAGAGAAGCTTGCCGTAGAAACTACTTTACCTAAAAGTCACTTGAACATTGTCATGGTACTCATGCTAGGTTAAGAGTGCTTGTAATGACTTCTTAAGTCCAAGCCATGTTGGTCTCAATTCAGACCCAAGTGGCATAAGGTTCCATCATGGTTCATCCTAAGTCGAGACCCCACGACAGCACTGCTAACTTAACTAGTTTTACTCATTTATGAGTTAAGTCAAGTTCGTTGGTCGACTGCTAAATCGCGACCTTCGTCATGTACACTCCACTCATACTTAAGTTTTTGATGTCCCTCCTTGATTCTTTAGTCATCCTTACACTACCAGTCCAACACTTCCACACCATTCAGCTTTATCATCCTTGAGTGGCATAGCATCAAGTGTTAAGTGCCAAGTTGCAATGTGTGCTTACGTTGCACCTTTCATTTCACATCTCAATACTACTATGACCACTGGACTCCATCCTTTGTTTATCCACACAACAGAGGCATATTTGTCCTTCCTAGTCAAACTCCTCATTCTTAGAGTTTACACAACCCCGTGGAGTCTATAATTAAACTACTTAATTACTTAATTACTTATATGCATATCATGTCGATAGGAACGTGATGATAGGTGATCGACGAGAAGTTTCACTTGGAGGAGAAGGCCAAGGTGTTTCTACTGAAGTTCCATGGCAGGATCTCCGGAGGAAGACTAAGCCCTAACAATTGACATTTATTCAAGACGCAAACTAAGGCAAGCCCCGGTTTGCATTTAAAAGCATTACAGAGTTTTGCAGTATTTCTCACGTCTTTAGTTGATATTGTGCATTACGTATAAGGTGTTTGATACCCCACTTGCATATCCATAAAATCCTATGGGAAGGTTGGGAAGGATTACAGCTTGACATGTAGAACTGCTTTGCTAATGTATAGAAAATCCGGTAGAAGTCGATTAGTCGGAATCTATTCGCAAGAGGGTCACATTTTATTGACCGCAAGTCAAGTAGTTTATTCTACTTGCGAGAGAAGTCGGGTAGGGGAAATCTACTCGCGAGATGTTACCAAAATGTTCACTCTTAATAATTGGAGATGTGGACGGGGATGTTTCTGTAGGACGGGACGCGCAAGATTGTCTGATCCCGGATGAGGGGGATAATGCTTGCGACCACATTTGGGCCTGGGCCAGTAAGGCTAAGGCAAATGTGGAGGTTGGTTGTAGCCCCGTCTGTGTCGGTTAAGGACCGTCTCGTGTGCGGCCCTGTTTAGCAAGTTTGAACAGTATCGGTTACATAATGGATTAATGGGGTCCATTAAACTGATGTAGCTCGGGCACCATCGTGTCGAAACTTATACCGCCGTCCTTTGGGGGAAGATGATCGTAAGGTGGGAATCTCTAAGGAGCAACTTCGACGTGCTCGGTTAGGGACCTTACTTTTGGGACGGTAGAACTGGTTCGACATCGGGATGACGGGTGAAAGGTGGCCACATACGACGTGGGAGAGGAGTACAGTGAAAGGTACTTCCGAGCGGGCGTATGTGTCATGTATTCCGGGTGTGTCCTGATTGCAATCACCGTCCCTCGCGGTAATAGAGTACCACTTGTTCACTGAGTTGTGACGTAGTAAACAAGAGTAATGGAATGATGATAAATATTGCTGATCTGCTTAATCATTGTATTGCAACCTTGTTTGGCTTAGAGATAGTATAATTTAAAGTTTACAGTTTCCCCATACTTTACCTGTAATTGCATTATGTGCTTTGGGCATGTCATATCATCGGCAAAGCATTTCTTGTTTGATTGTGGAACCCATGATGTGCCGTGCTTGGAGAATGTCATTTGCTACTTAAAACATGATTATAAGGATCCACTTATAGGCGAGTCTATTTATGCTATTCCTTACCTATGTTTAGTATTCACCCTGCATATGTCTAGTGAGACGGGTTAGTCTTGCTGAGCCTTATGCTCACGTTTGCGCTTTAACTATTTTTGCAGGTATTAGTTTTATTTCTACTGTTCAGGTTGTACATGAGACTCGAGATGTCGAGATAAATCTCATGTGAACCACACCGCTGCTGTATGTTCTTCTTGTTGCTAGTGAGAATCGTCCTAGGGCATGGACGTCTTCTCTCCTGCTTAGTTAGGTGAGATTATGAGTATGTATTTTCCGCTGCGTGTATACTTCTGTGGTACACTCTTTTGTAAACTCTTCTTATTATGAAATGGAAACTTTATATGTTTTGGTATCCTTTTTGTGTGTGCTGTTAGGTGCCGCATCGCATGGCACCACCCAATGAGATCCTCGGATGTGTGGACTCCGGTGGTTCCCACAGACATGGTATCAGAGCTTCATTGGGAATAGCACGCTCGAAAAGAGCCTATTTTTGAAAACTCCGAAGTAGTCGAGTGAGGATTAGCTATATGCCCATTAAGGACTATTACTAGTATAAGTTATAAATGTGGTGAACTAACTTGTTATATTATTCTGTAACGACGCTCTGTCTTCAAGGTAAGAGGTAAGGTACGCCACCGAGAGCGGATCAATCTCGGTAAACTCTGCATATGAGATATGGTATGTGAAATTTCCGTGGCTTAGCATGGAAAGTCAATATGAGTCTCTGAAACTTTTCCATGTTTCTGAGAACATATGACACGCAGTACCCCAGCGTGACACAAAATTAGTGGGAGCCCCTGTCGGGTGGTGTATAACCCGATAGTATGCATCTCTAGAACCATTCATGTTCTATGGGAGCATGCGAAACACGTATGCCCGAGCGTGTATAAGCCGGTTCGTACGGGAGTCTTTGCTCTACAGACGTATTTACAGCCATGTACCTCGAGACATGACTTCGCTCGAGGGCGACTCACACCAGAGTCGTATGCATTTACTTTTGATTATATCTTATTGTGACGGCCTGTCGTGTTTCCCCGTGCCGCCATTGAGGTGTGAAGGTGTGAAAGTGGATTGTTTGTCTTCTGCAGGTACACTATCTCCGGTAGCGACCCGTGTAGAATACGTTTGCGAGTGATCAATATTAGAACCACCTATAGACGTATCCGGATATACCGGGTTAGACTTTTCTTTTGGTAAGGCACGCAGTACCATCAGTATCACATTTGATACTACGACCATCCCCCAAGAAAGAATGGCCCATCATCATCTTGTAAGATTCAACTACCAGATGCTGGTAAGTTATGGGTCAAAGTTTCGACTTGGAGAGTACAATGTGAAGAAGGATGAAGATTAAGGATTTTGTGTACTCTTGACGGAATCTAGCTCGATTATGTCAAGATGTGCTTCTAGTTAAACTTCATAGGACATTGTAGTATGCTATAGGGATGGGGGAGATCTTCTGGTCCTTGACGATTTCTCTATGGATGAGTTGGACAGAACAACACTGGGGAAATTCGTCCAAATCATTAGAAACCAGTGTTTCTTCACCTCTTTGATATAATGAACTAGCCTCGGCATTTCAGCCATAACTCTTAGACTAGAAATGCAACCTATGCATGTTTATACATACATGGAAATCTTAAAGAGTCCTCTATCAACATTCTATTCAACACGAAGTCTAAAACTCACATTAACAATGTCTAAATTGAAGCGTGGTTTAAGAGGTTCTGGCAGCCCGGAAGAGGGGACAGAATCTGAACTCTTCACCAATTGAATCATAACTTTTTGCAGACTTCACCTATGCAGGCCTACTTTATGGGGACGGAAAGTATATAGAGTCCTCTACAACGTTTCTATAGAACTCCAGAGCAGAATCCATCTGTAACATACTCAAAATTTCAAATTTCTAAACTTGATCAAATCTGGACAGCGAGTGGACAGTCCTGTATACAGTTACTGTTTCTCGCATAACTCGCTGTAGAATTGTCGAAAGACTTCATAATTTTCATTTCTGGAATCTTGAGAATGTATGCAACAAGTTTTCTATGTATTATTTTTGCAAATGTTGATGTTTGTATATCCGAAAATCATGGACAAAATCAGCCTTAAACAAAGGAGGTGCTGTCCAAATTTTTCAGAAAAACTATAAATTTGCAAATGCCATATCTTCTCAACCAGAAGTGCTACGAGGGCAAGTAAGTACTCCTTAGAAAGTTTTGGAAGTACTTTACAAGTTATATATTCAGCTTGAGACCAAAATCCTTTTCTATTTGGGTGAAATTTGGATAATCGCAGAGACTGTCCAGGCACACCCAAACTGGACAGCAATCTGTACACTTCTGAATTTAATCCATAGCTCGCAGACCCTTGATCCAATGGTGTCGCGGGAGTATCCGTTGGAAATGTTAGAGAGTTAGCTACAATTTTTGAAATTGGCTCCAGACCTGAATCGGTCATCTACCTATTCCAAATCGAGTTTGAATGCAGAGTGGTCAATCTGAACTGAATTCAAATTCTGAATGCTGAAATTTCAGCCAACTTCAAAACTTCAAATCTTTTGAACCAGGACTGATATGAATACAAGTAAGTACATTATGGAAATCTTATTACCGTTTATAGAACTTTGTTAATAAGAATATTTCCATATTTCTAACGGAACAGTCTGAAAACTGTAGATCAAAACTGGTACTTTTTAACCAGGTTCTGCTGAAAGTGCAGAAAATTCTGTTAACTTTAAAATAGCATAACTTGAAATCCATAGATGATCTAGAGGCAAACCAATACTTTTTGGAAAGGTATTGAAGTTTACTTTAACTTTGTTATTCACCTCAGGATCTGATTTTGCAATTAACTGGATCAAAATCGACTTTGCGTTCAGACAGGTCGTTTGTCACCATAGCCTGGCCAGTTTGAACCTTTTTGGTTTTTGTTAGGCATGTGGTTCTCGAGTTCAACTCGATGAGTTTCATAACACCCCAGGTGTTGTGATTCAACAATAATTACCATTAGATTTGAGTATTAAACTCAATCAAATCTCTTTGGCTCGGTTGCTCATAATTAGTGTTTTAATTAGGTAACCGTGCACCTCACACTTTAAGGGTGTATTGAGAATGTGCTGCACTTCAATTAGTCGACGACCCTCCCCGTAAGGATCGTTTGGGGTATGTTTCTCGCTTACCTAGCTTGAACCTTAAGGGGGAAGGAGTGCACTTAGTAATCGAAGTGATATGTTCACCTAGGTGTCATACTAGGGTACATCGACATCGAAACAACGTGCTGGAAGTAATGCTCAAGTAAGTAGGACCGAGTACAACATTGACTCAATGGGTCAATGAGAAGCTTAATTAACGGATCTTCCCGAACCTCGTTTCTTAGGGAACTCAATCATCGAGTTAAAGAAGTCAGTTGATTCTTCACGCTAAACCACTCCCTTGCTCCAGTCTCTGAGACGAGAAGCCATAGGTGAGTAGTATGAGTTGGAAATTCTTTAGCAAGAACGTCGATGACTAACCAAGGTTGTGCCTAGCACAGTACCTTGTCAAACACTTAGTGTAACCTACGAAAGTGATGAGAACCTTACTCTTCAAAGGTTACTCTCTTTGCAACTTCTGAAGGCAACCCTACCGCACCTTTTAAAGGTTAGACATACTACCTTAGGAATCCTAAGTGATGAAAAACATGACCCTTTGTTAAGAAATCACATCTACCTGTAAGCTGTGATTAGCAAGCTTCAGGGAACTTCACATCAACAAGATGTTCCATCGTTTTGTTCCATTATGTACACTCCGTTGCCTTGAGATGAACCTCATCATTCCTTGTTAATGTTCTTACCTTGAAATTCTTGAATTTGGTCAACACGTGAAAGTAACATTCGTTGTTCGACACTTTTAATGACCAAGTCACTTAATCTTTCTGTATCTAGGGTACTTCTGTTTGTGTCTGAGTTGTCTTACCTATTTTTGCTCAAATCATAATACTGAATGCACCATACCTTGCATAGTTATCCGCGGAGTTGCACTGTGTCTGCATAACACCATCCGATTTGTGATGCATCATGAAACGTAATTACTAATGAGTTTTGAGCAAGAATATGTGACCCCGTTCAGATACTTAAGTAGTGCCTAACATTTTTAAGTTGTGAGCAATTTTATCATTCGCAACGCCTTCGATTGGTTTCATTATCTTTAGTAGCACAAGGGACACATTGTGACTAAAACACAGTTGAGTCATTGTCCCTGACTTGTTGAAACTCAAATCACCTTGAGTACTGGCAACTGAATGTTTCTAGCTGCGAGGAGTTTCTTATTGAATTCTCGACCTTGCTAAAACCATAAAATCTTTCTATTCGTGAGATTATTATTGATTACCAAACTTTGGAACTCTTTTACTTGTACTGCCTGATGGCATTGCTTCGGCTACAAGACCAAAGCAGAAAAGTCTTCATAAGGGAAACATCTAGAGTTAAGGACGCTTAACTATCTTAGAACTCTAAGTACCTCTTCAATGAAGAAGGTAACTTCATTTTGATGGAACAAAGAAGATCTCAACACCTCAACATAACTTTTTAAGACCCATGTTTTACGAAGTGATATTGTCATGTCGAGCCTCCTGTCAAGGTTATCGACCTAAAGACTGGAATCACTTGAAGCAAACCATGGAATTTCTTAAGATGCCTGAAGATAATCACTATTTCGTAGAACCCAAGTCTTTAAGGGCATTGCCATTTTCCTTAGTCAATGACCCTCTTTTACGGATCGTCCCCTCATCGTTCCTGTTATTCTACTTGCTAGAATCTCGGGACGAGATTCCTTTAAGGGGGAAGGATTGTAAAAGCCCGCTTTTCAGAAGAACAAAAATGCAAAAATGCGAACTTAAATTTTTTTTTAAAGTGGACTTGGAAATCCAAACTCACATGAACCATATGAGTTAACCCATGTTCACTAAAAATAGGAACTTGTTAAAATTTTACATATAGAACATGGTTGCTAATGTATTTGGAACTTAAGGTGTAAAATCCTTAATTTCCAAGTATTCCCATTTTAAATGAAAAATTAAAGGAGAAAAGAAAACAAAATAGAGAGAAAGAAAAAGGAATTATTCCAACCCTAAAATGGGACATTAAAAAATATTCAAATCTAAGACTGTAAATTTTTCCATGACCTTCTAATATTCCCGAAAGACTCTCGATAAAGTTTCAAAATTTTTGAAGCACGTCTTCCATTTATTGGACACGTACTGAGAGTTTAATCAAAGTCGACTTCAAATTTAAACTTTGTACTTAACTTTGTCCAAATCCATTCCAAATTTTTCCTGAGGTCCCTTATGGTTCAAAAAGGTTAACTCTAAAGTTTCAGGATTTTTGAACCTAATCTACCATTTATCTCATTGAATCAAGTATCACCGCTTGAATTCAAATTCAAACCTGAGTTCGAAATTCAACTTGCTCAGTTTTGAAATCTGATTGCACCATAAAATTCCTCACATTTTATTTGGTCATTGCGACAAAGTTGACTATTTTTGAAGCATGTTTGCTAGCCCATTTGAATTTTGGAAAGAAGAGTTAGGGAGGTGGGTCCCACAAGTGGTCCCCACATGTCAGGTCGGCACCTCCTCTCTCTGTCCTCCCCTGCCTCCACACAGACGTATGCAGGTGCCACCATGATGTAAATCGGTCTTTATCTAGCCGCCCGACTCCACCGCCCCGCGGCACCTCACGTCCCGTCCGCCCGCGCGCCTCGCGCCCGCTTCTCGCCTGCGTCCCAGCAGCATCGAGCCCCAACTCGCCTCTGCCCGACAGCCACGGCCGCCACTCGCTCCGGCTCGCGTCCATCGCCGTCCCGTGCGCCTCCCTCGCCGGCCACCCTACCGCACTCGCTTCCCTTCGATCGCGCTCCGCCTGGCTGCGCTCAACCCTCACCAACGCCGTCGGCAAAGCTCCCGTCGCCTGGCCTCCCCCCGACTTCCGCTCAACCACTGCGGCCTGCTGCTGTGCGCTCACCGAGCCGCCCTAGCACCGTCGACCCGCGCCCTTGGCCGAGTCCTAGTCGCCATGGCGCTCCGCCTCCTCACCGGTGCCGCCCCGTGCCTCCTCGCCGGAGTCGCACCACCCCTCACCGCCGCACGCGCCTCCTCGCCGGAGCCGTACCACCACGCACCGCCTGCAGTCCCGTTTTCCCGATGACGCTGGCACCCGGCCCAACACTGGCCACTGGCCGTCCATCCACTCGCCTGGCCGCCGGCGCCAGTGCCACAGCGCTCTGCTCTGTCTCCATCGTCCTCAAGGTGAGTGGCTTGGCCCGTGCTCCTCTCCTCCACCTCGCCGCCTCCTGGCCTCGTCCCTGCGCGCTACTTTCCGCCGCCGGCGGCGTGCCATGGATGCCATCTACTTGCCCAACCCATGCCGCCAGAACGCAAGCCGCATCTCGCCCGACCCTTGCTGACCCATGCAGCGTCGTACCCCTATGTGCCTCGCCCTGGTGTGTCGTCTTCGTGCCATGCTGCGCGCTACGTGCCACATCGTGCGTCGTGCAGTGCCTACGTACCTACGCAAGATGGCAAAGCATGCATTCACGGCAAGGTCTCGCATCATGTTTAAGTCCCGAGAGCTTACCGAGCTCACTTGGACAGGCTTGCGGGAGACACTATATTAGTGTCGTCGTGTAAGCACTTGAATGTTGCTCGAGAAGCTTGCCGTAGAAACTACATTACCTAAAAGTCACTTGAACATTGTCATGGTACTCATGCTAGGTTAACAGTGCTTGTAATGACTTCTTAAGTCCAAGCCATGTTGGTCTCAATTCAGACCCAAGTGTCATTAGGTTCCATCATGGTTCATCCTAAGTCGGGACCCTACGACAGCACTGCTCACTTAACTTGGTTTACTCATTTATGAGTTAAGTCAAGTTCATTGGTCGACTGCTAAATCGCGACCTTCGTCTTGTACACTCCACTCATACTTAAGTTTTCGATGTCCCCCCTTGATTCTTTAGTCATCCTTACACTACCAGTCCAACACATCCACACCATTCAGCTTTATCATCCTTGAGTGGCATAGCATCGAGTGTTAAGTGCCAAGTTGCAATGTGTGCTTACGTTGCACTTTTCATTTCACATCTCGATGCTACTATGACCACTGGACTCCATCCTTTGTTTATCCACAAAATAGACGCATATCTGTCCTTCCTAGTCAAACTACTCATTCTTAGAGTTTACACAACCCCGTGGAGTCTATTATTAAACTACTTAATTACTTAATTACTTATATGCATATCATGTCGATAGGAATGTGATGATAGGTGATCGACGAGAAGTTTAGCTTGGAGGAGAAGGCCAAGGTGTTTCTACTGAAGTTCCATTACAGGTTCTCCAGAGGAAGACTAAGCCCTAATAATTGACATTTATTCATGTCGCAAACTAAGGCAAGCCCCGGTTTGCATTTAAAAGCTTTATAGAGTTTTGCAGTATTTCTCACTTACGTCTTTAGTTGATATTGTGCATTATGTATAAGGTGTTTGATACCCCACTTGCATATCCATAAAAATCCTATGGGAAGGTTGGGAAGGTTTATAGCTTGACGTGTAGAACTGCTTTGCTAATGTATAGGAAATCCGGTAGAAGTCGAGTAGTTGGAATCTACTCGCGAGAGGGTCACATTTTATTGACCGCAGGTCAAGTAGTTTATTCTACTTGCGAGAGAAGTCGGGTAGGGGAAATCTGCTCGCGAGATGTTACCAAAATGTTCACTCTTAATAATTGGAGATGTGGACGGGGATGTTTCTGTAGGACGGGACGCGCAAGGTTGTCTGATCCCGGATGAGGGGGACAATGCTTGCGACCACATTTGGGCCTGGGCTGGTAAGGGTAAAGCAAATGTGGAGGTTGGTTGTAGCCCCGTCTGTGTCGGTTAAGGACCGTCCCGTGTGCGGCCCTGTTGAGCAAGTTTGAACAGTACCGGTTACATAATGGATTAATGGGGTTTATTAAACTGATGTAGCTCGGGCACCCTCATGTCGAAAATAATATCGCCGTCCTTCGGGGGAAGATGATCGTAAGGTGGGAATCTCTAAGGAGCAACTTCGACGTGCTCGGTTAGGGACCTTACTTTTGGGACGGTAGAACTGGTTTGACATCGGGATGACGGGTGAAAGGTGGCCACATACGATGTGGGAGAGGAGTACAGTGAAGTTACTTCTGAGCGGGCATATGTGTTGTGTATTCCGGGTGTGTCCTGAATGAAATCACTGTCCCTCGCGGTAATAGAGTACCACTTGTTCACTGAGTTGTGACGTAGTAAATAAGAGTAATGGAATGATGATAAATATTGCTGATCTGCTTAATCATTGTATTGCAACCTTGTTTGGCTTAGAGATAGTATAATAAAAGATTACAGTTTCCCCATACTTTACCTGTATTAGCATTATGTTCTTTGGGCATGTCATATCATCGGCAAAGCGTTTCTTGTTTGATTGTGGAACCCATGATGTGTCGTGCTTGGAGAATGTCATTTGCTACTTAAAACATGATTATAAGGATCCACTTATAGGAGAGTCTATTTATGCTATTCCTTACCTATGTTTAGTATTCACCGTGCATATGTCTAGTGAGAAGGGTTAGTCTTGCTGAGCCTTATGCTCACGTTTGCGCTTTAACGATTTTTGGAGGTATTAGTTTTATTTCTACTGTTCAGGTTGTACATGAGACCCGAGATGTCGAGATAACTCATGTGAACCACGCCGCTGCTGTATGTTCTTCTTGTTGCTAGTGAGAATCGTCCTAGGGCATGGACGTCTTCTCTCCTGCTTAGTTAGGTGAGATTATGAGTATGTATTTTCCGCTGCGTGTGTACTTTGTGGTACACTCTTTTGTAAACTCTTCTTATTATGAAATGGAAACTTTATATGTTGTGGTATCCTTTTTGTGTGTGCTGTTAGGTGCCGCATCGCACGACACCACCCAATGAGATCCTCGGATGTGTGGACTCCAGTGGTCCCCACAATCAAGCTCCGCCCGGAGGTCATGAGTTGAAAGCCAGGTTACCGTATGAGCGCGTTGTGCCCTGGAAGGTAGCGACGTAACTTGCTGAGATGCAGCACGCCTCCTATTTTGGGAAGCGTGTGGACCATGTATACCCGACAAAGTCTGATGCTGCGATGGGGCCTGCCCCGAAGGGGGAGGACCTTGGTTGCTGATGCGATCGGCTGCTGCTGCAACCAAATGTTCCACATCAGCCCTCCATTGCTCCATTGCACCCTGGGATGCACTTGGAGGTGGTGGACGTTGGAGGAGAGCACGCGCTGCATGGAGCGCGCGTTCAGGGTTGTTGTTATTCGCTGACGCCGTGACCGACGCGGATGCTCTGTCCCATTGTCCAGCTTGATTTGCTAGTGCAGGTGGTGGCGGCGGTGGCATGACTCCTGTTGGAGCTATGGTATTCGCTGGTTGCTGCATGTTGGAGAGGTTCTCTCCAGCAGGTTGCGTAGCTGGGTTGCCGTTGGACGATCCAGCAACTGAGTTCACCATTCTTGAAATCTCGGGCGCCCCCCTTCCTGGCGCGCCAACTGTCGGTGTTTGGATCCAGCAGATCTCCTGATACTACTATTGGTAGATCGCGGAGTTGTAGTTCGGTAATGGGCGCGCAGAGATTCAAGAAGACGAATAACAAGTAGACACAGAGATTAACGTTATTCCGGGCACCTGAGCGTAATACCCTACTCCACGGGGTGTGTTAGTGTTGTATTAAGCGTGTGAGTCTAGAAGAAGCTCTAGAAGAAGAAGCTCGTCTAGGTCAGAGAGTCTAGAAGCCGTCTCGAAAGTCCCCTTGTGTATCGTCGGCCAGTCCTTTTATACTACAAGGACTGGTCGTTACACCATTAGCCTGGCCCGACATGTGGCCCCAGGGGTTACACATGTTTGATACACAATTAATGAGGTTAATTACCCTTAATAGCCCGGTAACGGCCCTTAACAGTGTCGTTACCAGTATGAAGGGCCATCCGATCGTGTGTCATTAATATGGCATTAATGACACTTAATCGGGACTTGAAGTCTTTGATTGCTCCTTGAAGGTCCGGAGTCGTTGGGGGTCCACCAGCCTGATTGTTGAAGTTGAAGGTCCGGCGGTCGGCCACGTGGCAGCTCTGGAGCTTACCGTCGTGGATGGGTAGGTCCGGTGCTGTTGGACACGTGTCGGCACTGGAGCTTCCCTCTGTCAGGGTTAGGTCCAGGGATGCCTTACCGGTATCTAGTCCAGAGCTTTCCCATGTGTGGGCGATAGCTCTGGTCTTATGATACACATGGCAGCCCTGGGATTAACCATGTCGGGGAAGCAGGTCCGGTTACGCCTGACATGTGGGGCCTTTGGAGGTCTTTAAATCTGGTAGATGGAATTTCCTTTTGATCTTTGCAATCCCAAGGGGTATCCGTTACGTAGGGTACCGACACCTCTGGTGCACGAACTAAAATCGGACTTCTTTCCGTTGTAACCCCGAGGGGGTAGGCCAGGATAAACACCGTCCCTTCGAAAATGCCACACAACCAATAGTTCTGACCACCTCGCTCGGCTTTGGGGCTGCCTAACCAGCAAGGAAGTCGGGACTCTCCCGACCTTGAGAGATCCCAGGCCGGGGGATTTACCTCCTAGAAAGGCTCGAGAACCGAGTGCTTGCCTAACCCGTCACTTGGAGTTACAGCCGACCCAAAGAGCGGAGGATCGAGAGGGACGCAGGGGTAGGAATGAATACTAAGATAATAGGAATTTGAATTTCGAGGAATAGAGCAAGTTCTAAAAGGAAGCAAACAGCGGGAAACTTCATAGAAAAAAAATAAAGAGAAACAAAGCGCCACAAAGGCCTGCCGCGTTGCACAAATGCCTACGCAGACCCCCGACCGCACCTCCGCATACGTGAGAACATCAGAAATCATCATGGCCACCATCGACATCATGACAGGCGCAACCTCATCCTCAATGGCATTGATCTCAGCATCCGTCTGGTTGGCCGCGAAGCCCTCCCCAACAACTTGAAGATAGATGCAATCGTAGTGCAACATGATTGGCGCCTGGGCCGCCTTAGCGCCTATCTCGGCCCTAGCATCAGCAATGGATCGCCTGAGAGCGTCAAGCCGACCTGACACTTCTGCTAGCCAACCACTCAGAGGTGCATCCGGGAGGCGCACGGAATGACAAACGGATCTAGTGTCGCAGGCATTCGAAGCAGCGGCTTCCAGCATGCTATGAGGCAGCCAACTGATGTCCGATGCCGGAGGCCTGAGCACCGTGTTGCAGGCCACCTTCGCCGCCACCAGGTTGACACACTCATTTTGTTCCAGGACCTCAAATGCCTTATCGAGTTCCCAGAACTGAGGGACCAGCCCTGGTCGCCCCTCGGGCACGTTGAGCACGAAAGCACACACTGCATTCCGAGCCACCTAAATAGCGCGAAGATCGTTGTCTCGTGCTTCGAGAGAATTCAGGTCAACCGTGAGCCGAGATGCAAGTCCTGCAAATAGCCAAGTGTCAGGCACAAAGGACACCTCATGATAGTTACTCGCATTAAAAGGCGAGGAGACCGGAAAGCCCACCTTTCGTTGTTTCCTGGGAGGAGTCGACCGCGACATGGACCTTTACTAGCTGGACAACAGACTCCTCTGCCACCCAATATAGGTGGCCAGGGTGTTCTGGGTCTCTGATAGCAGGACAACAGACTCCTTCGTGTCCTGCACGAGGCATGGTCCTGAGCGACTAGTTCCTCGCCAAGCTACTCGACCACCTCCTTCGCCTCGGCACGGGCAACGGACGCCTCCTTCTGAGCCGCCGTGGCATCCGGTCGAGCTCGCTCGAGCTGCCCCATGTTGCTAATACCATGGAAACAAGGGAGCTATCGTGGCCTCAGGCTTCGCCAAGCAGTCATGACTTCTCGACCGCAAGCCGCACAAATCTGGGCAAAAGAACCCGTGTCAAAAAACTCATTGAAGAAACAAAAGGCATATTGAGTACTATATAAGCATTTACTGATTGTAATGTTTGTTTCGCATGGTTGTCACGCAGAATAGAAGGTAACGCTCTATAGGGTGCTTATGAGGACCTTCAGCACCAGAACATTGAAGCTATTGATCCAAACTAGCCACAGGAGCAAGGACAGTGGCCTTGACCATTATGATCCTGTTTTCAAATGTCTTGTTTACAAAATTGCATGCTTCTGTAAAATTGATGGGAAACCCATGATAGGTGTTTACTAGACTTGTATGACCACCCTTGAAGCTTAGAATATATTGTGGAGAGTCGGGAAGGGTATTTTCCACTTTTGCTTCACTTTGCTTAATTGGGATTGGAAATAACCAAATGACTCATTATGAACTAATGAACATATGGATTATGTGAATTGATGATAATAATGACTTAAGTAACATCGAATTGGGGTGATCTAAGCAAGCATGGGTTGTGGACTGGGTTGGATGTTATGGTTGTTTTACTTTGCATAGATCTAAGGATCGGTTTATGCAAGAATAAGCTAGGACAACGGTGCCACCACAAGGCCAAGTATGGGCACGACGTAGCTGAATAATTAGGCGTGCTGCTGGTATTATATGGGCCATTGGATGGTGCAAGGGATGGTAGTCCAGGAAGGCTGCCCTGGGATCTACATGGCACACGAGGGGGCTCATGGGTGGGAGAATGGAGATTCAAGCCTGCTAGTGAAACTTTAGTGGGTCCGTACATACTAGTAGTCCCTTTTGAAAGGCTATTTTGTGATCTCTTGGCCACACACCAACGTAAGTGTGAGACGGCATAATGGAGGTTCCTTAGTCACTGAAAGGTGATGAAATCACGAACATGTAGGTTAAGTGGTACAAACTCTGCAGAGTGTTTAAAAACTATCATGATAGCTGTGCTCCCGGTTATGAGCACCTGGACAACTTCCATGATTAGAGTTGGACTTGGTATTACCCCAACCACTATGGGTCTGGTGGTTGTTACATTTGGCAGCTCTCTAGGATCACAGACTAGACCCACAGACCAACACAAGTCTTTTCTGCGCATTTTGTCCTCATTAGTGCGCACCCGAGAAGACTTCCTGGTTGGTCACCCATTCATAAATTGCTTCGGTCCAAGCACGCTTAAGCTCAAAGTTCTTTGCAGGTTAGCTCCCGAAAAAGAAGGTATACCTTTGTGGTATGAGTTATTCTATAAATCCTATTAAGCCATGAGCTAGGATGTCACAATCCACCTCTCTTAGAAGATCGACGTCCTTGTCGGTCAACTCCCAAGCCAGGAACATCTCCTCTTGGCCACGCCCATACATTTAGTACTGGCGTACGTACCATACCATGTCCCAATTAGAGGACCCACTCGTCATGCGTACGTACCCACATCTCTAACCCGTACGCACACCTGAAACTGCGAGGGTCGGCTCTGATACCATTTGTAACACCCCAACCACTATGGGTCTGGCGGTCGTTTCTTCTAGCAGTTCTCTAGGCCAAGCACGCTTATCCTCGATGTTCTTTGCAGGTGATCTACCAAAAAAGAAGGTATACCTTGGCGGTATGAGTTATTCTATTAATCCTATTAAGCCTTGAGATAGGATGTCATAGGGATGGTTTCGGACATAGTTATGGTTTGGGTTATGATAATTGGACATGGCTGGTTATGAAGGTGAGGAACTGGCAGATGGATGGTTATTAAATTGATGGATGAGGTATGATGGTAATTGAGAATGTTGGATACATGTTATAATAATTACTTAGGACATGATGGGATTAAATTCACATAGACATTGTAGGACGCTTTTTTACATATTTTAAATGTATTTTTCAGCAATAAGCCATTTATTATCATCCTTGTTTTTACCTACATGTCATACTTTCTGACACTTTCTGAGTACGACATGTACTCACCCTTGCTATTCCTCCACTAACAGCTACAGGTGATTCTTAGGAGTATCATGAGGGTCATGTGGAGTACTAGGTTGCGTGCTATTGTCAATTGCCTATGGAGTGGAGTCACGCTGTTTAGTTTCTTTTTCCGCCGCAATAATTGGAGACTTGTAATTCGAGAACCATTGAGTTATTGTAATAATATACCTTTTTACTTTTGTAGCGTTGTATTTATCTGAATATCGTTTGTGAAGTTGTCGTGTATGTGTGATGAACATCCTGGGCACACATATGCATTCACTTGGTTCAGTCTAGGAATTGGGTGTCACAACCGACCTGGTCGGAGAACCAATCGCGGAGTGCTCCCTCCAAGTTGCTGACAGGTGTGTCCTCTGACCATTTTTGGGTGCTACGTTATTGGATGCCCTCGGATACTCCTGTAGGTTGGCCATTTGATCCATGTGTGGCCACATGTCAGCGTATGATTCGCTGGGAAGGTATTCTTTGGGATTTCTCCCTTGGTCTCACTTTGATTCTGTATAAATACCTGCATGCACCATTTTCTCCAAGTACAAGTGGATGTAGGTTATTTGTAAAAGCAATGCGTGAATGAAATGTCTACTCCATCACATAATTGAGATATATTGATGATCGAAATTGGTACTTAACGACCATCAACAAACCCCCCAAGCTTATCCTTTGCCCATCTCGAAGCAAAGTAAATACTTAGATTGTTGATCAGGAGTGTCTACTATGTCCTATGCTTCAATAGTACCGAATTCACAATTAAACATTATATCGTGTATTGAATAAATTGGCAATGGTACTCACCCTTTACCTTAGTCCTCATGGAGCTTTTTTCTTCTGATCTCCTTGGGTGGTTGAAAGATAGAGCAGTTCACAAAGCATGCATTATTCCTAATGTCTGGGTTCCACTCAAATCCTGGAGAATTTCAAATGATTTTTAAAATTAGCCGTAAGTTCCTCCAATGATACTCTCAATCACTCTTTTGTGTAAGTGGAATTTTCCTCACCAAGGCAATGCCTTTCTTGTCCTATATCTAAATAAGGTTTGTTGTGGATCTTGGTATGGAACGAGAGTAGGCATATTTGCAACATATATACTGCTATGTCAAAAGAGTAAGCCTTTGGAAAAAACAAATCATACCTCTAGATCAATATTGTGCAAGTGTGGTGGAATATTTGTGGTGGTGGAAGACGACTCCTTTTTATGCTCTCTTTATTGCAAGAATGAAGCATGGCTACTTTCCTTTCTTTTCTCTTTTTCTTTTTCTCATGCTCGTATATGGAGAGCATGCTTTATTTTTTTCTCCTTTTTTTGTAGCCATGCCTTTTACTCCCTTTCTTTTCAAAAATAATTGAAGAGAGTTTTTGACATTGAATATATGGAGTATCTTTTTGCAGGTGGAAAATGGAATGATGGAAAATTTGCTAACTTCCAGTGTAGAAGTTTAGCGCGTGCACATGTGTAATCATATCATGGAAGTATTAAAAAATTCTCACATAGGTCTATACTATTTTGACTAGGCTCAATGTGAGAACAAATAACATATGCATGAGGTTTACCAATAAAAAATATAATACGACATTCGTAGGATCAAATCTTAAATTTAGGAACTTCATCTTAAAATTTGGAACTTCGTATTAGATTCAAATCTACTGTACGGGTAAGGTTGTCCTAGTGAGGGTTAAGCTACAAGAACGGGTTGCTCCTGTTGTGCTTTAATTACTCGTATACATAGCCTAATAATGTACACATGAGTATGCTAACAATGAATACTAGGGCTTAGTGGTCCAACACATCGAGCACGGCTTTACCCCTAACAAACACTGAAAGGATAATTATCTTGCCTTTTGCAGCTAGCCATACGAAGACAATCACGATTCAATCAAAATTTACTAGTCGGGTTATGAAACACCGATAAAAGGGTAGAGAGGATTCCTAAGAGAAGAGTTCCTAATCAAGGCAAGTCAATCAATAGCTACTTGTATTGGACATGAGCTTACCATGGTCTACCATGTGACTCTCGCCAAGAGCCTACATCATATCCGAACGTGGAGGATTACAACCGATGGATAGGGCTATCACCACCTACCATGTACCTCTACAACCTGTGGAATATTAGATAATCAAAGGTAACGTCAAGCCTAGACACCACTCACGCTATCAATTACTTCCCTAACCTCTCTAGCGAAGACTAGGGCCTCTAAATGAATAGAGCAATGAACGAACAAGTAACTAAAGGAAATAAGTTGCTAGAATTGAATGACTAAACTCAATTGAAATCACGAACACATATTTGAATAGAAAGCGCGGTCGAGGTACACGGATGGAGAGAGTTCGACAAGCTCGAACCCTATCCTTAAGTGGAGGAAGCCCAACAAGTCGGAGCCTCCTCCTCCACCTTTTCCTTGCTCCCTCCCTACATTCTTAGCACTTGGGTAACGCTACGCCTATGGAGTGGTGTTCTAGAATCAAGTTTGAAGTGTGTCGAGAAGAGTGAGCTTGTACCCCCTATTTATACCCTCCAAAGGTCAGTTTGGCGCCAAAATATCCGTGGGAATCAGTCGGGATCGTTATCAGGGATCCATGAGGAGCCTCGATGTGTAAGCTAACCAAGTTTGTCATGGATATGAGGTTGGGCAACCTGGTAGTTCGGTCCTCCTCCAAGTGGGCCCAGACGTGGTGTTTTTCCTCCGGTAGTATATTTTGTGAGCCCTCAGTCTCGGTATGCCCTTTGGATTTTAGTTGATTTAGTCCTTCGAGCGGGCCCATGAATCATCACGCTTGTGTATGGTTGGTTGGAAGGTATGTTTCTTGGAATTGTCCCTGCAAATCCCTTTAATTATGGGCCTAATTTGCGTGCTACAAAATTACACCAACACTCGTGGAATTCGTTAGTAAATAACTCCTACCACTATGTTGGTTGTCCAATTCATATCTTTTATGCAGTGAATTGAAGGTCAGATTTAGCACTTAAGGACCGTGAAACAATACTTCACCATTTTCTGAGTCATTTTGGGCTTATGCCTCCTCTTCTTCTTGTGTGGTTGAAAGATAGAGCAACAAATTGATCATGCATCTCCTATTGTTTAAGTTCCACTCGAATTCTGGAGAGTTTCAATATGGTTTTTAATTTCATGTTCCTGAAATGATACTCTCAATCACTCCTTTGTGTAAGTGGAATATTCCTCACCAAGGCAATACCTTTGTTGTTCAACATCTAAATAAGGCTTTTGGGGGAGTTTGATAGGGAACAACAGTAGGCATATTTGCAACAAAAATATTGCTAAGTCAAAATATTTAGCCTTAAGAGAAAACAAATCATACTTTTGATCAAGATTGTCCGTGCGTGATGGAGTGGAAGTCGAATTTGAAGATGACTTCTTTTTGTGTGGACAATCTTTATTGTAAAGATGAAGCATGACTACTTTTTTTTCTCATGCTCTTGTAATGGGAGCATGCATTTTTTTTTTCTTGTAGCCATGCCTTCAACTCCTTTTCTAATAAATTTGATGAGGGTACTAAGCTTAAAGAATGTGGAGTATCTTTTGGTAGAGTGGTATGATGGAAATTTGCTATCTTCTATTGTAGAAGTTTAGCAGGTATAAATGAAATATTGATCTTAAAGGTATGAAAGATTCTCACACAGGTCTATACTATTTTTACTAGGCTCAATACGAAAGCAAATAGCATATGTATGGAGTTTATCAAATTTGTTATCCTATGGCTTCGGTAGGAATTCAAATCAAGTGAGGAACTTTAATTTCATCCAATTTAGAAATAATCTGGAATGACAAGTTTCTTTTTTAATTTGGAATAACAGCTCTTATATATCATACCTCATAACAACATTGAATTAGATTAAGCTTATGCTACCCACAAATTTCCAAGTTTAAGCCAAAATTACTTCAAGCAATGTGGGGGAAGGTATACAAGTCCTTCCACATGCCACCAAATGATCAAGTTACGGCTGCAAACATGAGAGATGTCGACAAGAATAACAAGGCTCGCAACTTGATCATACAACGATTTAATCAAAGCAACTTCGACGTGTTGCACACCTCCGATCTGCGTATGATGTGTGGAAAGCACTTCGCGAATACCACGTAGGATCCAACACAATCAAGGAGGTAAGGCAATATATGTTCATGAAAAAATATAAGCACTTTGAGATGCAACGGGTGAGTCCATCGACGATCTATTTGCTCGCTTTAATAAAATTCTCAGCAACTTGCATAGTGTCAATGTTAAATTTTCCGATGCTGAAAATGCTAGGCAATTGTTAAGTCCATTAGACATGTCAATTTGGGAAAAGAAAGTTATATCTATCCGTGAATCTACTATCATGAGTACACTTACTTTAGATGTGTTATATTCTAAATTAAAAACTCATGAAATTGACATAATCTCACGTAAGAACCCCAACAGTTCTCTTGCATTTGTTTCTCAACGTGACATGCCTAGTTCTAGGCAACCTTCATCTTGTGGTACACTTGCCTTGATTTCCTCTTAAACCCTTTAACAGATTGAAGAGTTTCCAGAGGAAAATCTTGCACTCATCTCTACTCGGTTCTAAAAAGAAATACAAAATATGAGAACTAGAAGGAGAGGAAGTGTCGGTTCTCAACGATGCTTCGAATATGGTAACACAGGACATTTTCGTACGGATTGGCCTCACATTTTAGGTCCTACTTCTCGTGATAAAAAGCGAACAAGGACAAAGCACTCCTCTGCCAACTACAACAAGATAAGCAGGGTTTCACTCAATGTAAAATAATGGACAAAATTTTCTCTGCAATTCAATAGTATTGCTCGAGCGACTTTAATATTTGGGAGTGATGAAGATGAAGATGCTTTGGCGAATAAGTGTCTTATGGTGAGCAAATCAAGTTCATGTATGGAGGAAGCGGAATCAAACAGCGACAATGACGAGGTATGTCCTACTTGTGAAAAAATGTGTGATACTCTTTCTCGTGCCACTATTGTACTTAAGAAAAAGGACAAAAAACTTAGGGTCAGTGTTGATAAAATTGGATCACTAGTGTTGAAGTGTGTGATCGACACTTCCCCTGGTACTACTATGAAGTAGTCCACGTAGGTTCGTATTTAGGCAGGGCGTATTCTCAGGAACTCAGAAATAGGGGTGACACAGTGGTTTTTACGTGGCTCGGGCCGCCTGAGCGTAATACACTACTCCACAGAAGTGTTTGTGTATTGGATTGCTTTGAGCGAGTATGCTGGTGAGCTAGTCTGAATGACTTGTGTTCCATCGTGCAGCGCAATCCTTTTATATGCCATGCACTAGCTGTTACAGTTTGTCGTGGCCCGATAGGTGGCCCCAGCGGTATTCACCACGCCATACACAATAGAAGTGTATAATGGTGGTTTATTAGTGTGATAATATTCCTTAATGGCAGCATTACCAGGTTTGATGGTCCTCTGATCATGCGTCATTAATGCATAATTAATGAAGCGTTAACCAGGTCTTGTAACAGCTGATTGATTGCCTCCGAATGTCTGCGCTATTGTTGATGCCAGAGTTCTCGTTGGAGATGTAAATCCGGATATGTGACATGTGGTAGCACCGGAACTTCCCTTAGCACGGAGGCAGGTCCGGCACCACGTGACACGTGGCAGCACTGGAGCCTCCGTTAGATGGGAGGTAGGTCCGGCGCCACAATACATGTGGCAACACTGGAGCTTCTCTTAGCAGGGAGGCGGGTTTGTCACCACGGGGCATGTGGCAGTGCCAGAGCCACCCTAAGGAGGGAGGTAGGTTCAGCACAGCAGGACATGTGGCAGCGCTGGAGCCACCCTAAGGAGGGAGGCAAGTCCGGCACTATGGGACACGTGTTGGCCTCCAGAAGTCCACTTTCTGGAAAGTGGGACTCGTCGCTTCTCTTTTTGGTACGAATGGGTACTTGGTCCATAGAGTGGCCCCCGGGCCCACCTCGGGGTGAGGCTTTGTTCCCGGAGGTGGGGCCACTATAACTTCCCGCATTGTTGCTCCAACTTTTAACTTGAGCGGTTGAAATGACGGCACGCTACTGTGCCATCGCTATGTGGCTCTTCTTGGTTGGGCAGGTGAGATACATGATGTGTAGATATCACGCAATTGAAGGTCGCCATTTCCCAATTCGATTTTTGTATCAGTTCGCAACACAATCTTTCTAGCCCTGTCAGGCCACTACCCTTGGGCTTCCAACTTCTCATCATGACAACGGCTCACCTGGTTCGATTTTTTTGGCAAAGTGGATCCGGGCCCCCTTGTCACTGATGAGGTAACTTCATAGTGCATAATAAGGCTTCGCATGGAGTTGCCATCCAAGTGTTGCAGAGGCTAATAAAGGAAGAGGCTTTGTAGGGGGAGATAACTCTTACGCCTCGATCTGTTCGCTCGTGCATAGAGCTCTCCGCTTCATCAGTTGCATCGCGTTTTCCACTTTCACTCCACTATGTGGCGATGGATCTCAGACTTCCCCCCAACAAACTTTTGAGCAAGAGTGATATTGTAAGGGTCTGGAAGTTGATGGGAAGGCAGAGCCCCTCCTTCGACAATGTGATTCACCGCGGGAAGCTCCCTTTCGAGAAGGAGAGCTCTGGCGATATCATCTTCTTCACGACGTACACCATGCTTAAACTAGTTCCACCGGTCTCCAACTTCTTGCTGATGCTGCTGGAAGTGTACGGGCTTCAACTTCAGCACCTTAGCCCCCACTCAACCTTGCTAGTGGCGATATTCATCCATTTTTGCGTGATGTGGGTGGGCATGCGGCCCTGCGTGCTGTTGTTCAAAACTTTCTTCACGCTCCGTATGACTCAGAAAGGTACCAACCTCATTGGATTTTACTACTTGATGAGACGTAGGAATCCTCTGTTCATTTACATCAGATCCTTTGCCTCTGGGGAAGCGGGGGACCTAGAAGAGGGACTGGTTGGTTGTCCGGTTCGAGTAGTACGACTGATTGGAGTTGCCAATTGTACTTCTGACGATGTACAACAACCTCTAGGAGCTGCTTCCGAAGCTATCAGAGGAGTATAACCTAGTCCTGACTAGGATCTGACACCTAGTTGATGAAGGGCTGATGTCTCTGATGATGCTTGGCAACTTCTGGTCCAGCCGCTGGGCTCCACATAAGCAGCAGGAATTTGCAGCTCAGAATTACAACGAAGAGATGGACTTTTTCTGATTTGAATTTGGCCTCATTACTGACTTAAGTGAGGAGGCTCTGCGATTTCAACTGCAAGAGTTGTACAACAGTTTTGTCTCAAAATATGACCTTGTGCCTCCGTCAAAGTTTATGTTGATGTCTGCTGTGCCAAATATTAGGAGGCAACTGCAGAAGGAGATGCCAATCCTCGATGACACTGGTCTTACAGTGCAGTTGAGAAGGAATGCCCCCGGGGGAATAGTCTTCTCTGAAGCTTTAGCTCCCGACACACAAGAGAGGTCCGAACCTGCCTCTGTTGGCGGCAAAGGCAAGGCTGTTGCAGAGCCGAGCCAGAAGAAGAAATCCGACTCAAGTCGTAGCAAGGGGAAAGAGCTTGCGGATTCCTCCAACTGCAAGAGTAAGTTGACGCGAGCTGATGGTACCTCCGTCAGGGCACCTCTGACGGAAGCGGTGTCACTGTCGATGTCGCGCCTGACCCTAAGGTCTTTGGTTGTTGTACCTCCGACAACCGCATCTTTGGTCCCGGTGCCCAAGATGAGCTATGGGTCTAGGAATCATCGTCTTCAGTCCCAGTGCCAACGGCGGGCACTGGGTCTGGCAAGTCTTCACCTTTGGTCCCGGTGCCAACAGCGGGCATCGAGTCTGAAATATCTTCTCCGACGGTAGCTCCGGCAGCGGGGAGTGGAGCATCATATGTTCCGAAGGTCCCGATTGCTGTGACATCGGTGGCTACTTCGGAGACTCCCAGGGCGAAGTCTGGACCATTTGCCACACAAGCGACGGTGGGTCCAGGTGACTCCAGCCTCCTGAAAAATAGGGCTTGTGCTGACTGGAGCTGTAGCAGCCTCAGGTAAGAATCGGCACTAGAATCCTGTCTTCTCTTTCACTTCTTGTTTTTGTTGAATTTTGAATTTCCTTTGTTTCTAGAGTGTCAAGGCCAGCCGCTGCTCCTGCACCACCAACCAACCAAGCCAGCAATGCTGACGAAGAGACCATGCCAGCCGGAGCGATGGTTGATGTCGTGACTCTTTCTGTGGTCATGGCGGGCGGTGCGACGATTCCAGAGTCAATTGACGCCGAGGTGACCTCGGCACCACCAGTCGGAGGTGTTGCGGTTGCACCGGACCATGCAGAAGAAGTTGCGCCAGTGCTGAAGCAGGCTACAATAGCATTGGAGCCAACTCTGTAACCAGAAATGGATACTGAAGTGGCACCGAAGGTACCAGCCGAAGCCTCGAAGGTGCCGAAACCAGCGATCAACGATGCGCCGGTGGTTGACGCCGCTATGGTGCTAGAGCCAAAGGCCGCTACGCTAGAGCCCGTGACCGATGCCGTGCTGGAGCTTACGCTTGAAGAATTAGTTGCTGGTGCTTCAACATTTGCGCCAGGGGAAGACGACCTACCGAAGTTTGTCACAGCTAATGAAGACTTCTTGGGGTCTATGCTTGTGCCATGGGCTCAAACGGCTGTCCCGAATGCTATGGGAGCTCCAATGGATCCACAGGAAGGTCCAGAGTCGATCCCCCTATCGCTCTTGATTGAGAACGCTTACTCAAGCCTTCGTCAACTTCAACTCAGCTTCGACTACAATAAAAGTGCTCTAGAATCATAATGAAAAACTCTATGGCGGTGGGGGAGGCTTCTCAACTTCAAGACAAAGTTGACACAGACCCGCCTGGCCGACTTCAGGGACCTGCTTGCACCCGAGAAGACACGGCTGAAGCGACTGGACGAGCCTCTAGATGACAAGCAGGCTGCCAAAGAAGCTCTGAGCGAGAAGACTCGCGAAATCTATGACAATGCGACAGAAGCCAACAATTTGGCAGATGCTCGCTTTGAGTCCCTAGACAAGCTGAGGGATGAGCTCCTCATATGAAAGAAGGTGTCGACAATAAGGAGCAAGACCTCCAGAAGAGAGATGCTGAGATCTCTCAAAAATTGGAGCAGTTGGCTCACCAAGTTGAGAAGTTGAAATCTTGGTGCGAGCAAGAAAAGCACCAAGTGTGGCTGGCTGGAGAAGGAGACTCCAAATGGGAGCTTGCTATCTCCGCGAGGGAAGACAAGGTGAAGGTAGAGGAGATGGACCTGGCAGCGAAGAAGACGGTCAGAACCTCCGCGAGAAACAAATTGCAGACCAAGAAAGGCTGCTAGCTGAGCAGATGAAACATCACATGTAACACCCTCATTTTCAACCATCATGCGGCATTCATTCTTACACATGTTTAACATATTGCAATACGCAAAGGAACAAGATTAGAATGATTTAGGGTCACACTAGAAGTTAAAATCAATATTGGGTGTCCAAATTGGACCCCGGACTAGTCCGATTTAGCTACTGTTGTTCCCCAGACTTATCTAATTATTGCTACGGATTGGTCCGGAAATCATTTCTGATGTTCTCCAGACTTGTACGTTAATTTTACAGAGTGATCCCTTTTTTTTTCTATTCTCAGCTAGACTTGTCTGTTGTTTATACGGACTAGTCCGATGATCGCTACTGGAAACTCTTAAAAACCTGGTCCGGATTTGAAACTGAACACACCTAGGACTTGTTCGGCCTGTTACTGAACTTGTCCGATCATCTTTCTGTCCGAAAACAAAATTGTCCACCTTGACACTGGACTTCTTCGTTGAACTTTCTGTTCCAAGACAGACTTATTTGGCCTTACTATAGACTGGTCCAGTGTGTAGGGTTTCGACTCAGATTCTATTTTCCCTCCACTATGAGTTATTAGTTAATTACCTTAATTGGGCCCAAAAAAGTCCTGCCTCACCTCTGGGGAGCCCAAGTGTGACCCCACCAAAGGCCCTACTTGTCCCCACCGCCTTCTACTTGGATTCTCCCCCAACGCTACCACCTCTCCTCCTATATAAACACCGCACCACCAACCTTTCGTCCTTTTTTCCCCACGACAGAAAACCCTTAGCCCTGTCACGTTGTGTGCCGCCGTTCTTGAAGAAGGAAGGAGCCCTCACCGCCAGGAGGGACAAGGAGAAGAAGGAAGAGGAAGGAGAGAAGGATCAATCAAGATCATTTCCACTGTTGCGATCTTCTTTGTAAATTCTTTGACATCATCATTCTTCTCCGCCAATTCTTCGTCTTTGTCAATCAAGTCATCGAGTGCTCGTGTTTTATCTATTATTCGACTACTAACCCTTCAATTCACAGTAAATACCTTAGATCCATTCTTCCTGCATCAATTATGGTTCCATACTTAACTCAAACTATGCTCTAGTTCAAAATTCGCAAAAACTTTAGTCGTGGTGGACTGATTTGAATTTTCTGATCCAGAGCGGTCATGTTCGGCCCATGGTGCGGACTAGTCCGGTCCGTCAATTCTAGAATTCCTGAAACTTTCCCAACTTTCTTTGTAATGACTCAAAACTTGCTTTAACATGTAAAACTCTAATTGTAACGAGTTAGTAAGCCATACTAGCAACCTAATACCATGTATTACATCATAATTGCATCATTCATGCATGTCATGGCATATTAAGTACTATATGAGCATCTATTGATTGTAATGCTTGTTTCGGATGTTTGTCACGCGGAGTAGAAGGTAACGCTCTAAAGGGTGCTTACAAGGACCTTCAGCACCAGAACTCTGAAGCCTCTGATCCAAACCAGCTGCAGGAGCAAGGCAAGTGTCCTTGACCATTTTGATCCTGGTTTCAAATGTTTTGTTAGCAAAACTGCATGCTTATGTCAAATTGATGGAAACCCCATAATAGGTGTTTATTAGACTTGTATGACCACTCTTGTCACTTGGGATACATTGTAGAGAGTCGAGAAGGTTATTTTCCAGTTTTGCTTCGCTTTGCTTAATTGAGATGGGAAATAACCAAATGACACATTGGAACGAATATACGTATGGACTATGTGAATTGATGATACTGATGACTTAAGTAACATGGAACTGGGATGATTTAAGCAAGCATTGGTTGTGGACTGGGTTGGATGATATGGTGGTTTCGGTTGCTTTAGATCTAAGGACCGGTTCATGCGACAATAAGCCAGGATAACAACACCACAACAAGGCCAAGTATGTGCCCGGCGTAGCTGAATAATTAGGCGTGCTACTGGTATTATATGGACCATTGGATTGTGCAGGGAATTATAGTCGTGGAGGGCAACCCTAGGATATGCATGGCACACGAGGGGGCCCGTGGGTGGGAGAATGGATATTCAAGCCTACCGATGAAACCTCAGTGGGCCTGTACATACTAGTAGTCGCTTTTGAAAGGCTATTTTGTGATCTCTTGGCCACACACCAACGGAAGTGTGAGATGACATATTGGAGGTTCCTTAGTTACTAAAAGGTGATGAAATCATGAACATGTGGGTAAAGTGGTACAAACTCTAGAGAGTGTTAAAGACTATCATGATAGTCGTGCTCCCGATTATGAGCACCTGGACAACTTCCATGATTAGAATTGGACTTGGGTTTTGGGATGGTTTTGTATGGGATTGGTTATGTCATATGAGTATGGTTGGCTATGAGAAGATGTGAAATTGGCATATGGTGATGATATCAATTGTTGGCTAATTATAGATGAATCGTGGTGGTAAATGAGGATGTTGGATATGTGATATAGTAATTACTTGGGTTATGATGGGATTTAAACTTACATAGACATTGTAGGGTTCTTTTATATGTTTATGAACTAATGTACTTTTCTGCAATTAAAATTTATTATCATCCTTGTCTAAGATACATGTCATACTTTCCCACACTTGCTGAGCATGACATGTACTCACCCTTGCTATTCCTCCACCAAAACACTTACAAGTGATGCTTAGGAATACTATGAGGATCATGTGGAGTACTAGGTTGCGTGCTATCGTCAATTGCCTGTGGAGTGGAGTCGCGCTATTTAGTTATTTTTATGCTACAATTATTAGAGACTTGTAATTCGTGATCCATTGGATTATAGTAATAAGGTACCTATTTACACTTGTGACGTGGTTATTTTATGAATATCGTATGCGATGCACTTGTGTATGTTTGATGAACATCCTCGAAACACATATGCATCACACTTGGTTCTTTTTAAGAACCAGGTGTCATAGCACGCCAAGGAGGTCGAGCAATTCTTGAATAAAGGTTTTGTGGAGCTAACATCTGCCAGGAGGTCTCTGAGGAGCTCTGGACCATGCATAAAGTTGAAGCCCAGCAGATCTGGGACTTCATTCGGCAAGAAGAGAATGCGTTGGTGCTTCTGGGTTTCAGTCTGGTTCGATCAGCTGACCCGGAGCTAGAAGTGAGCCAAACCTTGACAGCCCTGAACTCAGCCAGAGCAAAGTTGGGAAAGTTGGAAGACATCATTAGTGACCAGCTTGGGACCAAGGGGAAGACTTGTTTCTGCAGCCGGCACCCCTCAATGTCGCTAGCTCCGGTGCTTGAAGGGCCCGTCATAGAGACGGAGGAGGCTGCCGAGGCAAGCGTACAAGAAGCCGCCCAGAAAATCGCCGTGTGGTTCCAACGCAACTCCAACGAGTAGCAAGGACCTCTTTTCCTTTTGTACCTTCAGCTTGTAAAGACTTGAAATTTGAATGAATGAAATCCTCTCAAACATCATTTTTTTTGTCTTGACTATTGTCATTGCCATAATCTTGTTGGCCCCCTGGTAGATGTGCTCAATTGATTGAGGGCATCTACCACTTGGAGATTGGCAATGTCTAGAAATATTTGTGTTAGGTCCGAGCTCCATGTTTGGCCTACAAGAGCTCCGAGAAACACTTGCCAACGTACGGAACATCAACGGTGGGCCCCCTGGGAGGTGTCGGAGCTAGGTACGTCGATGACGCCCATCATCAGGATGTGAAACGTCGACGGCGAGCCCCCTGGGTGGTATCGAAGGTAGAAGCTTAGGTGGTTCCCATCATGAACGTGCAAAACGTCGATGTCGGGCCCCCTGGGTGGTGCCAAAACTAGATGCGTTAGTGGCGCCCATCATCAACATGCAAAACATCGACCCTGGGTATGTAGGAACTCCTAGAACGATTGTGAATATCATTTGTCCTGCACATGAGAGACAAGAAAAGTAGTAAAAGTGCTTCTTCTTGCCTATAGTTTAGTTGTGGCTATCCTTTCTTGAATTCTAGGTCCTAATCAATTCAACATGATAATACTTAGTATATCGATTGTACTTTCATAGGTCCATGTGCTTCTCGGACCCACCTTACTTTGACGCAACCCCAGAATAGGTAGAGTGGTGTACTTAGGGTGCTGGAACAGGCTATGTCTATAGCCGACTCCGAACCTCTCATTGGCATTGGTTTTCAGGCGAGTAGGCCATTCAGCGAACACTAGATCTCGAAAAAGACTAACAATAATACTTTAATATGTATCATATGAATTCTTAGAAACCAATTATCAAGAGGATTGCACAGTTTCACTATTTACAAGAAGGTAGAGAGGAAACTAAATAAGAGCATGGACAAATTAAATGCACGCAAGTTAAAACCCTAAAATTCTATTTCATAATCCAGATTTAATTAGAAATATCTCACCAATTTCCTTTATAAAACTTGGGACTTCATACTTCGTATGCTCCTCTTGTATGTGCAGCATGTTATTCCTCTCTGCTAAACTTTTAAACACTACAACATTAGTATTTCATGTTCTTCATCTCTATGCTTACATGCATATGTGGATCTTCGACATAAATTTAAGTTAAGTATTGTATGTATTTCTAAAAAGCTTAACAAACCACTAGATCTTCTTTTTATATTCCCCAATTAGTAATATATTGTATGTTGATTCTTAAAGTACTTTAGTTCTTAAGTCATAAAATTAACTCTATATGCATCATCATTTCGATAGATGAACATGACGTGACAATGATCGACGAGGAGTATGACTCGGAGGAGAAGGACAAGCGTGGACCCTTCGGCAAGAACAAGATTTGCCCAAGCAGCACACAAGAAGAAGATTTGCCCATGCAACAGTAAAAACAAAGACAGAAGGAGAACGACAAGAAGCTGCGCTGGGAGGATCAAGTCCTCACTATTAACGTTTGCTAGTGAAAACCTAAGGCAAGACCCAGTTTGCATTTAAGTTCTTTTATAATCTATATGACGGTAGTTGTGCATTAAGTCTAGGGATGTATGATACACCACATGCATGACTCAAGAATCGCTGGAGTTTGGGTAGTACAGGACTTTACATAAGTGTTTATATGATGTTTAATATGAAAACATGATTAAGTGGTATGGCTCGAGTAGACGGATTCTACTCGGGAACAGTTATAAGTGGGATCAATTGGGAAGAAACCGGAGATCGGGCATGAAGAGTAGGATGCTCAAGAACGTGGTTCTGTGAGCCTAGTTCTTGCCTGTGTCGATTGAGGACTGTATCGTGTGTGGCTCCGCTGGACAAGTTTGATATTGTACCGAATGCATACTGGCCCTAGTGGACCGATCAAACCAATGTAACTTGTTAACCTTGGTGTTGAGGTGATCCCCACTTTCCTTGGCCAGTAGCTGACAGCGAATAGTAGTGACCACTAGGCGATCCCGTATGTGGGGCATGCTTTCAAGATGGTGGGACCGCTTCGCCATTTGGGTGTCTTGTGAAAGGTTGTCACTTATGGCATCATGGGAGAGGATCGTAAGTCTCTTCTAGGCAGGTGTATGTGACGTGCAAGCTGAGTGTTTCATGATTCGAATCACCGTCGCTCACGAATAGGAGCATACTTGTTCACTGCGTTGTGATGTAGTAAGAACTGGAATGGGTGGAACCTTCTCGATGGTTAGGAAACTTGGTTGAGTTAGCTGATAGGAGAACTAAAGTTATGATTCTGAGCAATTAACTTGTTAAGGCATGTGTAACCTTGGGCACTGCAATCATTGTGAATGAAGCGTTTCTTGTTTGATTGTGGATTTCATGATGTTGTTGTGCCCAAGGACGGCACATGCTATTATGTACTTAAAACAAGAATCTACTAATAGTGAACATATACTTACTGCAGTTTAAATTCAAGTCTTATGTTCCCAGCATGTAGAGTTTCGTATTTTAGGTGAGACAATTAAGTCTTCTTGAGCCTTGTGCTCACGGTTGCATTCATACGAGTTTTGCAAGTATATAGCTATGACGGGTTCCTAGGCCTTTCCTTGCTCGGGGTACAAGCCAATGAAAGCCCTGGAAGCTGCTACTTTCTTCTGTGATGCTAGAGTGGAGTATCCGCGGGCTAGATACGACCGCTACTGCTGTAGTGTAGGTTTGAAAGAGTACTATGAAGACTCCCGTTGATGTAATCTATTTTGTATAAAACTATGAGATTAATGTAAGTTGCTCATTATGTTATGAGTTCTTTGTTCTTTTTTTTGTTGCACTATGGGTGTCGCATCGTATCGCACAACCTTATGGTCTTTGATTCGCAAATGCTTGTTTAAGAAACATGGTAATCTCGATAAATTTGAAGCTATGTCTGTTGATGGCATGTTTCTTGGTTATCCATATCATAGTAGAGGCTACCGTGTGCTTTTACTTGACACTAACAAAATTGTGGGGACTTGTGAGATTTCTATTGATGAAGCTAGCTCAAGTACTAGCTCTAATACTTCATGTCAAGATGCATATCCGCAGAGGCAGGGTATTTTCATTGAAGATGAAGGAGTGGAGCAGCTGCCCGAAATTTCAGAAATAAACAATGATGTTCCATCTCTCGATGTCGCTCCACAACCAGCACCATTAACCACTACTGCTGGTCCAGATCTTCCTCAAACAACAATCTCTTTGTTTGTAAAGAACATGAATAAGAAGGAGCATGTGAAGTGTCTACTCCCCTTCGCATCCTCAAAAGTCATCCTCAACAACAATTATTTGAAGCTTGCGTGAACGAGTCCCATGGTCCAGGATTTGCAATCCAAACTCTTATGCTCATTATGCTTTTGGTGCTTCTTTTGAACCCAAAGATATATCACATGCACTCACTAATGAATCTTGGATTATTGCCATGCGAGAAGAGTTAGAAAATTTTGAAAGAAATAATGTTTGAAACCTTGTACCTCCACCTCAAGGTCACACATTAATTGGAACTAAATGGGTGTTTAAAAATAAACATAGATGAGCATGGGGTTGCGGTTAGGAATATATCTAGGTTGGTTGCTCAAGGATTCACGCAAGGTCTAGATTTTGATAAAACTTTTGCTCTCGTTGCTAGATTAGAGGCCATAAGAATTTAGTTAGCATTTGTTGCATCTAAAGGTTTCATGTTATATCAAACGGATGCTAAAAGTGCTTTCTTAATTGCTACATAAATGAGGAGGTTTATGTTAAGAAACCAGCAGGTTTTGAAAATCCAGATTTTTCTAATCATGTTTACAAACTGTCCAAAGCCTTGTACGGTCTCAAACAAGCCCCTAGAGCATGGTATGACAGGTTAAAATCGTTCTTACTTCACAGGGGTTTACATTGGGTAAGGTTGGTAAAACTTTTTTTGTGCTTAAGCATAGCAATGAGTCACTATTCTTTCAAGTGTATGTGGATCATATTATCTTTGGTTGCGCTTCTCATGATCTTGTGTCCATGTTTTCAGCTATGATGTGTTCAGAATTCGACATGGGTATGATGGAAGAACTCACATACTTTTTGGGGCTGCAAATAAAGCAAACGAAGGAAGGAACTTTTATGCATCAAACGAAGTATATGGAATACCTTCTTAAGCGCTTCAACATGGACAAAAGCAAACCTCTTCAGACACCAATGAGAACAACAACAACACTTGAACTCGACGAAGATGAGAACCATTGATCAAAAGAATATCAAAGCATGATCACATCACTTTTGTACTTCACGACATCAACACTGGACATACAATTCAGCGTATGTCTTTGTCCAAGATTTCAAGCTTGCCCACGTGTTTCACATCATCAAGTCATCAAAAGAATTCTTAGGTATTTACATGGTACTCAAGAATTTGGCATTTTTCTTCCATCTTCCTCAACCGTTACTTTGAAAGCTTTTTCAGATGCTGATTTTGGGGGTTGTAGGATTGATAGGAAAAGTACTTCGAGTCTTCCCATTTTCTTGATAATTCACTTGTTGCTTGGTCCTCTAGAAAAAAAAGTTCAGTTGCACAATCCACGACCGAATCAAAATATGTAGCTACTGCTAGTGCTTGCTCACAAATTCTTTAGATTGTTCAAACACTTAAGGACTATGAGGTTTATTTAGATAGTGTTCCACTGTTTTGTGATAACGCTAGTGTCACTTGCGTTGCTAAAAACCCAATGCAACATTCTAGAATTAAGCATATTGATATTAGGTATCACTTTCTCAAGGAAACACGGTGCTTCACAATGTAGATACCGAACAACAATTGGCTAACATTTTCACAAAACCTTTGGATATAACTTGTTCTTGATGCATTCGTACTGAAATAGGGGTTATGCATCCTCATGGCTTAAATTGTGGAGTAGTTTTGCAACTTGAAAAGTTTATGTGTGAATCTAAAATTAAAAATAATATGAGCATAAGTGGTTCATACATATATGACTTTGTGATTCCTTTTACATGCTGAAAGTTCTTACTACATTACTCTTGTTATACATATTGAAATTTTGTTGTGACTAGTAATTTGAATAATTAATTACACTAATCTAGTCATGATCAAACTTTCTTGCTATTTTGAACTTGTTGCATGCTCACAAGTGCTTTTAATCATGAAAAAAAATCAATCAATAGCCCACATGTTGAGCTTTTATGATCAAATAAAAATCTGAAAAGATCAAGAGAATATGCGTGCATCACACTTCGACTTTTGAGATTTCTTATCATTGCACTTTGATATGAACTTGGAAGCCGTTCTGTATGACTAAAACTATGTCCTTAAGCTTCTGATTGTCAAATGACATAGCTTGGCTTGGTTGGATGGAATATGGCTGATGGGGCATATAATCTCTAGCAAAAGTGATATGATCAAAGTTTGCGCTTTAAATGATAATGAAAAATAAAAAAGCAACATGTGTCATTCTTTCAAGTTTTGAAATAGTTGAGTTTGTGAGATCATGACTTGCTTAAAGTGAAAATTACACTTGATCTCTATCATGGCTTACACTACTTTATGTATCTCATTGATGAGGTAGTGTAAGTCACTTGATAGTATGACTTGGATGAGCTTTGTTTTATATGTATACGTCATATTATGCTCATAACAATTAAAATTTCTCTTCTGAACCTTGTTGAGTACATTGTCAAGGGGGGCGGGGGTATGTCACACATTGATGCACATTCACAAGTTTTTACATGTTACTCAGGGGGGGATATTTGTTTTGAAATTCCATTCTCATTTGATTCTTGATTCTCAAAAGGGGGAGAAATTTGCTTTCAAAACTTTTTCATGTGAATGAGCCAATGTTCAGTTTTGAAGTGGTGTTGCCAATGCATTCATCAAGGGGGATATTGTGAGACCTCTGTGCTGAATACATTGGCAAATAGGCTAAAAGTATGAGTTTACATTTAATTTTTTGAGCTTACACCGATACATCTTGATACACCCCGATACACACTGTCCGATCTTGCCTCAATGCATATTGGGATTAATATTGTTACTGTTGATAAGTTTGGACTGTCCGAAATTTTCAATATATTTTGGGAGTAACGTTACCCTCAATGGTTTTGGACTATACCAACTTTCATTATTCATATCAAGAGTAATAGTTACTCTGCAGAGTTTTCATATTGAGTTCGGTTACCGTGTTGTACTCTGTTTTAACGTTCAATATTTGGAACTTGCTTTTGGCTTCATGGAAGATTTGCTTAGTATGAATTTGCTATGTTTTTGGTGTTTATTGGTGGTTATGGCTGATATTATTTTGCTAATTGTGCAACATGCTTATGTGACGTGTTCACGTAAGGTGTTGGGTAATCGGACTAACTTGAGTCAAGTCGCGGACTTGAGCTCGGAAAAAGTGGTTGTTTATTCATGTGCAGGTGTTGCTTGAGGCCAATACTTGTCTGGTGATTGGATCCATTAAACTAGTCTTAGAGAGGAGATGAGGTTCAAAAATCAAGTTCGGGGGGGGAATTGTGGTTGAGTTGATCGGGAGGTCGCGCAACATATTTGAGTCGAGAGCAATGCATATGAAGATATCGTAGATGTCAATGGAAGGTGTTTGCACGTGTGCAAGGGGTGTATGGACATGGCAACATGGTTCGAATATGTGGTGAAGAGATATAGATGTGAAGTTGTGGCCGGAAAGGTCCCACCGGCTGGATTATACTTTAGGCTACGGCTGAGGTGGTTAAATGGTTCAAATATGGAAAGTTTAGAGTTTGTTTTGGTTAGACGTCATGTGGATCACGAAGTTGAGTTATTTTAGGAATGTTTAGGATGTTCCCAAGGTGTTTGGAAGACTTAAAATTGCTTCTATCTGCGTATAGAAGAGTCTTGAGCAGTTATGAAAAGTTTTGGTTGAAACTGAGTAGGATTAGAGTTTTAGTTAGGTTTGATTTAGCCTAGGGGCTGGTTATATAAGCAAGAGAGGCCAGAGCTCATGAGCACGACTTTGACACTGTTCCTCTTGTGTTTTGATCAATAAATTTGGTACTTTAGAGGAGCTTTTGTGCCTTTTTCGTCCGACTTGTTTTCCTCAAGTCTTTATCGTCGAGTTTCTGCGTTCCCGACCTTTCTTTGATGTTTTTATCGTAACTAGAGTTTTACAAATTGAATTGACGTGATTCATTTTGGGTTTTCTTCACAACATAAGGCTCTATCATCTTTGAAAATTTCACGGTCATTGGATTCGTGGTTTTTGGTTACACGAGTTTCTTCGCAGCATATCAGATCTGTTTGCTCTCTATTAGAACAGATTGACCTTTGCTCAGGGTTTCGGTCATAACTTGAGTTTTACTTGACCTTGTCTCGTGATTCTTGTTGTCTTGTCTTTGAGACTTGATTCTCTACAATCTACACTAATTTTTCAAGTTTTGAACACGTTAGAAACACTCACACACACGGTTTCTCTATCGAATTTATTTTCAGCCGAGGTGTTTTCGTTGCTTCTGCTGAAAAAGTTTTAATCTACCATTCACCCCCTCTGGTAGCTTTTCCCATGCTCTTTGATCCTACACTACAGTGCGCAGATGAAGAGGGAGTTTATGATTTGTGTGGCAGAGCCGAGCCTGCACGAGGTTTGAGACCAACATGGGTGGCGGATCGTTTCCCAACGTACGAGGAGTTCGAGGAAGAGTCAGAGACTTTTAGGCAGCTGTCAGAGCAGGGAGGAGGTTCAGGATCAGGCTCAGAGACTATTGGGTACCTCCTCTTAGGGTGGTATCAAGGGGGATGATGAGGACGACGATGAAGAGGTTGATGATCTCGAGCGTGATGCCAGGCCGTCAAGAATGGCAGAGCTAGATGAGTCAGGACACTACGAGCGGTGCCCCTTTAGGTAATATTTCTGATTAATTGACAAGTTCATTATACCTGTTATATTGGTTTTCTTGTCAACTAATTAAATAATTTTTTTTATAGAGGCTGCGAAGGCACCTTTTATGTAGTCCAAGTAAAAGCTTGGACGAGCGAACGGTTTTAAGGCCGAAGGGTACTAGGTGCTGAATCGAGCTTGGTTGGGGCATCGACGAGTAGTTAACACGGAGTTGGGAAGCTGAATGTGGCCTAGAGGGGGGTGAATAGGCTTTGAAAATTTCCTGCACACTTAATCATATTGTCAAATACTTGATGGACCAGACTTGTCCAGTTGGAGGTGCGGACTAGTCTGGTGTGCTAATGTGTGTCAAGTTGATTAAGTGTTGATTTAGGAATTAAACGTTATAGCAGTGGAAATTTGAACAACTTTTAAGATCTTGTGAATTAACAATCAATATTGTAAAGTTACACATGAAAATCAATTTTAACTCAAGTTACAAGATTGATAAACTATGTGCCCTAATTAATGAAGATGCAAAAACAAAGAAGCACACAGGACACAGATTTTTACGAGGTTGGATCTCACCAAAGATATCTACTCCTCGTTGAGGAATCCCACACAGAGTCGGTTCTCTTCAAAACCTTTCTCTCGTCAAGTCACCACACATGGCTTACTTGATTCCACTATCACGGGTAATCACCTAGTTTATGGGGCAACCTCACACGTTGAGGGATCCCATCAACGAAAATATGATCAAATACACTCGAAAAGATTACAAGTAGATGCACAAGGGTAAAGAGATCAAACCTCAAGAGCTCAACGAAGAGCAGACAATGATCTCCCAAACCCCAAATCTGAATACTCAATTGATTTTCACCTTTTGAGGACTTTAGATGCGTGAGGAGATGTGTTTTGTGCTCTTGGGCCAAGTGGCGGCACTAGGGTTTGAGTTTGGAACAGTAGAATGCGTGAAATGTGTTTGTGTGGTGGATCTCCTATTTATAGTGTTTCCAAAATTGTTACCGTTAGGGATCCCGACGATTGAACAAGTCCATACTGGGGACCAGACTTGTCCGGTGTGTTTTGTAAAAGTCAGCAAGAAAGGTGCAGCGCACTAGAAACCATAGATTGTGTGAATTGTACCAGATTAGTCCAGTGGTGGTCCGGACTTGTCCGGTTCCCTATGTATTGAAACATCAAAAACTTTCTCGGACTAGTCCGGTCCATAAATGGACTTTTGCGGTGTGTAGTGTTATGAAACTCTAGAGAGTTTCTTGGACTAGTCGGATCCATGAACGAACTTGTTCGAAGCACAATGTTATGAGTTTACAGAAAGTTTAACAAACTAGAATGGTCCTGTAATGGACTAGCCCGGTGCACTGTGTTGTGAAACTCCAAAGAGTTGATCGGACTAGTCAAGTCCAGGAACGGACTAGTCCGGTTTACTGTGAATTTCGACAACAGAGAGTTGAACGGACTAGTTCGGTCCATGAAAGGACTAGTCCAGTGCTCAATGAATTTTTATGTTAATTTTAAGCCCTTACCCCTACGCAAAGACTCGAGCTCTTGGGATGTGTCTCTCACACACATCCTATACATTTAAGACTACTTTGTGCTTCAGTCGTCAGTTGGGCTTTTCTCTTTTTCTACACCACTTCAATTTTCACTTTTTGAGTGCACCAAACTATGTCATTTAAATTGACCTGCAGCCATCTCAACAAATTCATTAGGATCTCATTTGTTTGCCATCAATAGTTCAAAACCCACAAGGGATTGCCTAGATGCACTTTCAATCTCCCCCTTTTTGGTGATTGATGACGACCAATTGAGATTTCACCATTAAGAGTAAAAATTGATTTTCATAAAGTGTGCATATATGAGAATGATAGATGAGTAACAAAAACATTTCACATATATGCACTCTTTACGGTGGGGTGCGTAAAGAGTGTGCGATAAAAAGATGTGATGAGAAAAAAATAATAACTTAACAATTATAGCAACAATCATCATATTATCATTAAACTAGGCATCACATATCAAGTAAAGTAAGAACATCCAAAATAAATTACAGCAGTTTAAAATCGAGATACATGTTCTTGACCACAAGTCCTTAACGGCTACAAAATAGACTACAAGTCTCAATCTCTCCTCCTTTGGCATCAAGGCACCAACAAGGGAAAAATTTAGTGGAATCACTAATCACCATTGCCTCCCTCACTCTCGGTCCTATCTTCATCCTCTTCTTCATCTTCAGGTGCTTGCGGAGGAGGGGGAGGAGCAGAGGCACTAGCCAATCCGAATGAAGCCATCTCTTGCTCCGAGAGGGTTGCCATCTCTGTGATATCTTCTTTAGAATCGTTGAGATCTGAGGTGACCCCTTGGCTCTATCTCCAGCTTCTCACAGATTGCTTTGATGTTGGCCTTCACATATCGTTGATGCTTCTGCCAGGCAAGACTCTCCTTTTGCTGCTTAATTTCCACTTTGCTGCAGGATGCAAAGATGAATGAGAGCATCTTCAGCACACCACTAGAAGACCCTCTAGGAGGTGGAGGAGCAGGAGTAGCAGCTTCAGTTCTTGTGCCTTCATGAGCCGTCTTAGATCTTTGTTCCTTTGCAGGTGAGGTAGGAGCAGAAGGAACACTGTAGATAGTAGGCTTTAGGGGCTTGAGTCCTGTATGAGGAACATCCATGACAAATTCAAGTCTTGTCACCTTCTTAATCATATACATGATGTAGGGTGGATAGCCACAGAACCTGTTACGGGTGATAGAGATATTCACAATGTCATCGTGTATGTACTTAAAGATATTGAAGGTCCTTTTCTTGCTTATGACCTTCATCAATGTCCTGAGGATCCCCTGGACAGTCCTTGCATTTCCCTCCTTGGGAGCTATGGTTTTCCTCAGGATCCTGTTTAGAACAGCAAAGAAGGGCTTCAAGTACTTTGTAGTTGGAGATTTGAATGGCATCCTTGTATCATAGAGAAAGTCAAGCTGATCTTTCTCCAGAGGCTTTAGGTTGTGAATGATGATGTCTTTCTCCAAATAATCTTCAATGTGAAGACTCCTTGCGAATTCCACATAGATGACACTGTACTTTGCTCCATGTGTCATCCAAATCATTCTATCACTATCATCACGAGAAAAGTATAAGAGTGGAATAGAATTGAGTGATGACCTCAATGTTCCAGTCCCATTGGAAAGAGACAAGATCCTTCAGTCCATGTCGCTCCAATGCCTCTAGGAGCTCTTGATAAGCTTGGCATCTCTTGGACTAGAGGTAGGTGATATCCACCCACTGACTTTCAATCACTGGGTTCCTCATTTTTAGGTAGACATGCTCATAATAGTCAGCATGGAAGTTACTCCAAAATCTTGGATCAGCTCACTGTTTGGGCTGATCATAGACTTCCAACTTTTTGAGTTTGTCGGCCAACTCACCCCCTTTCCCTGTAAAGTCATCATTTGATGGCTTCCTGTTGCAGTCTACAGGAGCCTTCATCTTCAAAGGGCCAATAGGACCATTAGCCAGTCCTTTGCCCTTGTTGAGAGTTCTGTTGGGCAACATAGATCTAGCACCAGCAACATCCTTGCCCTGTGCATTCTCCACTACCACTCTCCTCCTCTTAGGAAGGGTGTCGTCAGAAGGAGGGGAGTGAACATTGTGGCCATGTCTTTTCTTCATCACCCTCTCTTTGGCTCTTTGCATTCTACCACGGTCACACTCTTCATCATAGTCAAAAGAGCTATCCTCGGAACTTAACAACATCGTGACTGATAGAGTAATTCAACGGATGATAAGAATTGAAAATAGACTTTGTGGAAATAGGATTTTAGATGTTAAAATTGTCAGGATATCGGACTTGTCCTTATTCAGAGTACAGACTTGTCCGGAGTACCGGACTTGTCCACACTAGAACACCACACTAGTCCGATCTGGCATAAGAACCCTAATTTTCTATTTTCAACGGATCTAGCTCGAATCGATTCACAATGAGAGGTAAACAGTAAGAGTACATCTAGAAGAGTAATATATGCCCTAGGAATCAAGTAAAATAAGCAAGAATCAAGAAAAGCTGAGAGCTAGAGTTTGAGTGAAATTCTACCAAAAAAATTGAAGATTTGAGTTGAAGGAGCGGAGCAGAGGCCGGATTAGTCCGGAGTGGGCAAGCTCCGCACCGAGAAGATGATTTCCCTTTGAGAAATCTGCGTTTTTGATGGCTGGAAGTAGAAATCGCCTTAGGAGCTCACAGTTGAGGAGAGAGAGTGCAAAGGAGATTGTGAGAGATGAGAGATGAGCTCCTGGTGGCGGATTAGGGTTAACCCCGACATATCCAGACTAGCCCGCTGCACACTGGACATGTCTGGTATGCCGGACCAGGGCTGGACTAGTCTGTGGCAACGGACTAGTCCGGTGATGATGCTAGACAAGTCCAATGCTAGTAGGACAGAACATAATTGAATCAACTAGATTTTTGTTGTTTGATCTAATAGTGATCTCAAGGATATTATTTCACAAATAATCTTGACAAACATGACCAGTAAGCAATCAACAATCATACAATGGCCATAATTTACTAAGATTCACTAATTTAAATAGTTTTCAAGAGAAAATCGAGATAAGGTACAAATTTTTGCAAAATGAGTTAATTTTGAAATCAGTATGCGGTGTTTCAAGCCACATTTCGAGACTCAAATATGTTTAGCTCATTTCTCAGCTCACAAAATCACTTTTCATCTAATGGCTTGGTGAAAATGTCTGCAAGTTGTTTTTCCAGTCGCAACATGTGAGACTACAATGTCACCTTTTAATGAATGGTCTCTTAAGAAATGGTGACGTATATCTATGTGCTCAGTTCTTGAGTGCTCTACTAGAGTGTGTGCTATTTTTATAGCACTCTCATTATCACATAGGAGAGAAATATGGTTTAGATTGTAACCATAATCCCTTAGAGTTTGTCGCATCCAAAGCAGTTGTGCGCAACAGCTATCGACTGGAACACACTGTGCATCAGCTGTGGAAAGAGCAATGAAGTTTTGCTTTTTAGATGACCATGAAACTAGGGATCTGCTAATAAATTGACAAGTCTTTGACGTGCTTTTATTATCGACTTTGCATCCTGCATAGTTGGCATTGGAATATCCTATCAAGTTAAATTTGGATCCTGTTGGATACCAAAGACCCAAGTTAGGTGTGTGCACAAGGTATTTTAAAACTCTTTTTACAGCTATCAAATGGCACTCTTTAGGTGCGGCTTGAAACCTTGTACACATACACACACTAAGCATAATATCTGGCCTAGATGTACATAAATAGAGTAATGAGTCAATCATAGACCGATATACCTTTTGGTCCACATTTCGACCATCTTCGTTGAGATCGAGATGTCCATTAGTTGCCATGGGTGTCTTGATGGGCTTGTCCTTGTCCATATTGAACTTCTTGAGTGAATGTAGCCTAGAGGGGGGGCGGTGAATAGGCTTTTTGAATTTTCATCGGATCCTGAAACACTCAATAACTTGATCAAATACAGAGAAATTGGACTAGTCCGGTGTGGTGCGGACTAGTCCGGTGCGTGCGGACTCGAACGATCAAGTTTGATTGATGGTTTCACCTCAGGTGCTCTATGCAGCGGAAAGTAAGTTGTTACTTGGATGTATCACGACAATGAAACTATGTATGGCACAAATTAACTTTGATTTCAATATTTTAACATAAGTTATAAAAGATTGAGTAAACCCTAGAATATAATGAACAATAAGATCAATAGTGCACAAGACACAATTTTATCCTGTGGTTCGATTCCCACGCAGGAAACCTACATCCATGTTGAGAAGTGCACAGAGGACCGGATCTTCACAAACCCTACCCTCGTCGAATCACCACGAAGGCCGATTCTCTTCCACTAAGCACGAAGGGGCAAATAACTGTGTTCAAGGAGCCTTCTCACGAGTTGAGGGCTTCCCAAGATATACAATGATCACCACCAACATACTCAAAAGATGTGTAATAAAGAACAAGAGTGTACGAGAGAATCAAACCCAAGAGCTCAAGATCGTGTGGAACAAGTCTCTCCTTTTGATCAATGCTAATCCTCAAATATTATATCTTTCTAGGGTTAGAATGTGTGGAGAGATGTGTTTTTAGGGCTCTTGGGAGGTGTGACAACGGGGAATCGAGAGATTTTGTTGTAGTGCCGTATACCTCTATTTATACTAGGGTTTCCAAAAGTTATCGTTAGGGCTTGCGATATCTGGACTAGTCTGTGGTGGACTCCGAACTAGTCCAGTGTGCGGCATATGGGAAACCCTAAGTGTTCGGATGTATCAAACTTGTCCCACAGAGGGCAGACTAGTCCGATTTGGGCTCTGGAAGTGTTCAGGTGAGTCCAACACATATCGGACTAGTACGGTGTGGTGAACCTCATGTAGAATTTAGGACAAGTCCGCAATGGGAGGACTTGTCCGGTTTTAGTCAGAGAGTTTTCGGACTAGACCATGGTGATATCAGACTTGTGCAGCTCAGTGTAAAGTGTGAGGTTCTGAGTACAAATCTGCACAGGGGCGGACTTGTCCATTTTTAGTCAGAAAGATATTGGACTTTTTCGTGGTGATATCGGACTAGTCCGGTGCTGTGAAACCTGGACTGTTTGCGGACAAGTCCGTACTGGGAGGACATGACTGTTTCTAGACAGCGAGATATTGGACAAGTGCGGTAAATATCGGAGTAGTCCGACCTGTAAAAATTTGTGCAAAGAGGGTGATTTCTTTTGCTTGAGCTCTTGGGGTGTGTTTCTCCAACACACTCCATACATAATAAAGTATTCTATTCAGCTCTTGAGCTGTTTTCCATATAGATTCCTCATTCTTATTTCTTTTTGCGCTTTCTTCATAATTTCATTAAAACCTGCGCTCATCTCAATAATTTTGTTAGGATCTCATTTTGTTTGTCATAAATCAACCAAAACCCACAAGGGATGCCTAGATGCACTTTCATTGAGGATGTCCTACGTGTACTTGGTCTGGCCTATGAACGTGCCTTCTCTAAATTGCTTCACTTGGAATCCCAAGAAAAACTTTTATTTGCCCATCATCAACATCTCGAATCTGTCTGTCATAATCTTGCTAAATTCTTCACAAAAGGATTTATTAGTACAACTAAAGATGATATCATCAACGTAGATTTGACATACATGTATATGATCATCAAAGTGTTTTGTGAACAATGTATAATCAGCTTTTCCAATTTGAAAACCATTTGGAGTTAGAAAATCTCTAAGGCACTCGTACCAAGCTCGAGGAGCTAGTTTGAGGCCATAGAGAGCCTTACGCAGTTTGTACACATGGTTGGGGTACTGTTGATCTTCAAATCCTAGTGGCTGCTCCACGTACACTTCCTCCTTAATGGGACCGTTGAGGAAAGCACTTTTGACATCCATTTGATACAGCTTGAAATTATAGTGAGTAACATATGGCAAAAAAAATACGAATGGACTCAAGTCTAGCTATGGGAGCGAAAGTTTCGTCAAAGTCCAAGCCTTCGTCTTGTGAGTAACCTTTTGCCACAAATCGCGCCTTATTTCTTGATACCACTCCATGTCCATCTTGTTTGTTCTGAAAGACCCATTTGGTTCCAACGATGTTCGCCTTTGGTTTTTCCATCAGTTTCCACACTTCATTTCTCTTGAATTTGTTCAACTCCTCTTGCGTTGCAATCACCCAATCTGGATCCTTTAATTCTTCTTGTACTCTGTATGGTTCCAGAAAAGAGACAAAAGCGTAATATTCACAAAAATTAGCTACGCGAGATCTAGTAGTTACTCCCTTAGCAATGTCTCCAATGATGTTGTTGACTAGGTGATCTCTTTGTAAACTCTGATGTACACTTGGGCGAGGGACTTTTGAAGTAGCTTGCACTTTATTGTCTTCATATTTGTTGTCTCCCCCTAGATCATTGCTTCCGTGGTTATATTGATCTTCTTGATCTTCCTGATCTTGATCTTGTGCATGAGCTCCCCCTTGATCATTGCTTCCCTGTTGAGGTTCATCTTGTGCACTTGAGTGTTGTGGTTGCTCTTGAGGTAGAATATCACCAAGTGCCATCCTCCTCAACGCTTCACATGGGGCTTCTTCCTGATCTAGCACACGCTTATCAACTTGCTCCACTTGGGAGCCGTTAGTTTTATCGAACACTATGTCACGTGCTATTTCAACAAGGCTAGAGACTTTGTTGAAGACACGATAGGCGTAGGCGTTCGAATCATAACTAAGCAAGAACCCTTCATCAGATTTCGAAGCGAACTTCAAAGTCCTCGATTTCTTGTTCACGATAAAACATTTGCAACCAAATACTTTAAAATATGAAACATTTGGTTTGTTACCGGTGTGAAGCTCATATGGAGTTTTCTTCAAGAGTCAGTGAAGATACAACCGGTTTGTGGTGTGACACGCAGTGTTCACCGCTTCAGCCCAAAACCGGTCCGATGTCTTGTATTCATCCAAATTGTTCTTGCTATCTCAATTAGTGTTCTGTTTTTTCTATCGGCCACCCATTTTGTTGAGGGGAGTCGGGCGCCGAAAATTCGTGCTTTCTTCTTCATCTAGGTACTCCTCAACTTGTGTATTCTTGAATTATGTCTTGTTGTCACTTCTAATGTTCTTCACGGTTGAGGAGAATTCATTATGAGCTCTTTTTAGGAATTTCTTGAGAATTCCATGAGTTTCTAATTTATCATACAATAAAAATACCCAAGTGAATCTAGAAAAATCATCTAAAATAACTAATCTATATTTGTTACCACCTATGCTTATACAAGAAATTGGACCAAATAAGTCCATGTGAAGAAGTTACAGCGGTCTTGAGGTGGTCATCACGTTCTTGGCGGGATGTGGTGCTCCAACTTGTTTTCCCGCCTGGCAAGCGCTGCATGGCCCGTCTTTCTCAAAAACAACATCCTTTAAACCTCGGATGTGACCACCTTTTAGAAGTTTCTGCAGATTTCTCATCCCAACATGGGCTAGCCGTCTATGCGACAGCCATCCCATGTTAGTTTTAGCAACCAAGCAAGTGTTGAGTTCAGCTTTATCTTTGTTGAAGTCAACAAGATAAAGCTTTCCCTTCAACATTCACTTGAATGCAATCGAGCCATCGCTTCTTCTAAAAATGGTCACACCCTCATTAGTGAATAAATAGTGATAACCTTTGTCGCATAGCTGAGATATGGACAGAAGGTTATAATCTAAAGAATCTACATGTAAACCATTCGAGAGAGTATGTTGAGAAGAGATTTCAATTTTGCCGCTAGCAACTACCTTTCCTTGGTTGTTGTCTCCAAAGTATATCCCTTCACTTGGATCTGCATTGCGCTCATACTCCATGAACATACTCCATTCTTTGGTCATGTGATCAGTGCACCCGCTGTCTAGAGGGTTAGGCCTGCAAAATATATTTATCCCTTGGTTTTAGGTACCCAAGCCTGTTTGGGTCGTCTCAGGTTAGTCACAAGAGTCTTAGGCACTCACACACAAGTTTTTGAGTTCTTGTGGTGTCACCCTGCATATTTAGCAAATACATGTCCAAACTTGTCTTTCATAAGTAATAGGAAGCATCAAAAGTACGAAATAATATTTGCAAGTCAGATTCATGTGATGTTTTCTTAACATAAGTAATTTCCTTTCTTAGCATGAACTTTGGTGGACATGTCTTTGTTCTTGTTAAACCCAAGACCATCTTTCATGTTAGGAGGTCTAGTGACCATATATGCACTACGTGCATATTTGATCTTCTCCTCGTCAAGAACATTGGTGCACATGTGTTTGTTCTTGTTAAACCCAATACCATCTTTCATGTTAGGAGGTCTAGTGACCATATATGCACTACGTGCATATTTGATCTTCTCCTTGTCAAAGATGCCATTTTGGGAAGGATGCTTAGCATGAGTAGAAGAATTAGGTTTGTAAACATTTTTCTTATTGGAACATGTGCATGTTGTAATTGTTGTTGACTTACACCTTTGGAAGGTGAGCTTTTGTACGAGGAGGAGTCACTTTGCTTGAGTGACTCAACTTGCAATTCAAGAATCTTGTTAACTTTTTACAAGTTAGCAAGTTCATCCTTGATTGCGACATGTGAGTCTTCTAGCTTTGAGTAAGTTTCCTTACTAAAGACTACCTCATGCTCAAGTGACTTGCTCTTCTCCCTTTCAAGCTCAAGGAGTTTCTCAACCTCTTGATACCTCTTCCTTTCACGGATGAGCATATCTTCTTATCGGTTGACAAGCTCCTCCTTCTCAAAGATTTCATATGACAACATTTTCATTTTCTTCAATGCAGTTTTACTTAATCCCCTAAACATCTCCTCATTTTCACTAGAGTTGTCAAAATCATCAATAGAGGAATTTAGCGAGGGAGGAGTAAGTCGAACCTTTTTCTTCCCTTCCTTTTCCATAAGGTAAGTGTTGTTGTGAGTCTATTGTCCTCCCATGTTCGGGAAGAGCGTAGACCTCTTGGTAGGCTTCTTGATGGCAATGGTGGCCATCTCCCCTTCTTCATTGGAGGACTCGTCGTTTGAGTCCCACTCCTTGCCAATATGCACTTGATGTTCTTGCCTCCTTTTCCTGAAGATTTTCTGTTCTTGTGGTTTCATTTCCTTCTTCCTCTTATTCTCTTCATAAGTGTAGTCGACCATGAAGTGACCGTAGTCGCCGCAGTTATAGCTGGTACGTCGAGCCTTGGATTTTCCTTTTTCTTTGCTCTTCCCTTCATTTGAGTTGCTGCCGTTTCCTCTTTTCATCATGCGCTTGAATTTCTTGATAAAGAGTACCATCTCTTCATCATCCAAGTCGATGCTCACATCACTTGTATCTCCCTCATCTTGATGTTCACGTGATAGGATCTTGGTTTTTGATCTTTCTATGAGAATAGGAGGGTTCGATTTGTGGAGGAGAAGATGTTGGCAATCCGACTACACCGTCCCCAAGACAATGCGCCATAGCAATCGGTACACCGACTCCGAAGTTGTATTGATCTTGCTGGCGCACAATCAACCTGACCACGAGGGCCTTTGTTCCAGCAAGCAATCGAAGAACACGCAAGAACAGGAAGAACAAGAACTTATCAGTTGAATCAATCTGAAGTGAGGTTCTGGATACAAGTAGACGGGCGATCTAGACGACCCGCGCGTGTACAAGGAAGCAACAGAAGCTAACTTACAAATAACAAAACCCACCAGCTAATGAGGGCAGCAGCTACTATTTATGACCTCCCTAGGGTTGTGAGAAACTATAATCACGAGTCCCTACTGGACTCCAAATGATACATGGGCCATGGGCCCATCTTTGATGATGTAGCACCATGGACAAAAAAGGTCTTGTTATATAAATAATGATTGTGGTCGACTTCGAATAGATATGGACATGAGGTCAGATCCGTTTGAAAGTATACTTGATAATCTTTCCTGGAAGTACTTGAATGCCCAGATCGAAGTCAGTATGAAGTCATGGTGGCTGTCACAAGTTGGTGATGTTCTGCTATCCAAATCCCGTCCGAGTGAATTCCCTTCCCATTGGCTCCTCTCCATTGTTCCTAAGCAAAACAATAAAGGATGTAGTTCCACGACCAAGAACTAGTTCACCTCATATTTTACTTAATGTGCACGAGCGCGAGTGATCGGACCAGAAACCGGTAGCTGAGTTGGTGTGGATGTATCGAGGGTGTTGATGTCCTCATCATCACGGGCTTCCTTTCCTTTAAGCTTGCAAGTTGCTTTGAGAGCAACTTCCTTCTTTTGGGAGAAGGTGAGCTCAGCTAGGTCTTTGACGTATTGGGCCTCCTTCTCCATCATGTCATGGTCTATAATTTTCCCAAATAGTTCATCTGGAGTCATTTTGTGAAATCTCGGGCTTTCTCGGATCATTGAGCATAAGGTGACATTTCTTGGCATGAAGGCTCTAATCATCCTTTTGACCACCTCATGGTAATTCCACTTCTTGCTTACATAGGCGCAGATCTTGTTGATAAGCGCCTTCATCTGGTTGTACATGTCTTTAGGTGATTCTCCTTCTTCAATGGCAAATCTCCCCAATTCTCCTTCAAGCATCTCAATTTTAGCTTCTCAGGCTGACCTATTTCCTTCATGTGCTATTTTAAGTGTATCCTAGATTTCGTTTGCACTTTCTAGTCCGTCAATCTTTGTGAAATCTTCCGTGCTCAGTGATGAAGTGATCACTGCAACGGCTTTTGCGCTGCGGTGAATTTCTTGTTCTTGTTCTGGAGTGAGTTCTTCGTCCGTATCCGGGATATCTACACATGTACACACAATATGCCGAACACTGGGATTTAAAGAAATTAGATGCATTTTCATATCGTATTTCCACATGGTGTAATCGTTTCCATCACATTGCAGAGGTTTCCCCATGGGAATAGAAATGTAATGATTATTGGAATTGAGACAATTCTAATTGTAAGGATATCAGGAGTAGTCCTGATGACCACTCACCAACTTCTTCTCGTTTTCTTTTACCATCTGGCTTAGAAGTTTCTTCCTTAGAAGTGCCTTGAGTTGACGCACTTCATCATCATCATGTGGATTTTCCCTCAGTACATCAAAGGATTTTGTATCTTGCTCTTCTTCGGTGTTGAGCACCTTCGGGATCTCGTTGTTCTTCTCAGAGGCCATTGATCTCTCCGAGCAGTGAGTCTCGTCGATAGAGAACCTTGCTCTGATACAAATTGAATGTGGCCTCGAGGGGGTGAATAGGGTTTGAAAATTTCCCACACACTTAATCAAATTGTCAAATACTTGATGGACCAGACTTGTGCAGTTGGAGGTGCAGACTACATTGGTGTGCTAATGTTTGTCGAGTTGATAAATGTTGATTCAGGAATTAAACATTATAGCAGCGGAAATTTGAACAACTTTTAATATCACGTGAATTAACAATCAATATTGTAAAGTTACACGTGAAAAACAATCTTTACTCGAGTTACAAGATTGATAAACTATGTGCCCTAATTAATTAATATGCAAAAACGAAGAAGCGCACGGGACACAGATTTTTACTCAGGTTCGATCTCACCAAAGAGATCTACTCCTCGTTGAGGAAGACCACATAGAGCCGGGTCTCTTCAAACCCTTTCCCTCGTTAATTCACCACACAAGGCCGACTTGATTCCACTATCACGGGTAATCACCGAGTTTATGGGCAACATCACACGATGAGGGCTCCCACAAGAATTACAACGAAAAGATGATAAAATACACTCGAAAAGATTACAAGTAGGCGCACGAGTGTAAAGAGATCAAACCCCAAGAGCTCAAGAAGCATACACAACGATCTCCCAAACCCCAAATCTGAATACTCAATTGATTTTCACCTTTGAGCACATTAGATGTGTGGGGAGATGTGCTTTTGTGCTCTTGGGACAAGTGGCGGCGTTAGGGTTTGAGTTGTGAACCGTAGAATGTGTAAAATATGTTTTTAGGGTCATGGATCTCCTATTTCTTGTGTTTCCAAAATTGTTGCCATTAGGGATCCCGACGACCGGACTAGTCCGTACTAGGGACCAGACTTGTCCATTGTGCTATGTAAAAGTCGGCGTGAAAGGTGCAGCATACTAGAAACCCTAGATTGTGTGAGATGTACCAGACTAGTGCGGTGGTGGTCCAGACTTGTCTAGTTCCCTGTGTATTGAAACATCAGAAACTTTCTCAGACTAGTCCGGTCCATAAATGGACTTGTCCAGTGTGTACTGTTATGAAACTCCGGAAAGTTTCACGGACTAGTCCGATCCATGAACGGACTTGTCCAAAGCACAGTGTTATGAGTTTATGGAAAGTTTAACGGACTAGTCCGGTCCTGTAACAGACTAGTCTGGTGCATTGTATTGTGAAAATCCAGAGAGTTGATTGGGCTAGTCCCGTCTAGAAATGGACTAGTCCAGTGCATTGTGAATTTGGACAACTGAAAGTTGAACGGACTAGTCCGGTGCATAATTTATTTTTAGGTTGATTTTAATTCCTTACCCCTATGCAAAGACTTGAGCTCTTGGGATGTGTGTTTTAAACACATCCTATACATTTAAGTCTACATTGCGCTTTAGTCGTCTGTTTGGCTTTTCTCTTTTTCTACACCACATCATTTTTTTACTTTTTGAGTGCACCAAACTATCTCGTTTAAATTGACCTGCATTCATCTCAACAACTTCATTAAGATCTCATTTGTTTGTCATCAATCGTCCAAAACCCACAAGGGATTTCATAGATGCACTTTCAAAAATGCTGTCCGGTTTTGCTTCCCCAGGATGGTTCTAGTGGACGGTCAAAGGATTACAACTCATAATTGGGATCACTATGTGCTACAATCATATGGCAATGGGGGTATATGCTAGGATAAAGTTTGGGATATCTTTTGGGTATGTTTGTTTTCAGTGTTTCAATTAGATTGCATCTTACTTTAATTGACATTAATTATCACTTGTGTGCAGGGTATATTTTGTCTGGAGGAGGGTATGAGTCAAGCACATGCAAGTATGTCTTTCCATAACGCAGCAAGAAGACGTGTCAATCACTCCTTCTCTCAGGCACTGATCAAAGCTGTGACCATGTACTACAAGAAGGTAATGTCCCAACCCATGTGAAATAGGGCAGCAGCCAAAATTCACCTAACTAAGGAGGAGTACTTGAAGAGCAATCTGGACTGGATTTGTGCGAATATGGAGGCTTGGGAGTGGTTATGACAGTATTGGGCGTCAGTTGAGTTCAAACATATTTCTGATAGAAACCGAAGAAACCATAATAGCAAGCTAGGAAAGAACTTTTTTCGGACCAGATGGGTATGTGCGGATGGAACAAAGGATGATATGAATTCTTATATTCATACTTAGATTGCTTCAAATAATCATATTGATTAAATTTTTGAATTTTGGTATTGTAAACAGCTGAAAATGGTACGCCTCCTACATTTTTTGAGGTTTACCTTATGGGGCACAGAGGTTGAGACCCGATCGCCCAGAGCAGTTGTGTGATGAGGCGACAACACAGAAATTGGTATGTATGTTGATTGTTTGTTGCATCTATCCATCATCTCAATTTATCTTTTATTACATCTATCCTTGAACTAAATGTATCACAGGAAAAATATGTTGAGTGTTTTAAGAAAAGCCATGGAGATGATTCAAACTATCTATGAGAGTCGTTGGATGTGGGTGCGGCGTATGATCCCAACAAAGGTCTACCTCATGGGAGGTATGTGTAAAGATAATGATGATTTCTATAATGAATGTCGAATCTTCACACTTGTATTTTTTGTAGACTTGGGTTGGATGAAGTCTATGTGGAGCGTGAGGCTTACTCTAGAAGACGGTCCTCCAATGTTAGTTCTAGTCGGTCTTGATCTACTGCAGAGGCTGATGAATTAAGAGAAGAATTGAGACGCAGCAAGGAGCAGATGCAGATACAGTTGCAACTACAACAACAGCAAAAACAGATGCAAATGCAATTGATGCAGCAACAAATGCATTATTTGTATATGTCTCAGGCAACATGTAATCTTCACATTTGAACAATTTATTCGATTTCAAAATGGTTCTAGTTAAGATCTCACAACTAATTTACTTGATGCAGTTTATGGCTCAAGGTAACACTGGTTCTCAGTTCGGTACGCCACACCAATCTTACGTCGACATGATGTCTCAGGTACCTTGTCTGTTTTTGTCAAGTTAGATACTCTTTACCCTATGAGTAAATTAGTTAACTGAATATTATTTTTGATGCAATTCTTCACTTAAGGTGGCATTGGATAGCAGTTCGGTGTGCCTTGTCTAATGCAGCCAGGACAACATGTTGGCTTCTCGTCACAGGTAAAACTACATATCTCGTTAATTCGAGTTATAATGCAATATCGTAACCATATGTGTCGCAGGGTTCCGATAGTGGTCAGCCACATGTTCCGACTCAAGGATTCATGTTGTTGTTGGCTCCATAATTGCAAACTAATCCAGGTGTTCTCCCACAGATGCATTTCGCTTCAGAGCAGACTCATCCATCACCAGCTGCAGACGCAACGGTATGACTGATAGTCTAGTTACAATACTTATCTTTATAAAAAAGTAAATTAATTTGCACAATACTTGGTGAGTTTTAGTCAAATTCATAGTTGTAATACCCTTGAGCAAAAACGTGATGAGTTTCTTTTTTATTTGTTTATCGCAGGGATCACGTCATGGAACACCCGAAGGTTTCGATGCTTTCTTCAATCTCAACGACGGAGGTGCGAGTGGAGGAGGCTCAAAGAACAACATGTGAACTTTGTTAACTCGTTTCCGTTCACTTATAAACTTGTTATATGAAGTTTGAGGACTTGTCATCAACTCTCGACGTTGTTGGTTATTTTGTGTGCTGAAATACTATCTTTTGCTTGTGTTTGTACAGCTGTTGGTGTCAAAATATTTGTTTGTGGTGTTGATGCTGCTGGTGCAGCACCTTTGTTGGTGCTGCGCTGTTGTGTGATGTGTGTATGCTGTGATCTGCACTACAGGCTCCCCAGCCTTGGAGGGAGAGAAAATGGCCACGATTTAAAAAATGACTATAAGCGTAGATTTAGGATGTACTAACAGTGATAACCCACCTAAATATGTTAGTTTCTAGGGTAGGCCGTCGCTCATACTCCACTTAAAGATGTCGGTTCCTGTGTTGGCCAACGCTCATAATGGGGCGTTATGTATGTCGGCCTCTTCGGCCAATGCTCATAAGCGTAAGTACGTCGAGGCTTTGAGCCAACACACATAAAGTTATGTATGTCAGTTTTCCCACACCGATGCCCATAAAGCGTAAGTACGTCGGCCCCGACGCATATACAAGTTAATGTATTGGCACAATTTTGTTGGCTAAGAACGTCGGTTCACCGACGCTTTTAGAGTATGAATGTTGGCTACTGGAGCCAACCGACATTCATATGGCCGACCTCTTATTCGGTGATTCCTGAAGTGCACGGCCGAGTGGGAACCCTGCACGCCGTCGTTAGATATCGTGTGTGTTGCTAGTGTGTTTCCATTTGTGGGCTGAATCAATCACTTTTGCATAGTTTAGGCTTGAGAGTCGTGAGCTATGAACTTATCTTCCGCTGTAGTGTATTTTGATGTATAATATTTGTAAAATGACAAACCTTGTATAATACTATGTTGTTTTATGTAATACGGTGTATTTTTTTATGTGTGCTGTTGTGTGCCGCATCGCATGGCACCACCCAACTGCGATTCCTGGAATGTCGGGACTCCGGTCCTCACAATTAGCGTACATGTATAGCAAAGCAGTCGTCTTTTCTTCTGTCGAAGCATCGTAGCTCGTGCAAAACCAACAATGGTGCCTCTCTTGAAAAATGGAGAGGTCTCTACAAGGGGTTGCTTCATCCATATTGCACTGCAACCTGAAAGTATTAACATTGTGTTCTTCTGCAAAGTAGACACTTGAAAAGTATCCTATCTCTTGAAGTGAAAATGCTTCGGCGATGCATCCTTCAACCCTTGCTCGATTGCAAATCATCGGTTTAAGACATTTGAGTGCACTTATAATGTGATACATCCATCTATATTGCACAGGGCCACCCACTTTAGCTTCATATGGAAGATGGATTAGAAGGTGTTGCATTTTATTGAAGAACCCTGAAGGGAAAACTTTTTCCATCTTACATAAAAGCGCTAGTATCGCCCTTTCCAAATTCTCCATCTTCTCCATTGTGATTTCTTTAGCAAAAAACTGTCTATAAAAGTAGCTATGCTCAAATAACACCTTCCACACCGCATCGTCAAGATAGCTCTTAAACATAACCGGTAGAAGTATTTCCATGATAATGTGATAATCACGACACTTCAAACCAGTGATTTCCAGTCTTAACATTCACGATTCGTCTCAGGCTAGCAGCATAGTCGTCAGGGAATTTCAACCTTTTCAACCACCACAAGACTTCTTTCTTTTCGTATGGTTGAAGACAGAAAGAAGCACGTGGTTTGCCACAAGCTTCGGAGAGCTTAAGAGTTGGACAGTTACAAACTCTGCGAAGTCCTTCTGTGCCTTTATATTGTCTTTTGTTTTGCCCGTCATATCCGAGCATGGGCTTATGATGCCTTCGTGCATGTTATGTTCCTGGTACATGACATCAACGCCAAGCATTTGAATTAAGGACTTCACATACGGTAACTCCCATAGGGCACAAATATCAGCTTATGGTCCTCTCCGTGACAAACAAAATATCCAGAACAACCTCCATTTGCCTCTAGCTTGTTCAGCAGTTCAGCAATCATCGAGCCATTGAGACATTGTTGTGATCCTTTTTTAACAACAGTATCCTTTCTGAAAGCATTTCTCTGTTGCCTAAATATGTGATTGTGCGGTAACCAACGTCTATGGCAATCAAAGCAGCATATCTTGCCACCATGACTTAGACGAAAACATTATGTGTCTAAAGCACTATCGGACATGTCAAACGACAATGAGTGCTCTAGCCAAAAAACATGTTGAATGCTTGGAAATCATGAACATAGCATAAGTATGCAGCTCGAAGGTTGAATTTTTTTGTAACAATCGTACGCTTTGATTCCTGTCCATAACATTTTCAAATCTTCAATCAATAGATTCAACATCACGTCCAGTCGTGAACCTGGATGATCCGGTCGAGTTACAATAGTGCTAAGGAACATGAACTCATACTTCATTCAAATAGATGGTGGTCAGTTGTACAAAATAGAGAACATGGCCAACAATAGTGTGGTATGGTGTTTGTACTGAACAGTGAGAAGCCATCTGTTGCAAACCCGAAGCGAATATTTCTCTCGTCATTGGTGAAATCTGGATTGAAGCGGTCAAGCACCTTCTATGCCTCACCGTCGGACGAGTGTACCATCATTCCGTCGTTCTCACGTACACCTTCTTTGTGCCACCTCATGTGTCTTGGTGTTCTTTTTTAAGAGAAACAAGTGCTTCAACCTAGGTATGATAGGCAAGTAGTGAAGCTGCTTCTGTGCGACTTGAGTCATTACTTTTGCACCGTCATCATTATCAACTTCGATAAATCTCGCTTTATCTGATTTTAAACACTTTTTCTCGTTGGCATATTCTTTCAAGAAAAGCATGCAGTTGCCTCGGCACATATCAATCTTCTCATATTTCATACCAAGACCAGAAATCGATTTCTTTAATTGATACAAATCTTTAGGCACTTTATGGGCCTGTGGAAGGATATCATTGATCAATTTGATGAGATCGTTGTAGCTCTTATTGGAGAAGAAATACTTAGACTCAATTGCCATAAATTTAGTCATGAAAGAGAGGAGCATCACTTCGGTGTGTTTTTGCAACGGCTCTCCCAAAGCTTTTAGAAGCGTGAAGAATGCTTCAACCTCCATTGTAGGAGGATCCTCAATCAATAAAGGCTTGATGGCTTCAAGCATCTCGTCCATCCTATCAACCCCTGTGCTGTTAGCCTCATCTCAGTCTTCTATGGCTTGAGAAAGTGTCTCGCCGACAAAGGTCCACACCTCATAATTTTGCGTGAAACTGCTTTGACGCAAGTGGAACGTCAACATCAAAATATGCAACACTTCGCATTTTGACATCTGCTACATGGGCATCACACCTTACTGTTGTTTGACAACGAAAAAGCTCGTTGTATAACAGCATCGGTCTTGGTGAACCACTCCTGTGAGTGACTCCCAACATTTTTCCAACTAGTATGCATCCAAGTGCGGTCTTAGCCATGTTTGAGGGTATACCTTCAAAGCAGACAAATAATTATTAGTTTAATTTTTATGTTATGTCTCAGGTGACACATTTCTATAGGTTACATTACTCATTTTCATTTTGAGTCATTTACGAGAGAGGAAAGAACGAGAGAGGGGTGGGAAAGTTGGTCTTAGATGACATTTCCATGTCCAAATCCATTGTCCATGCAAGCACGAATGATTGATGTCCTAACTATCACCATTCACTTCCATACCTTCTCGACGCATACGATACGACTACAACTGTATATACAGCACGGATGCATTTAATGCATGTTGTGCCGTGTCGGGATGGGCTGTGCCGGGCCGGGCCGGCTAGAAACCCGTTTATTTATATATATTAAGTAATCACTAAAAACATTAAATATCAATAAACAATAAGCATCAATTAATGAACAACATAACAATCAACTAACTAATAAATAATTATCCTAACGAAACAACAAAAGAAACAAGATAATATAAAAAACATTGAAGAAGGACATTGCATGTAAGGTTTAACATGTAATTCCATAATCAAGGCCACTCGATGTAAGTATTAACATGTAATTCCATAATCAACAATTCAATAAACATGTTGTTAACATATTCACAGTTCTATTGCATAATCAATATGTAATTAAAATTTAATTCTATAATTCACAATTCTATTGCATAACATACCAATAATTCATTGCCTTGCATTGCCTATCAACAAACCATTCAATTAACAATTCCATTGAATTCACAATTCATTGCATTCTAACGTGGTGGGGGGTGGAGGCCGACGCGTGATGGTGGGGTGGGGGGGGGGGGAGGTGGAGGTCGGCGAGCTCAGGTTCGGAGGGTGGGATCGAGGAGGGGGAGAGGCTCGTGTTAGGGGGGCTCGGGGAGGGAGAGGGAAGGTGGGTGCCGACGAGCTCGGGTTGGTGAGGGGGGGCTCGGGGGGGGGGGGGGGGGGGGCTTGTGGCTCAGGGAGGGGAGTGTAACACCCTCATTTTCAATCCATCATGTATTGCATACATTATTATACATGTTTAACATTAAGAAACAGAAAAAGGAACAAGTTTATAAAGAATTGGAACCAAAACTGTAGTTAAAAGTCTGGGTCAGTGTGGACTTGTCCGGACTAGACCCCGGACAAGTCCGATTTTGCCTTTGTTGGGTTGGTGAGGGGGGCTCGGGGGGGGGGGGGGGGGGGGGGGCTTGTGGCTCATTATTATACATGTTTAACATTAAGAAACACAAAAAGGAACAAGTTTATAAAGAATTGGAACCAACCGCAGTTAAAAGTTTGTGTCAGTGCGGACTTGTCCGGACTAGACCCTGGACAAGTCCGATTTTGCCTTTGTTGTTTTATGAACTTTTCTACTTTTGCTGCAGACTAGCCGAACATGGTTGTCGTTTATCTCGGACTTTTCCGTTATCATGTACGGACTAGTCTGATCTCCCCTACTGGAACTTTTCAAAATTGTCCTATAATTCCTCAATTTGGTCAGGTTTGAAAAGTTGGATGAACCTCTGAACATGTCCGGTCCCATACCAGACTTGTCCGTTTTGCTGTCTGGTCCATATCGTACTTGTCCGGATTTCTATCGGACTAATCCGTTCTTCGCTCTATTCAAAATTGGACTTGTCCGGCCCATAGCGAACTAGTCCGGTGTGCCCGATGCGGACTCAGTTTTTCTTCCATGATAAGTTATTGGGTAATTGCCTTATGTGGGCCCAAGAACATTGTGCCAAACCCTTGCGGAGCCCAAGTGGACCCCACCACGGCCACTACTCGTCCCATACCGCCTTATACTCGAATTCCACCCAAACCCTACCACCTCCACCCTATATAAACACCCCAACACCCACCCTCTCATCTCTTTGCCACAACTGAAGAAAACCATAACCCTAGTTCGTGGGATCCGCCATCAAGGAGAGAGGAGAACGCAGCCAGGAGGAGGAGGAGGATAGGAGGATCAAGCAAGATCGATCTTCATCAACTCATCAACATCATCGTCAATTCTCCACCAACTCTTCACCATCAACCCTAGACGTCAAGACCCAAGTGTTGTACCAAATTCTCAACATTTGAACCCTTGGATTCATGAAAAATACCTTAGATGCATCTTTTATACGTAAATTATGGTTATATATTAACTCAAATTATGCCCTAGTTGAAAATTTGCCAAAAATCTTGCCATAACAGACTTGTCCAGTCCCTGTGTGGACTAGTCCGATTTCTTTTCTGTTTCAGAATTGATTTGTCTGGTTCCATTGTGGACTAGTCCGGTCTTCCTTTTCTGAAATTTCCCAGAACTTCTTTAATATCCTCCGCAATGACTTGAAACTTGCTCTAACATGTAAAACTAAATTGTGACTAGTTATTAGGCTATGATACCAACCTAATGTTATATGTTACCACATAATTGCATCATTCATGCATTTCATGACATATTGAGTAACATGTGAGCATTTATTGATTGTAATGTTTGTTTTGTATGTTGTTACGCAAAATAGAAGGTATTGCTCTAGAGGGTGCTGTTGAGGACCTCTAGCACCAAAATTTCGAAGCTTTTGATCATAACAAATCTCAAGAGCATGGCAGGTGTCATTGATCATTTTGATCCTGTCTTTAAATGTTTTGTTTGCAAAACTGCATGCTTGTGTCAATTTGATGGGAAACCCAAGATTGATGTTTACTAGACTTGGTTGACCTTCCTTGTCGCTTGAAATATGCTGTAGAGAGTCGAGAAGGGCATTTTTACCTTTTTGCCTTGCTCTAATTAATTTGGATAGGAAACCAACCAAATAGCTTAGTTATGAATTAATAAACTTATGGATGATGTGAATTGATGAACATGGTTAATGGGTAATACGGAACTTTGAGATATAAGCAAGCATGGTTTGTGGATTGGGTTGAAATATATTGTGGTTTTGCTTGCCTTGGATCGAAGGACCATTTCATGTGAGAATAAGCTAGGACACCAGTGCCACCACAAGGCCATGTATGGGTGCGACTTAGCCAATTAATTAGTTGTATTGCCAGCATTTTTCATATCAATTGGGGGAGCAAGGAATGGGAGTCGGTTGGTTTGCAATAGTGGCAGGACTTCCCTGGGATCCGAACAACACAAGAGGGGGGCCTTTTTTGGATGTGCTCTGTTGGAGGCATCACCACCGGTGAAACCTTAGTAGATTCTGAATACGCTGGTAGTCCATTTGTACAGGCTATTTTGTGATCTCTTGGCCATACACCTAAGGTAGTGTATTTGGCAAAAGGGATGTTTCATTTAGTCATCGACAGGTGAAAAAATCATGAACTTGTAGGTAAAGTGGTACAACCTTTACAGAGTGTTAAAAACTATCATGATAGTCATGCTACCGTTTAAGAGCACCTGGATGAACTACATGTTTAGAGTTCAAATTGGTAATTGGAATGGTTTGGTATTTGTTATGGTTATGTATTGGATTGTGACAAATGGACATGGTTAATGATGATTGTAAGAATCTAGTGTATTCGATGGATAATTTATGATGGACTCTTATTATGTAAATTATTTGGGATATGATGGGATTATTTCACATAGACATTGTAGGATGCTTTTTATATGTTTTAAATTTTCTTTTCAACAAAAAATACATTATTTTTTATCATTCCTTGTTTAAGCTACATGTCATTATTTTCCCACACTTGCTGAGTACGACATGTGCTCACCCTTGAAATTCCACCACCAATAGATTCAGGTGATGTTTGGGTGTACCCGGATGATAAAGTGGAGTACTAGGTTGTGTGCTGCCATCGACTTGCCTGTGGTTGTGCTTGGAGCCGCGATACCCTATATGCTTAGTTAGATTATTTCTGATGCATTAGTTTCAGATTTTATTTGTAATAATGATCATTAGAGTTATATTTTGAGGATTATTTGAATATAGTAATAAAAGTACTTATTTATTAGTTAGTGTTGTGGTAATTTTCTGTATATCATTTGTGGTGCATTCGTGTATGTGTGATCAATGTCCAGGGCACGCATATGCATTAACTTAGTACGTTTTCCATACCGGGTGTCACAAATTGATATCAGAGCCACAGGTTTGACCGTAGGATGCAACCTAGATAGAATGGACACTTTAGCATCAAGGAGCACTCAGGAAAAGTTGTGGGTTGATTGGTGTGCTGATTTCTATGTTATGTTTGCTTGTGTGCTTGTGTGTTTAGTAGAGGATTATGGGATGCTTTGGCACTTGCCACATCCATATAGGCTTATATAGGTAGTTGCTTAGGATGTGTTTGGTTCGGAGACAAAGTGGGATGTGTCGGATCCATCCCACATTTCAAGGATGGGATGGTCCCATTTCTTATTTGTTTGAAGGGATGGGACGGTGTTTGCTTTGGAGGATGAAGTGGGATGGAATGATTCCGTCTCTTGTTTGTATTGTGGGATGGGACAGATGCTTGTTAGGTTGATGTGGGATAGAGCGGAGACCAGCACACATGTAGCGAAGGTGGGATGGACTCGTCCCTATGTTTTTGGAGGGATGAGTCTGTCCCGCATCTGGAGAGAATATTCCTCATTGAGGGATGACTCCACCCCATCTGTCTCCGAACAAAACAATAGAAAAGTGGGATCGTCCCGTCCCATCCCACCATATCCCTCAAACCAAACACACCCTTAGTTTCATATCCCTTGATGAATATAGTTGGGGACGTTTTCTAAATCCATAATATTTTGAGCTTCCTCAGATGTCCAGAACCCGCAACTAGAGGAATGCCAATGAGGAGGAGGAGAATAATGGAGCACCCGAGAACAACAATATTGGACCTGGGGCTAGTAAACTGGAGTGGTCGATGGCTATGCAGAATCACCTAATGCAGACTATGATGCAAACTTTGGGACATCTGCAAGCCAATAATCAGAATCAACCCCATATGCCTTCACCGCCACCCCCACCACCTCATAACAAGTTGGGATAGTTTATGAGGACTATGCCACCCACTTTTGCTCAAGCCAATAATCCCATGGAAGCTAACGATTGGCTGAAATCTGTGCAGAAGAAGCTCACTATTATCCAATGCAATGACCAGGAGAAGGTTCTATTTGCATTGTGGGGACCGGAGTCCACACATCCGAGGATCTCATTGGGTGCTGCCGTGCGATGCGGCACCTAACAGCACACACAAAAAGGATACCAAAACATATAAAATTTTCATTTCATAATAAGAAGAGTTTACAAAAGAGTGTACCATAGGGGTACACACGCAGCGGAAAATACATACTCATAATCTCACCTAACTAAGCAGGAGAGAAGACGTCCATGCCCTAGGACGCTTCTCATTAGCAACAAGAAGAACATTCAGCAGCAGCGTGGTTCACATGAGATTTATCTCGATATCTCGAGATCTCATGTACAACCTGAACAGCGGAAGTAAACCAAATACCTGCAAAATTTGTTAAAGCGCAAACGTGAGCATAAGGCTCAGCAAGACTAAGTCGTCTCACTAGACATATGCAAGGGGACACTAAACATAGGTAAGGTGAAGCATAAATAGACTCGCCTACAAGTGGATCCTTATAATCAGGTTTTATGTAGCAAATGACATTCTCCAAGGACGGCACATCATGGGCTCCACAATCAAACAAGAAATGCTTTACCGATGATATGACATGCTCAGAGCACATAATGCTATTACATCTAAAGTGTGGGGAAATTGTAAACTTTAATTTTGCTATCTCTAAATCATACAAGGTTGCAAAGCCATTATAACTCAATACAATATAATTTGCTGGCTTCTTTAGTATTTACTACATCACGACACAGTGAACAAGTGGTACTCTATTACCGTGAGGGACGGTGATTGCAATCAGGACACACCCAGACTGCACGACACGCACACCCGCGTGGGAGACACATACGTGCTCTCCTCCCCGCGTCATACGTGGCCACCTTTCACCCAAGACCCCAATGTCGACAAACCCCTTCATCCCGAGCAAAAGGTCCCCTACACGGACACGTCGAAGTTGCCCGCTATAAGATTTACACCTTTATGCCTTCGCATCTCCATTCAAGGACAACCGAGGAGTCTCCACACTACAGTCTGGAGTTACATCAGTTTAATGGGTCCCATATACCATTATGCAACCGGTACAGTTCAAGCTTGCCCAACGGTGCCGCATACGGATGGTCCTCAAGCGACACAGGCAGGGCTATGCGACCGAGACTCCAATTCTCGTCGCTTCCTATCCATCCCCTGCCCGGTCTTGGATTCATTATATTAAGCCATTGTTTATCTAACCAATCCTGTGAGATCTGTCCTACATCTCTCGCGAGTAGATTCCAACTACTCGACTTCTACCGGATTTCCTATGCATTAGCAAAGTAGTTACTACAGGTCAAACTGTAACTCGCTCCAACAAAACTGAAGACGTAAGTGAATAAAACTTTTAATAGCTCTTAAATGCAAACCGGGGCTTGCCTTAGTTCGCGACTCGAATAAATGTCAATTGTTAGTGATCCTTTTGTACAGACTCCGCCAAGGACTTCAAGTGGACACCCTGGCCTTCTCCTCCAAGCGAAACTTCTCGTCGATCACCTATCATCACGTTCCTATCGACATGATATGCATATAAGTGATTAAGTAATTTAATAATAGACTCTACTGGGTTGTGTAAACTTTAAGAACGAGGAGTTTGACTAGGAAGGATAGATATGCCTCTGTCGTGTGGATAACCAGAGGATGGAGTCAAGTGGTTATAGTAGTATCGAGATGTGAATTGAAAGGTGCAATGTAAGCACACATTGCAACTTGGCATTCAACACTCGACGCTATGCCACTCAAGGACGATAAAGCAGAATGGTGTCGAAGTGTTGGACTGGTAGTGTAAGGATGACTAAGGAATCAAGGGGGGACATTGAATGCTTGAGTATGTGTGGTGTGTACAAGACGAAGGTCGCGATTTAGCAGTCGACCAATGAACTTGACTTAACTCATAAAGGAGTAAACCTAGTTAAGTGAGCAGTGCTGTCGTAGGGTCCCGACTTAGGATGAACCATGATGGAATGTAAAGACACTTGGGACTGAATTGAGAAAAACGTGGCTTGGACATAAGATGTCATTACAAGCACTGTTAACCTAGCATGAGTACCAAGACAATGTTCAAATGACTTTTAGGTAAACTAGTTGCTTTGACTAACGTCGCAAGCATCGTTCAGGTGCTTACACGACGACAGTAATGTAGTGTCTCCCGCAAGCTTGTCCAGGTGAGCTCGGTAAGCTCCCAGGACTTCAACATGATGCGAGTCTCTGCCGTGACGATGTGTTTTGCCATATCGGAAAGATCGTCTCCTCGACTTTCACATCGACTCGGACTCGTCAACAGTGGTGAGCAGAATCTCGAACACCACCTCATGAGTCGGAGAGTTAGGCACTCGACTTAGCTGTCGACAAAAGACTCGATGAACCTACCATCGATGAAGAGGTACACCTAGGTATGCAATTCTACGAACGGAAAGGAAACGTCCTTGACATGACTAAGAAATTCTTATCCAAGGTTCCACTTGGACTAGTTCTCCTTGTCGGTCGCAACGTTCTCGCAGTATTCTACCCTAGGTCATCGGTGGTCACCAATACACTCGGTTTGACCTAGAAGGCATTTCATCGAGCATCTAGGCTACACCTAGGACTCGACGAGTCTCGCCTTGACCAAACCCTAATTTGGATAAACGACTCACGACCGTTGTGTCGTGGTTGTGTTTCAGCATCATGTACGTTACAGGCATCCTTCATCTCGATGCCAGGAAACGATGATGGCTCAGAACATTACGACGACGTCATATGGTCAACGACATCGACGCGGCTCATGGTGGAGCATCACGAGCACGCACGGATATGCCAACGTGATACAAACGACAAAGGAGGTCAACTTAGGTACTTCTATAGGAATGATCTCAATGCAGAAACTGGACGTACGACTTGAAGACACATGAGTAACCTTAGCGATCATGACGAACGGACGTTGGTGATGTGAAGCAAGTTATTTCAGTGCAAGGCTCACCTGGTAGGCATTTCGACGAACATCTTGGGTGTGTACTTGATTTCTGTCGCTTCATCACCATTCAAAGGGCATCTTGGCACTTATCTTGGTCGAGTTGCCACACAACAACAGACCTACATCCATAGATCAACATTGAACAGCAACACACTTAGTTTTGCCTTGTAACCATTTCATTGAACACCTAGGATGCAGTCATTGATCCAATCAATCTTGCAAAATCAGAGCTAACCTTGGACCACTTGTCGATATCGTTGTGGCAACAGTGTGTTCTTGCATCTTATCCATCACCCACATCACATTCATCACTGGTTGGGCGCTGCCACGACGAAGAACGGGGCGACGATGTCGGGCGTCGACCACCGGTTGAGGTGTTGGACGGTGGCAAGGTACTGCAGCACGGCGGTAGACAAAGAGTGTCAGCGGCAGCATGGAACATGGCGAGTGCGGTCAAGGGACATCGAGGTGTGAACAGCGCTGTGGCTGTCGACACGGTTGGTGCGGGCGCGGGCAGCACGCGTGCTGTTGGCGTGGCGAGAGTTCTTGCAGCTGATGGGCAAGCAGCACGGCGCAGTAGCAGTACGGCAAGGAACTCGAACGAGGGCGCGCTCGCTGGAGCAGGGGAGCAGAGTCGCGGCTGTGTTGCGCGGGAGCGAGTGCAGACCAGGCACGAACAAGCAGCAAGATAGAGGCGCTCGGCCATGGCTCGGCAAGGCGCTGGAGCAGGGCACACCGTGGCAGGGAGGAGACGTGCGCGGCGTTGGCGGCGCAGTGCTTGCAGGGACGCGGGGAGAGGAGGCGCGCGCAGCGTCGGCGGCGCGTGGGGGCGGCGCCGGTGAGGAGCACGACTGTGAAGGTGGAGCGCGCGCGACGTCGGCGGACTGAGCAACCGGACGGCGGGGGAGGCTGGGGCGACCTGCATGGGCCGGTGGCCAAGCGAGGAGGAGGCGCGGCGCTCTGTGGCGCAGGCGGCGGAGAGCGCGCTGTCGGCGGCGTCGTGGGTGACGAGGAGGCGGCCGGCGTGGGGCGCGACTGACGGGAGGAGCCGGGGGCAAGGGGGGCGTGGCTGCCAGCGGTCGGGAGCAGCAGGGCGCCGGAGGAGAGGAGGGCGAGCGGGCAAGTTGGGGCGCGCGGCTCGGCGACGGCACCGGAGGCGGGCGGAGGCACAAGCAGGCGCTCGCTCACGATGGGGAAGAAAGGAGAGGGAGCGATGCCGTGGATAGGACCGAGTCGGGAGCTGGGATAAGGACCGACGTTGTCCATCGCGGTGGCGCTGCATGCGTCGGCGTGGAGGCAGGGGAGGTTAGAGAAAGGAAGTGTCGACCTGACCTGTGGGGACCACCTGTGGGACCCACTTCCCTTCTTCTTTCCAAAATTCAATTAGGGCTAGCAAACATGCTTCAAAAATAGTCACCTTTGGCCCAATGACCAAATAAAATGTGGAGAATTTTATGGTGCAATCTGATTTCAAAACTGAGCAAGGTTAATTTGAAATCAGGTTTGAATTTGAATTCAAGTGGTGATACCTGACTCAAGGAAATAAATAGTAAATTAGGTTAAAAAAATCCTGAAACTTTGAAGTTAACCTTTTTGAACCATAAGGGACCTCAGGAAAAATTTGGAGTTGATTTGGACAAGGATGAGCACGAAGTTTAAATTTGAAGTCGACGTTTATTAAACTCTCAGTACGTGTCCAATAAATGGGAAACATGCTTCAAAAATTTTGAAACTTTACCGAGAGTCTATTGGGAATATAAGAAGGTCATGGAAAATTTTACGGCATGAGATTTGAATATTTTTGGATGTCCCATTTGAGGGTTGGAATAATTCCTTTTTCTTTCTGTCTATTTTGTTTTCTTTTCTCCTTTAATTTTTCATTGAAAATGTGAATACTTGGAAATTAAGGATTTTACACCTTAAGTTCCAATATTCATTAGCAAACATGCTCTGTATGTAAAATTTTAACAAGTCCCTATTTTAAGTGAACCTTGGTTAACTCATATGGTTCATGTGAGTTTGGATTTCCAAGTCCACTTTCAAAATTTTTAAGTTCACATTTTTGCGTTTTTGTTCTTTTGAAAAGCGGGCTTTTACAATCCTTCCCCCTTAAAGGAATCTCGTCCCGAGATTCTAGCAAGTAGAATAACAGAAACGATGAGGGAACGATTCGCAAAAGAGGGTCATTGACTAAGGAAAATGATAATGCCCTTAAAGACTTGGGTTCTACAAAATAATGATTATCTTCGGACATCTGAAGAAATTCTAACGTTTGCCTCAGGTGATTCCAGTCTTTAGGTTGGTAACCTTGACAGGATGCTCGACATGATAATATCACGTCGTAAAGCTCTCACGTCTGGTACTGATCCTTTATTGTTGTACTCTTACACTGACATGACATCTTGTCCTGTCCTAGTCTTGACTTTAAGAAACAGGACTTGTTCTTTGCTTCTCTAGGTCACCTGGATAGTTTGAAACCAGCTTTGCATTGATTCTTGGTTGCTTTCTTGGTCTTGCATAGGTCCTTATAACTTAATGTGGTATTTCCCTTGACATGAGTTAAGATGGTTTATGAGGTTAAACAACAATCATTAACCTCGTTTTACGTTTAGTCAACCATAGGATCCCTTAGCTGTATCATAAGAGTAGCACAACACTCAACACTCTTATGGGGGCCAAACAGCAGGAATACTGAAAATATGGCGACTACAAGGTTTTTGGGTTTATCAACATCTTCAAACAATAGAAATAGAAGATAAACACCCTTTGCGGTGGTACACGAGGATTTAAGGATTCAGCATCCTCATATGTTTCAACACAGCAAAGAACTAAATAATATGGTAACTACAAGGTAATTAGTGTAGCAAGGTTACCATATAACAATGCAAGATCTTAGATGGACCCAAAGAGTTTCACGAGGTTGACAATCGAACGGTATCCTCGAGAGGAAGGAGATTTCATGGATTTTACAAGGTTGATCATCTAACTGATGACTACTCGATGACGAACGGTATAGTTGCAACAATCAAGATACTTGAACTAAAACAAGTCAAGGATGGAAGTTCAAGTGTTTGTTTAGTTGCAAGGGGGTTTGAGTAATCGGTTTCCCAAGTATTATTCAATGGAAAGGAGATCAACAATGTAAGAAGTCAAATGAAGATGGTGAGATGACCGTAGTCATTAGACACCTTAGAATAGTTTGACTGGGGTACACAATCTTGCTCTAAATTTTAGTATTATCATGCATTCCATCATTGGTGTTACATTGGTAATGATGCTTCATGATGCATCATATGTGGTATGGTGCAATGAATATGCATATGGTATGGTGCAAATGGTGCATATGTATGGTGCAAATGATGCAGATGTATGATGCAAATGGTGCACATGCAAAGTGCAGTAGCTTTTATAGTTTGAGCAAGACTAAATGAACCACACCCACAAAACTCAAGTACTGTCTGTTGATTTGCAAGGATTGGATACCGTGGTCATGAAAGACACTCAATGGGTAGCGATACATTCATTACTTGACCACAGTTAAGGAATTCATAACAGAATGATTGATAATGAATGTGGAAAGTATACCATGTTACCTCGACCTTTCGAAAGTTTGTTCATGTTCTACTCATCTTGATTGTATCTCCATCAGGAGAAAAACAACTAACTATATGTCTCTAGTGATGCTTCACTTAACCTTCTGTTCGATCTGGCAAGAGGAACTGATATCCTTAGTGATCACTTTAGTGGAGTTGAAGTCACACTTCTTCTTTGAGTAACTCAATCAGGTGGTGGATGTTGGATCTTCTTGAAGATGTAATCTTACTTGATCATCTTCTTGTTGACACGACTCGTTGTAACCAAGGTTGATGGTTGAATACCACCATCACTTGAGTGCTCGCCTTCCCCCTTAAAGTTCTAAACCAGGATGTCGAAGCGTACTCCAAACAGTCCTCATGGAAAGACGAGATGCAACTCGAGTAATTGCGACCTGCGATCAACATCACAAGATGTGATATGGCAAGTCACATAAATCAGACACTAGTGTGCCTATCAAGGGAAAAGGGCTTCAAATGAGTTAAACACTCTATTCAACTTGGTAAATACTTGAGTCCTAACTCTTGGTTGGTTATGACACTCCTCAAATTGAAATCGAGAGCCGAATGCCAAATAAAAACCAAAAGGTTCAAACTGGCCAGGCTATGGTGACAAACGACCAGCCTGGACGCAAACTCGATTTTTATCCAGTAAATGGCAAAATCAGATCTTGAGGTGAATAAAAAAGTTAAAGTAAACATCAAGACCTTTCCAAAAAGTATTGGTTTGCCTCTAGATCATCCCTGGTTTGCAAGTTATGCTATTTTAAAGTCAGCAGAATTTTTCTGCACTTTCAGCAGAACCTGCTTAAAAAGTAACAGTTTTGATCTAAAGTTTTCACACTGTTCTGATGGAAATCTTGAAATATTCTCATTGACAAAGTTGTAGCCAATGTAATAATATTTCCAGAGTGAATTTATTTGTATTCATATCAGTCCTGTTTTAAAAGATATGAATTTTTGAAGTTGGGAAAAATTTCAGCATTCAGAATTTGAATTCAGTTCAGATTGACCACTCTGCATTCAAACTTGATTTGGAATAGGTAGATGACCGATTCAGGTCTGGAGCCAATTGCAAAAATTGTTTCTGACTCTCTAACCTTTCCAACGGTTACTCGCGCGGCACCATTGGATGCAAAATCTGCTAGTTATGGGTCAAATTCAGAGGTGTACAGATTGCTGTCCAGTTTGGGTGTGCCTGGACAGTCTCTGCGATTATCCAAATTTCACCCAATTAGGAAAAGATTTTGGTCTGGTGTTGCACAGAAAACATGCAGAGGACTTCAAAATCTTTCTAAAGAGTGTTTACTTGCCCTCATAGAACTTCTGGTTGAGAAGATATGGCATTTGCAAGTTGACAGTTTTTCTGAAAATTTGGACAGCACCTCCTTTGTTTAAGGCTGATTTTGTCTAGAATTTTCAGATATACAAACATCAACATTTCCAAAAATTATACATAGCAAACTTGCTGCATACTTTCTCAGGATTCCAAAAATACATCACAAGAAGTCATACGACAATTCTACAGGGAGTTATGCGAAAAACAGTAACTGTACACAGGACTTTCCACTCGCTGTCCAGATTTTACCAAGTTTAGAAATTTGAAGTTTTTAGTATGTTAGAGATGGATTCTGCTCTCGAGTTCTATAGAGACATTGTAGAGGACTCTCTACACTTTCCAGCCACATAATGTAGGCCTGCAGAGGTGAAGTCTGCAAAAAGTTATGATTCAATAGGTGAAGAGTTCAGATTATGTCCCCTCTTTCGGGCTGTCAGAACCTCTTAAACGACACTTCAATTTAGACCTTGTTAATATGAGTTTTAGCCTTTGTGTTGAATAGAAAGTTGATGGAGGACTCTTTGGGCTTTCCATACATGTATAAACATGCGTAGTTTGCATTTCCAGTTTAAGAGTTATCGCCGTTCAAAGTTCAGAATTTTTCTGACTGTTTCAGATAGCACATATATTCATGTACTATCTTCAACTCTGTTTTCTAATTAGTTATAAACTGAATTTGAGGTAACATTGAATAACAAAGTTGTAGAATAGCTCTTCCCCTTTCCATAAACGTATCATAATGGAATAGAAGAGCTTCCTACAAGGAAATATGACAAAAACTCAGATGCTGGTCCGGGTAGTTTCAGAACAGCAGCTGCTGTGATAACGGTGCATTTTCATCACCATAAAAGCGTCTTTTGGCTTGGAGGTCAATAGGAAACTTATAGAAGACTTCAAGAGATTCCCAAAAAGTATTCACTTGCATCCCTAGCCCTCCAGGTTGAAAATATATGGATTTTCAAAGTCAGGTCAATTCTGTTCGAAAACAGAACTCACTGGCTTCGAAACACTAGAATTTGGGAACAAACTCAAATTTTGAAACTTAGCTCAAAACTAAAGTCCGATGGCTAGAACTTGATTCACAACTAATCATTTTCTTTGGAACCAAATGGAATCTTAAAAGAGACTTGACGACCTTCTTATCCATAGCATATCACTATGGATCTTCATGCTTAACCAAAGTCTTACTCCGGCGAAGTCGAGCTAAACTCTCGCCAGGATAAAAGGACTTTGGTTCACCTACTCTTGAAGAGAAACATTTTACCTTGTCCATAAGACATCAACAACTGATACTTGGACTTAATATGAATACGAAGCCATTTCTTTCGTGGGGGATGGTCAAAATATCAAGTGGGATACTGACGGTACTACGTGCTTTACTAAAAGAAAAGTCTAACCCGGTATATCCGGATACGTCTAGAGGTGGTCCTAATATCGATGACTCACAAACGTATTCTACACGGGTCGCTACCGGAGTTAGTGTACCTGCAGAAGACAAACAATCCCCTTTCACACCTTCACACCTCAAGGGCGGCACGGGGAAACACAACAGACAGTCACAATAAGATATAATCAAAAGTAAATGCATACGACTCTTGTGTGAGTCGTCCTCGAGAGAGGTCATGTCATGAGGTACATGGCTATAAATACGTCTGTACAGCAAAGACTCCCGTACAAACCGGCTTATACACGCTCGGGCATACGTGTTTCGCATGATCCCTTAGAACATGAATAGTTCTAGAGAGACACACTATCGGGTTATACACCACCCGACAGGGGCTCCCACTAATTTTGTGTCACGCTGGGGTACCGCGTGTCATATGTTCTCAGAAACATGAAAAGTTTCAGAGACTCATATTAACTTTCCATGCTAAGCCACGGAAATTTCACATACCATATCTCGTATGCAGAGTTTACCGAGATTGATCCGCTCTCGGCGGCGTACCTTACCTCTTACCTTGAAGACGGAGCGTCGTTACAGAATAATATAACAAGTTAGTTCACCACCTTTTTAACTTATACTAGTAATAGTCCTTAATGGGCATATAGCTAATCCTCACTCGACTACTTTGGAGTTTTTGAAAATAGGCTCTTTTCGGGCGTGCTATTCCCAATGAAGCTTTGATACCATGTCTGGGGGGACCGGAGTCCACACATCCGAGGATCTCATTGGGTGGTGCCGTGCGATGCATCACCTAACAGCACACACAAAAAGGATACCAAAACATATAAAGTTTTCATTTCATAATAAGAAGAGTTTACAAAAGAGTGTACCACAGGGGTACACACGCAGCGGAAAATACATACTCATAATCTCACCTAACTAAGCAGGAGAGAAAACGTCCATGCCCTAGGACGCTTCTCATTAGCAACAAGAAGAACATTCAGCAGCGGCGTGGTTCACATGAGATTTATCTCGATATCTCGAGATCTCATGTACAACCTGAACAGCGGAAGTAAACCAAATACCTGCAAAAATCTTTAAAGTGCAAACGTGAGTATAAGGCTCAGCAAGACTAACCCGTCTCACTAGACATATGCAAGGGGACACTAAACATAGGTAAGGTGAAGCATAAATAGACTCGCCTACAAGTGGATCCTTATAATCAGGTTTTATGTAGCAAATGACATTCTCCAAGCACGGCACATCATGGGCTCCACAATCAAACAAGAAACGCTTTAGCAATGATATGACATGCTCAGAGCACATAATGCTATTATAGCTAAATTGTGGGGAAATTGTAAACTTTAATTTTGCTGTCTCTAAATCATACAAGGTTGCAAAGCCATTATAACTCAATAAAATATAATTTGTTGGCTTCTTTAGTATTTACTACATCACGACACAGTGAACAAGTGGTACTCTATTACCGCGAGGGACGTTGATTGCAATCAGGACACACCCAGACTGCACGACATGCACACCCGCGTGGGAGACACATACGTGCTCTCCTCCCCGCATCATACGTGGCCACCTTTCACCCAAGACCCCAATGTCGACAAACCCCTTCATCCTGAGCAAAAGGTCCCCTACACGGACATGTCGAAGTTGCCCGCTAGAAGATTTACACCTTTATGCCTTCGCATCTCCATTCAAGGACAACCGAGGAGTCTCCACACTACAGTCTGGAGTTACATCAGTTTAATGGGTCCCATATACCATTATGCAACCGGTACAGTTCAAGCTTGCCCAACGGTGCCGCATATGGCACGGTCCTCAAGCGACGCAGGCATGGCTATGCGATCGAGACTCCAATTCTCGTCGCTTCCTATCCATCCCCTGCCCAGTCTCAAATTCATTATATTAAGCCATATTTTATCTAACGAATCCTGTGAGATATGTCCTACATTTCTCGCGAGTAGATTCCAACTACTCGACTTCTACCGGATTTCCTATGCATTAGCAAAGCAGTTACTACAGGTCAAACTGTAACTCGTTCCAACCAAACCGTGGGATTTGTGGTCATGCATGTGGAGTATCAAACACCTTATACGTAATGCACAATATCAACTGAAGACATAAGTGAATAAAATTGGAAAACTTTGAAAAGCTCTTAAATGCAAACCGGGGCTTGCCTTAGTTTGCGACTCGAATAAATGTCAATTGTTAGTGGTCCTTCTGTGTAGACTCCGCCAAGGACTTCAAGTGGACACCCTGGCCTTCTCCTCCAAGCGAAACTTCTCGTCAATCACCTATCATCACGTTCCTATCGACATGATATTCATATAAGTGATTAAGTAATTAAGTAATTTAATAATAGACTCTACGGGGTTGTGTAAACATTAAGAAGGAGGAGTTTGACTAGGAAGGACAGATATGCCTCTGTCGTGTGGATAACCAGAGGATGGAGTCAAGTGGTTATAGTAGTATCGAGATGTGAATTGAATGGTGCAATGTAAGCACACATTGCAACTTGGCATTCAACACTCGACGCTATGCCACTCAAGGACGATAAAGCAGAATGGTGTGGAGGTGTTGGACTGGTAGTGTAAGGATGACTAAGGAATCAAGGGGGGACATTGAAAGCTTGAGTATGAGTGGAGTGTACAAGGCGAAGGTCGCGATTTAGCAGTAGACCAATGAACTTGACTTTACTCATAAAGGAGTAAACCTAGTTAAGTGAGCAGTGCTGTCGTAGGGTCCCGACTTAGGATGAACCATGATCTAACCTAACAACACTTGGGACTGAATTGAGATCAACGTGGCTTGGACTTAAGAAGTCATCACAAGCACTGTTAACCGAGCATGAGTACCAAGACAATGTTCAAATGACTTTTAGGTAAACCAGTTGCTACGACTAACGTCGCAAGCATCGTTCAGGTGCTTACACGACGACACTAATGTAGTGTCTCCCGCAAGCTTGTCCAGGTGAGCTCGGTAAGCTCCTAGGACTTCAACATGATGTGAGGCTCTGCCGTGACGATGTGTTTTGCCATATCGGGAAGATCGTCTCCTCGACGTTCACATCGACCCGGACTCGTCAACAGTGTTGAGCGGAATCTCGAACACCAGCTCATGAGTCGGAGAGTTAGGGACTCGACTTAGTTGTCGACAAAAGACTCGATGAACCTACCGTCGATGAAGAGGTACAACTAGGTAAGCAATTATGCGAACGGAAAGGAAACATCCTCGACACGACTAAGAAATTCTTATCCAAGGTTCCACTTGGACTAGTTGTCCTAGTCTGTCGCCACGTTCTCGCAGTATTCTACCCTAGGTCATCGGTGGTCACCAATAAACTCGGTTTGACCTAGAAGGCATTTCATCGAGCATCTAGGCTACACCTAGGACTCGACGAGTCTCGCCTTGACCAAACCCTAATTTGGCTAAAGACTATCGATCGTTGTGTCGTGGTTGTGTTTCAGCATCATGTACGTTACAGGCATCCTTCATCTCGATGCCAGGAAACGATGATGGCTCGGAACATTACGACGATGTCATATGGTCAACGACGTCACACGGGTCATGGTGGAGCATCACGAGCACGCACGGATATGCCAACGTGATACAAACGACAAAGGAGGTCAACTTAGGGACTCCTATTGGAATGATCTCAAAGCAGAAACTGGACGTACGACTTGACGACACATGAGTAACCTTAGAGATAACGACGAACAGACGTCGGTGACGTCAAGCAAGGTATTTTAGGGCAAGGCTCACCTGGTAGTCATTTCGCCGAACATCTTGGGTGTGTACTTGATTTCTGTCGCTTCATCACCATTCAAAGGGCACCTTGGCACTTATCTTGGTCGAGTTGCCACACCACAACAAACCTACATCCATAGACCAACATTGAACAGCAACACACTTAGTTTCGCCTTGTAACCATTTCATCGAACACCTAGGCTGCAGTCACTGATCCAATCAATCTTGCAAAATCAGAGCTAACCTTGGACCAGTTGTCGATATCATTGGTCAACGGTGTGTTCCTGCATCTTATCCATCACCCACATCACATTCATCACTGGTTGGGTGCTGCCACAACGCGGAACGGGGCGATGATGTCGGGCATCGACCACCGGTTGAGTTGTTGGACAGTGGCAAGGTACTGCAGCACGGCGGTGGACAAAGAGTGTCAGCGGCAGCATGGAACATGGCGAGTGCGGTCAAGGGACGGCGAGGTGTGAACAACGCTGTGGTTGTCGATGCGGTTGGTGCCGGCGCGGGCAGCACGCGTGCTGTTGGCGTGGCGAGTGTTCTTGCATCTGATGGGCAAGTAGCGCGGCGCAGTAGCAGTACGGCAAGGAACTCGACCGAGGGCGCGCTCGGTGGAGCAGGGGAGCAGAGTCGCGGCTGTGTTGCGCGGGAGTGAGAGGAGACCAGGCACGAACAAGCAGCAAGACAGTGCCGCTCGGCCATGGCTCAGCAAGGCGCTGGAGCAGGGCGCACCGTGGCAGGGAGGAGAAACGCGCAGTGTTGGCGGCGCAGTGCTTGCAGGGACGCGGGGGGAGGAGGTGCGCGCAGCGTCGGCGGCGCGTGGGGGCGGCGCCGGTGAGGAGCACGACCGTGAAGGTGGAGCGCGTGCGACGTTGGCGGAATGAGCAAGCGGGCGGCGGGGGAGGCTGGGGCGATGCGCGCGGGCTGGCGACCAGGCGAGTAGGAGGCGCAGCGCTCCATGGCGCTGGCGGCGGTGAGCGCGCCGTCGGCGGCGTCGTGGGCAATGAGGAGGCGGCCGGCATGGGGCACGACCGACGGGAGGAGCCGGGGGCAAGGGGGGCATGGCTGCTGGCGGTTGGGAGCGGCCAGGGCGCCGGAGGAGAGGAGGGCGAGCGCGCAAGCGGGGGCGCGCGGCTCGAGGACAGCACCGGAGGCAGGCAGAGGCACAAGCAGGCGCTCGCTCGCGATGGGGAAGAAAGGAGAGGGAGCGATGCCGTCGATAGGACCGAGTCAGGAGCAGGGATAAGGACCAACGTTGGCCATCACGGTGGCGCTGCATGCGTCGGCGTGGAGGCAGGGGAGGAAAGAGAAAGGAAGTGCCAACCTGACCTGTGGGGACCACCTGTGGGACCCACTTCCCTCCTTCACTCCAAAATTCAATTAGGGCTAGCAAACATGCTTCAAAAATAGTCAACTTTGGCCCAATGACCAAATAAAATGTGGAGAATTTTATGGTGCAATCTGATTTCAAAACTGAGCAAGTTGGATTTGAACTCAGGTTTGAATTTGAATTCAAGTGGTGATACTTGACTCAAGGAAATAAATAGTAAATTAGGTTAAAAAAATCCTGAAACTTTGAAGTTAACCTTTTTGAACCATAAGGGACCTCAGGAAAAATTTGGAGTTGATTTGTACAAGGTTGAGCACGAAGTTTAAATTTGAAGTCGACGTTGATTAAACTCTCAGTACGTGTCCAATAAATGGGAAACGTGCTTCAAAAATTTTGAAACTTTACCGAGAGTCTATTTGGAATATTAGAAGGTCATGGAAAATTTTACGGCATGAGATTTGAATATTTTTGGATGTCCCATTTGAGGGTTGGAATAATTCCTTTTTCTTTCTCTCCATTTTGTTTTCTTTTCTCCTTTAATTTTTCATTGAAAATGTGAATACTTGGAAATTAAGGATTTTACACCTTAATTTCCAATATTCATTAGCAAACATGCTCTGTATGTAAAATTTTAAAAAGTCCCTATTTTAAGTGAACCTTGGTTAACTCATATGGTTCATGTGAGTTTGGATTTCCAAGTCCACTTTCAAAATTTTTAAGTTCGCATTTTTGCGTTTTTTTTCTTCCGAAAAGCGGGCTTTTACATGCATCCCATCAACTAGTTGGAGCAGATGCGGATTGGTGGGAATCCCTTTGCAATGCCCATGCTAATCAGGAAACGATCACTTGGTCTGAATTCAAGGGGAGCTTCCATTCTCATTTTATTCCAGAGAGTGTTATGATCTTGAAGAGGCGGGAATTTGATAACTTATGGCAAGAAAGATCGAGTGTGAGTGACTATCTCAGTAAATTCACTCAACTCTCAAGGTATGCTCCGAAGGATGTTAACTGGAACAACCGTAAGCAATATTTGTTATGAGGGGCCTAAGCAAAGAGATTCAAGTCCAATTGCTTAATTGTGACTATGCAAATTTCCATAAGCTTTTGGACAAAGCTATTGTGGTTGAGAACAAGGTCGTGCTATACTTATGGTGAGGTGGGAAACTTTGCATCTCAATGCCCTAAGTCAGGCCTTGGTCAGGGGAACAATGCTCAAAGACATAACCCAAGACCAAATGGAGGAGCCACAAGGCAACTGTGGACCATAGAATTTTGTTCGTTGCAAGGTGAACCATATCTCTACAGAGGAGGCCCAACAAGCGGATGACGTGGTGATTGGTATGTTTCTCACAAACTCCAACCCTGCAACTATGTTATTTGATTCTGGAGCATCGCATTCATTCATCGCATCAAAGTATGTTGCCAAGTATAGTTTGCCCATATCTCATATGAAGTATACCTTGTTGGTTAAATCTTCGTGAGGGGGGACGAGGAAGAATATAGTATATCCAAAAGTAAGTCTTAGAATAAGAGCGTAGACTTCTTGCCAACCTTATTGTTTTGGATTCACAAGGATTGGACATAATACTTAGAATGGATTCGTTAAGGAAGCACAATCGGATAATTCAATGTGCCACAAAAACGGTGAAGTAGTCCAATGAGGAAAGGGTCAGCATAGAATTTGAAGCATCCCAACACACACCAAAGCGGGTGGAGCTAAATCAAATGGATGGTGCAGCAATAGAGGAGATCCAAGTGGTGCGTGAATTTACGGATGTGTTCCCGGATGAGTTGCCAGATATGCCACCCAATCGTGACATCGAGTTTGATATTAAATTAATGCCTGGAACTGCGCCTATATCTAAGAGGCCATATCGGATGCCTCCTATGGAGTTAGCAGAGCTCAAGAAGCAGATTCAAGAGCAGCTAGAGAAGGGTTTCATTCGCCCAAGCTCTTCACCATGTGGAGCACCAGTGCTTTTCGTGGATAAGAAGGATGGGTCCCAATGGATGTGTGTGGATTATCGGACTCTCAATGAGGTGAAGATTAAGAACAAGTCCACGTTGCCCCGTATAGAGGATTTGTTTGACCAAGTGAAGGGCACCTGCGTTTTATCCAAGATCGACTTGAGGTCAGGTTTTTTCCAAATGAAGATTAGACCGTCGAATATACCTAAAACGGCTTTTCAGACACGGTATGGATCCTATGACTACATTGTTATGTCGTTTTGATTGATGGATGCCCCTGCATACTTTATGTACCTCATGAATAAGGTTTTCCTTGAGTACTTGGATAAATTCGTTGTGGTGTTCATTGATGACAATATGATCTACTCGAGAAGTGAGGAGGAACATCAGGTGCATTATAAGTTCACATTGCAAAAATTGAGGGAGCACCAATTGTATGCCAAATTCAGTAAGTGCCTATTTTGGTTAAGGGAAGTGTCATTTTTAGGACATATCATCTCCGGAGGAAGAGTATCAGTTGACCCAGGGAAAGTGGGAGATGTGTTGAAGTGGGAACCGCCACAAAAATGTAAGGGAAATTAGGAGCTTTCGTGGAATGGCTGGATATTACCGTCGGTTTATCAAAGACTTCTCAAAAATAGCTCAGCCCATGACAGAATTGCTAATGAAAGGGAAAGCTTTCTAATAGACTCGAGCTTGTAAAGACAACTTTGAGGAGCTAAAGAAAAGGTTAACAACATCACCTTTGTTGGTATTACCAGATGTGAGCAAAAGTTTTGATATCTATTGTGACGCATCAAGACAAGTACTTGGATGTGTGCTCATGTAAGAAGGTCAGGTGGTAGCCTATGCATCGAGGCAGTTGAAGAAACATGAGTAGAATTATACTACGCATGATCTTGAACTTGCAGCCATAGTGAATGTCTTGAAGAATTGGAGACTTTACATTATTGGTCATGGGTGTGAGATTTACACGGATCACAAGAGTCTCAAGTACATTTTCACACAAACAGACTTGAATTTGAGGCAACGAAGATCGTTGGAGCTCATCAATGATTATGATGTGGGAATCAATTATCACAAGGGGAAGGCTAATGTCGTGGCTGAGCAATGCAAGGAGTTTGAATGGTTGAATCTTGGGTTTGTGAATGAGATGGGGATAATGGAGTTAAATCGTTGGAACAAGAAATTTGAGAAGGTCAAACAAAGGATTAGGAAATCTGGGAAATCAAGGAAAGGAACCAAGAATGGAGAGAATGGAGGTTTGATGAAGATGACCAAGGTACTCTATGGATTGGGAAAAGAATTGTCGTGCCTAATGTGAAGCATCTCTGCGAGACGATACTGAAGGAGGCACATGACTCCCCTTACTCGATTCATCCAGATTGTACAAAGATGTATAAGGACTTGAAAACTTGCTATTGATGGGATAGGATGAAAAAGGACAAAGCTACGTATGTTGCATTATGTGATGTGTGCCAACGAGTCAAGGCTGAACATCAAAGGCCAGCTAGATTATTGCAGCCATTGAAGATTCCGAAATGGAAGTACAAAGAAATTGGTATGGACTTCATAGTTGGATTACTGCGAACCCAGTCCGAGTATGACTCGATATGGGTTATTGTGGATCGGTTGACCAAATCAGCTCATTTCATTCCCATCAGGACAACATATACCACCGCGAAGCTAGCAGAATTGTACATGGAGCATATTGTATGCCAACATGGAGTTCCAAAGAAAATAGTCTCGGACTGAGGTTCTCAATTTACCTCTAGAATCTGTGAGAAACTGCATGAAGCTATGGCCACGTTGAGTGTGTTTTTGGTCTAGGACCTACCCGACTATGTCCATAGACTCTATAATTTACATTATGTGTAAGTACAGACTCACCTCCATGAAACTAAGCATAAAACTTACGGAGGTGCTCCATATTCCATGGATTGGGAAGCGGGTTCCCATCCTTTGTTTCCAAGTGAACGCATCCGGGGCGGGAAACTTAGATAACTCGGAAGGGACCCTCCCAGCATGCAGAGAGTTTGTTCATCCCTTCTCGAGTCAGTATTCTCCGCAGCACCAGATCATCTTCTTCAAGCTGTCAGTTGCACACGAACCTTTGATGATAGCACTAGAGTGCTTGGCGGTATCGTGCTGCGAACAACTGCTTGGCACCTTCCCTTGTCGACGATGTCTATGTCTTCACACCGGAGCTTGTCCTGCGCGGCTTCGTCGAAGTTCTGAACCCAAAGTGACCCCATGGTGATCTCTGGAGAAAGGACTACTTTGGCTCCGTACACCAAGAAGATGGGTGTCTCTCCAGTTGACCGGTTAGGTGTTGTTCTGCTCGCCCACAATGCAGACGGAAGCTCTTCTATCTAGCTGGCTCTGTGTTTCTTCAGGCGCTCATATGTGCATGTCTTGAGTCTTCTTAGTATCTTTATTTGCTCTCTCAGCTTGACAATTACTTGTCGGGTGAGCTACTGATGCGTAGCTGACTTGTATGCCGGGATCTTCACAATACTCTTGGAATGCTGCACTTGTGAATTGGGCTCTATTGTCAGTTATGACTTTGTTCAGAACTCCAAATCTACACACTATGGACTTCAAGAACTTGATTGAAGATTGCTTGTTAATCATAACAGCTGGAGTAGCTTCCGGGCATTTAGTGAACTTGTCGATGGTAACATACAAGAACCTGTAACCTCCGACGGCCTTTGGGAAAGGTCCCAAAATGTCCATCCCCCACACAACGAATGGCCATGTTGGAGGTATCATTTCCAGCAACTGAGCTGGAGTGTGAATTTGTTTTGCATGAAGCTGGCACGTTTCACACTTCTTTACCAGCTCAACTGCATCCTGGGGTGCTGAAGGCCGCCGAAAGTCTTTACCAACCAACGTGTAGGAAGATGCATGGTTCCCACACACGCCTCCATGGATTTCCGCGAGGATCTCGCGACCTTCTTTCCGGGCAATGCACCGCATTAGAATGTTTTTGGCACCATGACGGTAGAGATCCCCTTCTACCACCGTGCATCTTTTAGCCAATCTGACGATTCGGTCAGCAAAAGCACCATCTTCAGGAAGGATGTTGTCTTTCAAGTAGCTCTGGATCTCCAAGATCCATGCTTTGGAGCTAACTTGAGCTTCTGGATCTTGCGCACTGGGTTGCTCGGAGCTTCTTGCAGCAACTACGATCCTTGGTGGACGCTATGGCAGCAGGGCCACCGGGACCGCCAGCTTCTGGGTAAAGGTCTCGCTCCCATCACTCAGTTTGGCACACTGAGCAGTAGGTCTTGCCGATCTCTTGACAAAAACTCCGTCGGGAGCTTGAGCTCTGGTTGAAGCTTTTGTCGAGAGTTCATCAGTTTCAGCGTTGTTGAGACGCTGGACATGGCAGAGGTCTCGAACATTGAAGTCCTTCTGCAATTTATGGACTTCAAGGAAGTAAGCAGCAAGTTGAGGGTTGCTGCAACTGCATTCACCTTTGACTTGCTTGATGATGAGTTGCGAGTCACCCTTCACCATCAACTGCTTGACGCCATTTAATAGCGCCACCTTGAGTCCGTTGATGAGAGCTTCATACTCCGCCATGTTGTTGGTTACCTTGAAGTCAAGGTGTACCATGTACTTGACCTTCTCCCCGGTCGGAGCGAGGCGAAGGATTCCAGCTCTAGCCACCTACTTCTGCACGGAGTCGTCTAAGTAGAGAATCCAGTAAGGCTCAAAGAAGATCGAAACCTTGGGTTCCAACTTCTGCTCATTGTAGGCCCCTGTATTTGATGAAGAAGGGGTCCACTCCGCCATGAAGTCAGCCAATGCCTGACTCTTGATAGCATGTCGAGGCAAGAATTCGAGATCGAATTCTGCCAGCTCCGCTTGCCACTTTGCAATATTTCCCATAGAGTTCGTGTTATGCAATATAGCACGTAGTGGATACGAAGTTACCACTGATATTTGTGGGCTTGGAAGTAGTGAAGAAGCTTCCTTGAGGAAATAGGAACTGCATAGAGCAATTTATGCACCTCAATATACCGATACTTCGCTTCATGTAGATTCACTAATAAAGTACACTGGTCGCTGTACTGTGCGGACCTTCCCAGAAGGGTCGGAGCTTCTTCTTCTTCATTAACCCGGACCCTCCCGGAGGGATGCGAACCTTCTTCTTGAGCTTCTCGGACCCTCCCGGAGAGGTGCAGATTTTCTTGATTAGCCGTGAGAACTCCCTCGGATGAGGGAGATTGATCCTCAGGCAAGTTGACTTTAGGATGCGTGCCTGAGGGCTGGGACCTAGACTCACCTTCAGAAGCTCTGGACCCTCCCGGAGGGATCTGTACTCCTGAACTGAAGATGGTTCTAGTCTCTCTACGACCAGGACCATGCTGACAACCTCCATAGTTGCCGAAATGTAAAGCAAAAGAGGCTCTCCAAGATCCGTAGCTACCAATATTTGTAGGGTGGTGAGGAGCTCCTTGAGCTCTTGGAACGCCTTTTCTGCTTCTTCGAACAAATGGAATGGCCTGGACTTCCTCAATAGCTTGAAGAAGGGAAGCGCCCACTCCACCAGTCTTGATATGAACCGGCTGAGCGAATCTACACATCCAGTTAGCTTATGGACATCCTTGACGTGGGATGGGGGCCACATCTCTTCAATAGACTTGATCTTTGCCGGATTTGCCTCAGTTCCTCGGTGAGTCACTAAGAATCCAAGGAGCTTCATGGAACTAACCTCGAAGACACATTTCTCCGGGTTTAGCTTTGTGCGCGTTATGCACAGCTTGTCAAAGACGGCTTGCAGGTTGTCAAGGAGTGATTCTTTGTGCTTCACCTTCACGACGATGTCATCGACGTAGACTTCCACCAAGTCCCTAATGAGCTCTTCAAATGTTTTGTGCATGGATCGCACTAAATTTGAAGCAGAGTTTTTGAGACCAAAGGGCATAGCGGTATCACAATACAACCCATCTATTGTTATGAAGGCAGTATGATCATCATCTTCCCTAGACATTTGAATCTGATGATATCCAGAATATGCATCTAGGTAACACAATAGTTCACACCGGGAGGTGGAATCCACTATCTGGTCTATTCTAGGTAGTGGAAATGGGTCTTTTGGGCAAGCATTATTCAAGGTGGTGTAGTCCATGCACTCAAAATCTTCCCGCAGGCCTTTCATACGGCGACTGGGTTTGCTACCCACCAAGGATGATGAACCTCCCGGATGAAACCAGCTTCGAGCAGCTTCTTGATTTCTTTTATGACGATGTTCTGCCGCCCGACTAATTTCTTCTGGGGCTTTTGATGTACCAGCCGTGCATTGGGATATATCTTCAGGCTTTGCTCAATCACCTCCCTAGGGATCCCAGGCATTTGTGACGGTTGCCATGCAAACATGTCGCCATTTGCCGGGAGGAAAGTGATGAGCGCGAGTTCCTATTTTGTTGTCCAGACCTCCTGATATAAAGGTGGTTTGGGCAGCATCAGAACCAATTTGGAAGACTTTGACGAGAATGTCGGTGTCGCCGCTTCATTGCACGCATGGTGCAGAGGTTGAGCCTCGTTGACGAGAGCTCAAAGGTTGAGCAGCTTGCTCCTTGCTGGATCCTTCCTCATGCGCTGTTGCAATCACGTGGAGTTCTTCCAGCGTGGTGACTCCCACAGTGCGATCCCCATGGATCCAGAGGACACCTGAAGGAGTCGGCATCTTCAACACCTTGTAGCCGTAATGAGCTACGGCCATGAACCTATATAGGGTTGGCCTGCCTAGGATGGCGTTGAAGGGAAGGCTGACGTGTGCCACGTCGAAGACCAACTTCTCGAACCTATAATTATACCGAGTCCCCAAAGTTACCGGGAGTATAATTGATCTGAGAGCAGTGATAGCTCCCGGACCTACCTCGGAGAAAGGACGCATGGGACGAAGGTACAAGATGCTGAGCTGGTAATAGGATCTTGGATCACAATCTTTTGATGAGAATAGGAGGGTTCGATTTGTGTAGGTGAAGACGTTGGCGATCCGACTACACCGTCCCCAGGATGATGCACCTTAGCGATCGATACACCGACTCCAAGGTTGTATTGTTCTTGCTGGCACATAATCAACCTAACCATGAGGGCCTTTGTTCCTGCAAGCAATCAAAGAACATGCAAGAACAAGAAGAACAAGCATTGATCTATTGAAGCAATCAAAAAGTGGGGTTCTGAGTAGAAGTAGACGGGCGATCTAGTTGACAAACGCGTGTACAAGGAAGCAGCAGAAGCTAGCTTCCGAATAAACAAAACGCACCATCTAATGAGGGCAGCGTATACTGTTTAATACCTCCCTAGGATCGTGAGAAACCGTAATCCCGAGTCCCTAATGGGCTCTTAACGATACATGGGCCATCGGCCCAACTTTGGTGATGCAGCACCATGGACGGAAAAGGTCTCCGAATTAAAATAAGTATTGCGGCCGACTCCAAATAGATATGGATATGAGGTCTGATCTGTTTGAAAGTAGACATGGTAATCTTTCCAGGAAGTCCTTGAACTCCTGGATCGGGGTCCGTATGAAGTCGTGGTGGCCGTCACATGTTCGTGATGTTCTGCTGTCCAAATCCAGCCCGCGTGAATTCCCTTCCCTTTGGCTCCTCTCCATTGTTCCTAAGCAAAACAGGAATACATGTGGTTCAACGGTCTAGATAATATGGACATAAGGCCATGAATGACTTCACCTGATAGTTTAGTGGACGTGCACGAGCGCGAGTAATTGGACCGAAAACCAGTAGTTGAGTGGGTGAGGATGTATAGACGGTGTTGATGACCTCATCATCCTCCCCTTCTTGTATTTGAGTCGTCCGTGACTCAAGCTCATCTTCTTCTCCCGAATATGGCTTCAAATCTGCAATGTTAAATTTGGGACTAACCTCAAAATCCGTAGGCAACTCTAGTTTATATGCATTATCATTAATCCCTTCTAACACTTTGAATGGACCATCAGCTCGAGGTATAAATTTAGAATTTCTCAAATTAGGAAACCTATCCTTTTGCAAATGTAGCCAAACTAAATCACCAGGTTCAAAAGTGATAGGTTTCTTTCCCTTACTACCAGCAAGTTTGTACTTAGCATTCATGCACTCTATATTCTTCCTCATGGTTTCATGCAATTTTAAGATCAATTCAGACCGATGTTAACATCAAAATTTACTTGCTCCATTGAGGGAAGAGGTAATAAATCAATAGGAGCACGGGGTAAAAATCCAGAAACAATCTCAAAAGGGTATTTCTTATTACTAGTATGTAGGGAGCGATTATAAGCAAACTCAACATGAGGCGAACACTCTTCCCCAATTTTTTATATTATTTTTTTAAAACAGCCCTAAGCATGGTATATAAGCTTCTATTCAGAACCTCAGTTTGACCAGCAGTTTGGGGGATGACAAGTAGCTGAAAATAAAAGCTTAGTCCCCAATTTTGCCCATAAAGTTCTCCAAAAATATCTAAGAAACTTATCATCACGATCTGAAACTATTGTGTTTGGCACACCATGCAACCTAACAATCTCTCGAAAAAATAAATGAGCAACATGTGTAGCATCATCACTTTTACGACAAGGTATGAAGTGAGCCATTTTAGAAATTCTATCCACCACAACAAAGATGCTATCCCTCCCCTTCTTTGTTCTAGGCAGTCCTAAAACAAAGACCATAGAAATGTCCTCCCAAGGCATGCTAGGAACAGGAAGAGGCATGTAAGAACCATGTGGATTAAGTCCTGATATAGCTTTTTGAAATGTCATGCAGCGAGCGACGAAGTGCTCCATGTCTCGCCTCATCCTAGGCCAAAAGAAATGACCAGCAAGTATGTCTTCCGTCTTTTTCACTCCAAAGTGCCCCATGAGTCCGCCTCCATGCGCTTCCTGTAACAACAACAAATGAATGGAGCTAGCTGGAATGCATAGCTTGTTAGCTCTAAACACATACCCATCATTGAGGGAAAATTTATTCAACGTTCTTCCCTCTTCACACTTGCATTACATCTTTGCTATAAGTATCATGTTCATATTGACCTTTAATCGTTTCCAATCCAAAAAAATTTAAGTCGAGTTGAGATAGAAGAGTAAAACGTCTAGATAAAGGATCTGCAACACCATTGTTGTTTCCTTTTTTGTGTTTGATTACATAAGGAAAAAACTCAATAAATTCTATCCACTTAACATGCCTACGGTTCAGTTTCCCTTGAGTTCTAATATGCTTTAGTGATTCATGATCAGAATAGATAAAAAATTCTTTGGGCCACAAACAATGCTGCCATGTTTCTAAAGTCCGTACAAGAGCATATAATTCCTTATCATAGGTAGAATAATTCAGAACAGGCCCACTCATTTTCTCACTAAAATATGCAACAGGTTTTCCTTCTTGTAACAAAACACCACCCAATCCAATCCCACTAGCATCACATTGAAGCTCAAAAGTCTTACAAAAATTAGGAAGTTGGAGAAGAGGCGCATGTGTCAACTTATCTTTTAGTATGGTAAAGGCGTTATCTTGCGTGGTGCCCCAAGAAAAGGGCACTCCCTTCTTCGTAAGGTCATTCAATGGAGCAGAAATGGTGCTGAAATCCTTCACAAAGCGACGATAGAACCCAACCAGTCTTAGAAAACGTCGCACTTGTGTGATGGTCTTTGGTACAGGACACCCCTTAATAGCCTCCACCTTGGCTTGATCAACTTCAATTCCCAGTGGAGTAACAACATAGCAAAGAAAAGAGACTCGATCCGTGCAAAAGGTTCACTTCTCAAGGTTCCCAAATAAATGTGCCTCACGTAAAGCATTAAAAACAGAACGTAACTGATCAAGATGTTCATCCATGGATTTGCTGTAAATCAATATATTGTCAAAGTACACAACAACAAAATTTTCAATGAATGCACATAAAACCTCGTTCATTAATCTCATGAAGGTGCTAGGTGCATTTGTTAACCCAAAAGGCATGACTAACCACTCATATAAACTAACTTGGTTTTAAACGCAGTTTTCCATTCATCTCCTAGTTTCATGCAAATTTGGTGGTAACCACTACACAAATCAATTTTTGAGAACACAACAGCGCCACTCAATTCATAAAGCACATCATCTAAGCGTGGAATAGGATGACGATATAGAATGGTGATATTATTGATTGCTCTACAATCCACACACATATGCCATGATCCATCCCTTTTAGGTACTATAATAACTTGGGCGGCACAAGGACTAAGAGACTCACGTACATAACCTTTGTCGAGTAGTTCTTGTACTTGGCGCTGAATCTCCTTTGTTTCTTCCAGATTTGTCCTGTATGGTGCACGGTTGGGCAATGAAGCACCGGTAATGAGGTCAATCTGGTGCTCAATCCCTCCAAGTGGTGGTAGTCCTGGTGGTATTTCACTTGGAAACACATCAAAATATTCCTGCAAAATGTTAGCAATAGCAGGAGGCAAAGAACGTTGCATATCGTAAAGGGAAATCAAAGCATATTTGCATACAAAAGCATAGGAAACAGAGGTGGAAGCAATCAGTTCATTAATATCAGATTTTGTAGTAAACAAGCATTTTCCTTTCAGAGATATCTCATTTTTCTTATCAAACAAAGATTTGGCATTGTTATTGTTCTCAACATTAGCATGGTCCTAAGATTTAGTTTTCCTAGCTCTAGCAACATCATCTTGCACAATAGCTTCAGGAGACATAGGATGCAACACAATTTTTTTATCGTGGTCGAGAAAAGAATACTGATTTGATCTACCATGATGCATAGAATTTCTATCAAATTGCCAAGGTCTTCCTAGCAGAATATTACAAGCTTGCATAGGCACAACATCACATTCAATGACATCCTCATATGATCCAATAGAAAAATTGATTCGCACAAGTCTAGTTACCTTTACCTTACCGCTATTGTTTAACCATTGAATGTAATAGGGATGTGGGTGCGGTTTGGTTCTTAGTGCCAGCTTGGCCACCATGTCACTACTGGCCAAGTTGTTGCAGCTACCTCCATCAATGATCATACGACACGAACGCTCTTTGACAACACACTTTGTTTGGAATACTGTGTGCTTTGATTTTGCTCCGCTTTCTCCATTTGGGCATTACGCACACGTTGCACAATGAGGCTTTAGCGCGCTGCATCTTCTGCACCAATATGCTCTTCTTGATGTTCGTCACTACCTGCATAGTCAGTTGCAAGCAAAGCACGTGTATCATCACCAAAATCACTAGCAGATGAGTACTCACCATCATCTTTAACAACGAGAACACATTTTCTCGGACAGTCACGCTGCACATGGTCGAATCCCTTGCATCTGTGACATTGAACATCTCTAGCTCGCCTTGTAGATTCTACGGAAGAAGCACTCTTGGTGGGCCTTTGGGTTGTCTTGGCTGCTGAGCTAGTGGAAGGAGCACGTGGCTTGTTGCTGGAGGAAGAAGGTCCTACCCGACTCGGTGAAGAAGATGGCGGGGGAGCATACCCAATCGGAGCAGTAGTCGTGCGTTGTTGCCATGAGCTAGTCTTTCTTGTAGAAATACTACTTTTAGAACTAGCTCGTCGTCCTTGCACTTCCCTTTCTGCTTTACAAGCAAGATGAAACAAACGGGTAACATTATTGTATTCCTTATAAGCAAGGATGTCCTGAATTTCACGGTTTAAACCAACCAAAAATCTTGTACCTCATCCTCATCTAAATTACAACGCAACATACCCATTTGTAGTTCCTGAAAATACTCTTCTACACTTTTAGCTTCCCGTGTTAAATTTTGTAACTTATTTAATACATCACGTGCATAGTAGGAAGAAATAAATCTAGACCGCATGAGCCGTTTCAAAGCTTCCCAAGTTTGGGGTATGTTATTAGGATTTTTCTTGCCATGTTCTATCCACCAAATAGAAGCAAAACCAGTGAACTCACTAGTGTCTGCTCTAACCATTGCATTTTTAGGAAATTCGTGACATATAAATTTTTGATCAACAGAAATCTGCCAAGTAATATAAGCATTAGGGTTATATTTACGATCAAAAGGAGGTATCTTAAATTTGATCTTGTTAAATGTATCATCGTTATTGCGTACCCCACGCCGACGATATCCACCCATACCTTGATGATTCCGTTGTAGCCGGTGTCATGGCCTAGCGTTCTCATCTTCCCCAATCTCAGTATCTGCACGATAGTCATCTTCATTGTCATGTACAATGCTAGGGACATTGCTCACATGTCCATCCACAGTTCGTCCTCGACCCTCTCCTCAAGGCACTATAGGATGGCTCCAATAGAAGTGTTCATTGTTTGTATGGAAACCGCCAACATGCTGATTTTGGTGCTGGTGTCAATCTGCACATTTTCCAATTGACCAAGGCCGTCATTGGTAACACGAACATCCTCATCAAGCGCTTCTGTGTGTATCTGCATTTGACCCTCGAAGTGCTGTATAATTCTCCCTGTGCGAGGTGAATGCACGTCTTCATTTGCATTTCCTCCTCCTACAATGGTTAGTAGAAAAAAAGGAAAAATTGGATATAAAAGGGTAACGTTATCCCTACCTAAAAAGGTGCTGGTGGGGATAGCTCGCTCACTCTCAAACTGTTCAATCAAGCTCTTACCTGTTCTTACCAAGCTCATCAAGGAGGTGATCATAACCAGCAAGTAATGAACAACTTCAAGAGTAGGTGTCAATCTATAGAGCTTTCGGTCGCTGAACTAGCACATGGAACAAACTTTCACCACGTTAGTCATAACAAGTTAAATAAATGTTCTACAACAGTACTTTGCTGGTCCTAGATTAGACCGTTCTAGAGACGCGAGCCTAGACACAAAGGAATTCACAACAGTCACGCAATAGCCTACAACAGCAACAACTGAAGCTCACTTTTTATTTCTTTATTTTCTTTCTTTCTTTCTTTTTCTTTCTTTCTTTCTATCTTTTTTTTACAAAGCCCTGCAGTCCTAAAATATTACACAAGGATCGGATGTAAGCAACCAAATACCATAAACTGCACACTTATTTTTGCAGGTTCCTGGCAGGTCTTATAAATATTGCTTTCCAAAGAAAAAATACACAGAAGATCTCAAAATCTCGTTGGTGATTGCGGTGCGAACAAATGGAATTTTCAGACAAGGTTTGATCCATCGGAAAGATGGCGAGATAAAGCATTCCAGATTGTGCTTACACTTTCCAAATGGACAACGTATGAATAAGTTACGACCTTTTTTCCATAACCAAGAAGATACTCAAAATCAGATCTGATCTGATTATTTCCTCTTTTGGAGATGCAAATTAGGACGTGAATATCTCCCTAATTTCGTGACGGTGGGGATGATGGTGTTTTTTTTTGCAGATCAAACGTGACAAGAACTCGAAACACTAAAGGACTAAATACTAAGACCAGCAACTTGACTCGTCGAAGCAACCATGAACTCAACAAGTCTGAACTAAGTAGTGAAAGTAAGAGGCACAATGGTCTAGGAATAATGGAAAAAAGATCTAGTATTATTTTGGCTTTCTTTAGACTATAGGATGATAACAGCATAAAGAACAGCAATGGTAGAACTTTCACCGATTAACCTTGCTTTGATTACCACATGATAGGATCTTGGTTCCCGATCTTTCGATGAGAATAGGATGATTCGATTGTGGAAGAGAAGACATTGGCGATCCGACTCCACCGTCCCCAGGACGATGCGCTTTAGCGATTGGTACACCGACTCCGAAGTTGTATTGTTCTTGTTCGCACACAATCAACGTGACCACGAGGGCATTAGTTCCTGCACGCAATCGAAGAACACGCAAGAACAAGAAGAACAAGCACTGATCTATTGAATCAATCAAAATGTGGGGTTCCGAATACAAGTAGACGGGCGATCTAGTCGACACGCGCATGCACAAGGAAGCAACGGAAGCTAAATTTCAAATAAATTAAACCCACCATCTAATGAGTGTCGAGGCTACTGTTAATACCTCCCTAGGGTCCTAAGAAACCCTAATCACGAGTCCCTAATAGGCTCTTAACGATACATGGGCCATGGGCCAAACTTTGGTGACGCAGCACCATGGAAAGAAAAGGTCTCCGAATTAAAATAACTATTGCGGCCAACTCCGAATAGATATGGATATGAGGTCAGATCCATTTGAAAGTAGACTTGGTTATCATTCTAGGAAGTTCTTGAACTCCCGGATTGGAGTACATATGAAGTCATGGTGGCCGTCACAAGTTGGAGATGTTCTGCTGTCCAAATCCAGTCCGCGTGAATTCCCTTCCCTTTGGCTCCTCTCCATTGTTCCTAAGCAAAACAAGAAAGCACTTGGTTCCACGGTCTAGAGAAGATGGACATGAGGCCAAGAATGAGTTCACCTGATAGTTTAGTTGACGTGCATGAGCGCGAGTAATAGGACCGAAAACCGGTAGTTTAGTGGGTGTGGATGTATCGACATTGTTGATGTCCTCATCAGCAGGAGCTTCACGAATGCTGCATAGCTGAGGAGGTTGAGCGTTGCACCTCCATCCACCCGGACATGGTAGAGCTGGATGTTGTTGATGGTAGGAGAAACCATAAGGGGTAACTGACCAGCTCCAATCATGTTTTTCAGGCAATCCGAAGCATTAAAAGTGATGGCAGTATCCATCACCTTTCAATGAGGTTCTGCCTTGGCGGTGGGAGCTACGGCAGCCATCTCCCGATGCATCGTCTTGAGGATATGTCCGGAGGTAATATATCAGGACCCTCCATATATCATATGGAGAGTCTTCTAATGCTCATTGTCGGAGACGTCGGAGTCATCGTCGATGGTATTGTTGATGGCCTTAAGGACCTTCTTGGGTCCTGGAAATCTAGCTCCTGATTAGCTGGAGCTTCATTGACCTTTTGTTTCCCATCCCATTGGCAGAAAGGGGCTCTTTCTTGGCGCTCATTGCTATGTTCAATGAGTTGCTGGACCTCGCGACAGTCTTCGAGGTTGTGGGTGTTCGTCTTGTGGATCAGACACCACATCCTCTCACCGTCACCTTCCTCAGTCAACGGTCAGGTTCATTTTTCAGGGGGTGGCCGCCGACCACAAGGAGCTGTAACTGCAGCAGTAGGTGTACCGGCTGACGGTTTTTTCTTTTCTTGCCATTGGACTTCTTCACTTTTCCACTGCCGGAGTCAGTAGCTTCAGCCTTGGAGGAAGATTTACCAGCCTCCGGAGCTGGTTTGGAGTACATCTCCTGGCCCTCCGCAGCCCTAGCACATTTGTCGGTTAGGCTGAAGAGCTTTGTGATGCTACTAAGTTCTTTTGTTGTTAGCTTCTCTAGCATCTTCACATCTCTAACTCCCTGTCAAAATGCAACAATGACAGAAGCGTTGAAGATAGAAGGTATAGTGTTTCAAACTTGAGAAAAGTGCTGGATGAATGATCGCAGCGATTCTCCCTCCTTTTGTTGTACGATGAATAAATCCAGTTCTATGCTAGGTCGGGTGTAGGAGCTCCCGAAGTTGGCAGTAAACTGACGACAAAGTTCCCCCAACTGTAGATGGAGTTAGGAGGAAGACTCATGAACCAGAACCTTGCTGTCCTAGTTAGAGCCACTAGAAAGTAGTTGGCCATCACGAACTCATTGGCTCTGATCGCGAGGATGGTGGTGGAGTAGATCTGGAGGAACTCGATGGGGTTGACAGTCCCGTCGTACTTCTCCAACAGATTAGGTCGGGACATTGAGGCCATTCGAACATGCGAAGATGCATGGTCAGGGCTGAACAGCCGCCCCCTACTCCCAATGGAGAAGGGTTTTCACGAGAAGCTCTCCTCTCGCGGGCGAGCTCCATGAGGACACGGCCATCCTGTCTCATGTACCAGTGGTCGAGCTACGACCGGAGATCATGAGTCGAGAGCCTCGATGTCGTGTGAGTGCGGCGTGCCCCGAAGTGCAATGACATCACTTGTTGGGAGGGCGCACACCTCCTCTGCTGTGACACCTGAGGACCAAATCTACCAGACAAGGTCCTATTTCTTGAAGGTGCCTGCCCAGTAGGGGGTGGACCTTGGTGACTAATGGCATTGGCTACAGCTGCAACCAAGTGATCCACATCAGTGCGCCACTGCTCCATCGTGCCCTGAGAAGCTCCAGGCGCTTGAGGACGCTGGAGAAGAGTCCGCGCTGCGTTCAGCATGTTCTCAAGGTTGTTCTTAGATGCAGTGACCGACGCGAGCACAACATCTTGCTGCGATGGTGGAGGTGGTGGTGGAACAACACCTGTCGGGACAACAACATTGGCCGGCTGCTGCACATTAGAAGGATTTCCTCCAACAGGCTGCTCAGCATGGTGGTTGGACGATCCTGCGGTGAAATTCACAATTTCAAAATCTAGAGCACCCCTACCTAGCGCGCTAAATGGCGATGTTTAGACTAAGACACTTCGCCCGATACTACTGAAACATAGTCCAGAGAGGTTCGTATTCGGTTGGGGCACGCATAAGATTATGAACGAGACAATGACACAGAGGATTTTTACGTGGTTTGGGCCGCCTAAGTATAATACCCTACTCCACGGGGTGGTTGTTGATGAGTTTGAGTGTGTAGTATGCGTGTGAGCTTGCTTGGTCTTAGTTGGCCTTCTCTACCGTGCAGCACAACCCTTTTATATGCCATGTGCTGGCCGTTACAGGGAATTCTTGGCCCGACATGTGGCCGCGGCTGTAATTAATCACCTAATAAATGATGAATTAATGACTCATTAATCAGGTCTTGTCATGACTGTTTAATAGCCTCTTAAAAGCCCGTGCTGTTGGAGATCCAGCAGTCTTTCCATTGCAGGTTTAGGTCCTGTGGCTGGACACGAGGAAGCTCTGGAGCTTCCCTCTGTGGGGCGGCAGGTCCGGAGCCACTAAACACGTGGGAGCACCGGAGCTTCCCTCTACTAGGGGTTAGGTCCGGGCCACTGGACACGTGGCATGACCAGAGCTTCCCTATGAAGGGAGTTAAGTCCAGCCCTGCAATACACGTGGCAGTGCTGGAGCTACCCGGACGAGGGAGGCAGTTCCAGTCCTTTGTGACACGTGGAGCCTTCAGAAGTCTTCAACTTGATTGTGGGAATGTTTTGGCTTTAAGTGTGGTATCAGGGGGTACCTGGTATCTAGGGTACCAACATATTTGAACTCAAATTATGCCCTAGTTGAAAATTTGCCGAAAACCTGGCCATAACAGACTTGTTCGATCCTTGTGCAGACAAGTCCGATTTCCTTTCTGTTCCAGAACGAATTTGTCCTGTTCCAGGGCGGACCAGTCCGGTCTTCCTGCTCTAAAATTCCCCGGAGCTTCTTTAATATCCTCCGAAATGACTTGAAACATGCTTTAACATGTAAAACTTAGTTGTGACTAGTTAGTAGGCTATGACATCAACCTAATAACATGTGTTACCACATAATTGCACCATTCATGCATTTCATGACATATTGAGTAATATATGAGCACTTATTGATTGTAATGTTTGTTATGTATGTTGTTGTGCGGAATAGAAGGTATTGCTCTAGAGGGTGCTGTCAAGGACCTCCAGCTCCAGAATATCAAAGCTTTTGATCCTAACCAATCTCAAGATCAAGTCAAGTGTTCTTGATCATTTCAATCCTGTCGTTAAATGTTTTGTTTGCAAAACTGCATGCTTGTGTCAATTTGACGGGAAACCCAAGATATGTGTTTACTAAACTTGTTTGACCATCCTTGTCGCTTGAAATATGCTGTAGAGAGTAGGTAAGGATATTTTTACCTTATAATTAATTGGGATAGGAAAACAACCAAATGGCTTAATTATGAACTAATGAACTTATGGATGATATGAATTGATGAACATGGTTAATGGGTAGTATGAAACTTGGAGATCTAAGCAAGCATGGTTTGTGGATTGGGTTGGAAGATATGGTGGTTTTGCTTGCCATGGATCTAAGGATCAGTTCATGCGAGAATAAGCCAGGACAACAGTGCCACCACAAGACCAAATATGGGTGCTGCTTAGCCAATTAATTAGGTGTATAACAGAATTGTTCGGATCATTTGGGTCAGCAGAGAATGGGAGTCGGTTAGGTTTGCAATAGTGGCGAGACTACCCTGGGATCCGTACGACACAAGAGGGGCCCTTGGTTGGATGTGCTCTATTGGAGGCATCACCACTGGTGAAACTTTAGTGGGTTCTAAATATGCTGGTAGTCCCTTTGTAAAGGCTATTTTGTGATCTCTTGGCCACCTAAGGTAGTGTATTTGGCATAAGGGAGATTTCCTTTAGTCACCGACAGCTAACGAAATCACGAACTTGTGGGTAAAGTGGTACAACCTCTGCAGTGTTAAGAACTATCCTGATAGCCATGCTCCCGGTTAAGAGCACCTGGATGACGTACATGATTAGAGTTTAAATTGGGATTGTTTGGTATTGGTTATGGTTATGGATTCGATTGGATTGTGACAAATGGACATGGTTAATGATGATGTTATGAATCTGATGTATGGATGGATAATTGATGATGGATTCTTATTATGTTAATTATATGGGATATGATGGGATTATTTCACATAGACATTGTAGGATGTTTTTTATAAGTTTGAAATGTACTTTTTAGCAAAAAGCCATTATTTATTTCATTCATTGTTTAAGCTACATGTCATTATTTTCCCACACTTGTTGGGTACGACATGTGCTCACCCTTGCAATTCCCTCACAAACAGTTTTAGGTGATGTTTGGGTTTACCGGAGGATAATGCAGAGTACTAGGTTGTGTGCTCCTGTCGACATGACTGTGGTTGTGCTTGGAGCCACGCTATCCTATATGCCTAGTTTGCTTAGTTAGATTATTTTAGCTTCATTAGTTTCAGATTTTATTAGTAATAATATCATTAGAGTTGTAATTTGAGGATTATTTGAATATTTTAATAAAATGTACTATTTACTAGTTCGTGCTGTGGTAATTTTTGGTATATCATTTGTGGTGCACTCGTGTATGTGTGATCAATGTCCTGGGCACACATATGGTTTCATTTGGTTCGTTTTCTAAACCGGGTGTCACAAATTGGTATCAGAGCCACATGTGCTTGTATGCTTGTGTGCTTAGTAGAGGATTGTGGGATGCTTTAGCACGTACCACATCCATATAGGATTATATAGGTAGTTGCTTAGTTTTAGATCCCTTAATGCATATAGTTGGGGACAATTTCAAAATCCTTCTATCTTTTGCTCTTCCTCAGATGTCAAGAACCCACAACCAAAGGAATGCCAATGAGGAGGAGGAGGAGAACAATGGAGCACCCGAGAACAACAATATTGGACCTGAGGCTAGTAACCTGGAGCGGTTGATGGCTATGCAGAATCAGCTTATGCGGACCGTGATGCAAACTTTGGGACAGCTGCAAGTCAATAATCAGAATATGCCGCATATGCCTCCACCGCCATTCCCACCACCTCATAACAGGTTGGGCGAGTTTATGAGGAATGGGCCACCCACTTTTGCTCAAGCCAATGATCCCATGGAAGCTTATGATTGGCTGAAATCTGTGGAGAAGAAGATTGCTATTGTCTAATGCAATAACCGGGAGAAGGTTCTCTTTGCTTCCCATCAACTAGTTGGAGCAGCTGTGGATTGGTGGGAATCCCTTTGCAGTGCCCTAATGAGAAGAGGATCACTTGGGCTGAATACAAGAAGAGCTTTCGTTCTCATTTTTTATCCTGAGGGTGTTATGATCTTGAAGAGGCAGGAATTTGAGAAATTAAGGCAAGGAATGTCGAGTGCGAGTGAGTATCTTAATAAATTCACTCAACTCTCAAGGTATGCTCCAGAGGATGTTAACCGAGACAGCCGTGAGCAATATTTTTTGTAAGGGGCCTAAACAATGAGATTCAAGTCCAATTGCTTAATTGTGACTATGAAAATTTCTAGAAGCTTGTGGACGAAGCTATTGTGGTTGAGAACAAGGTCGTGCTATAATTATGATGAGGTGTGACACTTTGCATCTCAATGCCCTAAGTCAGGCCTTGGTCAAGGGAACAATGCTACGAGATATAACCCAAGACCAAATGGAGGAGCACCACAAGGCAACCGTGGACCGCAAAATTTTGTTTGTGGCAAGGTGAACCATGTCTCTACGGAGGAGGCCCAAAAAGCGACTGACGTGGTGATTGGTATGTTTCTCGCAAACTCCAACCCGACGACTATGTTATTTGATTCAGAAGCATTGCATTCATTCATTGCATCAATGTATGTTTCCAAGTATAGTTTGCCCATATCCAATATGAAGTATTCCTTGTTGGTTAAATCTCCTTGAGGGGAGATGAGGACGAATATAGCATGTCCAGAAGTAAGCCTTAGAACAAGAGGGTAGACTTCCTTGCCAACCTTATTGTTTTGGATTCACAAGGATTGTACATAATACTTGTAATGGATTCGTTAAGGAAGCACAATGGGATAATTGAATGTGCCCCAAAGACGGTGAATTTGACCAATGAGGAAGGGGTCAGCATAGAATTTGAAGCATCCCAACACACACCAAAGCAGGTGAAGCTAAATCAAATGTATGGTGCAGCAATAGAGGAGATCGTAGTGGTGCGTGAATTCATGGATGTATTTCCGGATGAGTTGCCAGGTAGGCCACCTGATCGTGACATCGAGTTTGTAATTGAATTAATATCTGGAACTACGCCTATAACTAAGAGGCCATATAGGATGCCTCCTATGGAGTTAGCGCAGCTCAAGAAGCAAATTCAATAGCAGCTAGAGAAGAGTTTCATTCGCCCAAGCTCTTAACCATGGGGAGCACCAGTGCTTTTCGTGGATAAGAAGGATGGGTCCCAAAGGATGTGTGTGGATGACCTTGCTCTCAATGAGGTGACGATTGAGAACAAGTACACGTTGCCCCACATAGAGGATTTTTTTGACCAAATGAAAGGCACTTGTATTTGTCTCCAAGATCGAATTGAGGTCAGGTTATTTCCAAATGAAGATTAGACCGTTGGATACACCGAAAATGGCTTTTCGAACACGGTATAGATCCTATGAGTACACCATTATGTCCTTTGGATTGACGAATGTACTTGAATACTTTATGTACCTCATGAATAAGGTTTTCATCGAGTACTTGGATAATTCATTGTGGTCTTCATTAATGACATTATGATCTACTCGAGAAGTGAGGATGAACATGAGGAGCATTTGAGAATCACATTGTAGAAATTGAGGGAGCACTAATTGTATGCCAAATTTAGCAAGTGCCAATTTTAGTTAAGGGAAGTATCATTTTTGGGACATATCATCTCCGTAGAAGGAGAATCGGTTGACCCAAGGAAAGTGAGAGATGTGTTGAAGTGGGAACCATCCCAAAATATGATGAAATTAGGAGCTTTCTTAGAATGGCTGGATATTATCGTTGGTTTATCAAGGACTTCTCCAAAATAGCCAAGCCCATGACAGAATTGCTAATGAATGGGAAAGCTTTCCAATACTCAAGTTTCTCAAGACAGTTTTGAGGAGCTAAATAAGTGGTTAACAACAACACCTCTGTTGGTATTGCCGGATGTGAGCAACATTTTGATATATATTGCGACGCATCAAGACAGGAACTTGGATGTGTGCTCATGCAAGAAGGTCAAGTGGTAGCCTATGCATCGTGTCAGTTGAAGAAACATGAGCAGAATTATACTACGCATGATCTCAAACTTGCAGCCGTAGTGCATGCCTTGAAGATTTGTAGACATTTAATTCTTAGTCATAGGTGTGAGATTTACACAGATAATGCGGAGTACTAGGTTGTGTGCGGCCGTCGACTTGCATGTGGTCATGCTTGGAGCCGCGCTACCCTAATGCTTAGTTTGCTTAGTGATTATTTCTGCTGCATTAGTTTCAGATTTTATTAGTAATAATGATCACTAGAGTTGTAATTTCAGGATTATTTGAATATTGTAATAATAGTACTTATTTACTAGTTCGTGCTGTGGTAATTTTCCGTATATCATTTTGGTTCACTCGTGTATGTGTGATCAACATCCTGGGCACACATATGCGTTCACTTGGTTTATTTTCTGAACTGGTGTCACAGGGAGAGGCTAAGGTTGGGGTGGCCCGGGAGGGGGATGGATGGTGGAGGGGCGAGGGAGGGTGAATCTGATGGGTGAGGGTGGTAGGGCTTGGGGAGGGGAGCTCACCGGCATTCTCGAGTGAGAGAAGGGTGAGGCTCGGGTGAGGCCAGAAGAGGGGGGGCTCGGGTGGTGGCCGCTGTGGAGGAGGGAGAGGAGTGACTTACTTGGCGTGGAGCAAGAAGAGAGAGCGATAGCGAGGGTGTGTGGTGGCGAGCGAGCGCAACGGCGAGGGAGCGTGCAACATGCGGTGGACGGCGCGTCACGACGACATCGTGTGCAGCTAAGCGCGGTAAGTGCAGTGATAACGGGTGTGGCTAAGCGCGGCGGCGACAATGCAAAGGTGATGGCACGATGTGAGCTAAGAGAGCGGCGGCGTGAGCCAGTGAGGAGGACGAACAGTCAGGCTCAGATGGGCTGGGTATTAGGCTGATATTTACGACCACTTTATAAAAATGAAAGTTAACCATCAAAAATAAAACTCGGAGACATAGTTTTTGAAAACCTAGGTTAACTTTCATCAATAACTGCCTTGTAAACGACGGCATACGTCAACCGTCGCCAATACTGGCTCGGGTGGGCTGGGTATTAGGCCCATGATGACAAGGGCCCTTTAGCAACGATGGTGGGTGTCGGTACCCTGGGTACCAAATACCCTTTGGGATTGCAAAGATCTCAAGGGAATGTCACCTACTTGATTTGAAGACCTTCGGAGGCCCACATGTCAGACGTAACCGGACCCGCTTCTCCAACATGGTTAGTCCTAGGGTCGCCACGTGTACTATCAAACCGGAGCTACCGCCCACAAGGGGGAAGCTCCGGGCTATGTACCATAACGTCACCCCCGGACTTAACCCCAGACCGAGGGAAGCTCCGGAACTGACACTTGTCAGGTGGATCCGGACCTACATGTTCCCCATAGTATGCTACGGAGCTGCCACGTGTCCAACCGTCGGATCTTCAGCCTCTAACCTCCGGAAGACTCCACAACGGCACCGGATCTTCAAAGGGGCATCAAGGACTTCAAGACCCGATTAAGTGTCATTAATACTATATTAATGACACACGATCGGACGATCTTAATTACCAGTAACGGTGCTGTCAAAGCCTGTAACTCGGTTATTAAGGGTAATTAAGCGTATCAAATGTGTATCAATATTAGTAACCACCGGGGCCACATGTCGGGCCAGGCTAACTTGTGATGGCCTGCCCTTGTACTATAAAAGGACTGGCCGACGATACATAGAAGAGGGGGATACGTGCTCACTCTACACTCTCCACTGATGTTGAGCTCATACATCCAATACAACACCAACACACCACGTGGAGTAGGGTATTACGCTCAGGCGGCCCGAACCACGTGAATCTTCGTGTCTCTTCTGTCACTTAACACTTCACCTTCTTGAATCTCCGCGCACCCACACCGAACCTCAAACTCCTCTAACACTTTAGTAGTGTCGGGAGATCTACCGGATCAAAACCACCGACAGTTGGCATGCCAGGTAGGGGGTGCCTGAGATTTCAAGAATGGTGAACTCAGCCGCTGGATCATCCAATGGTCATCCTGCTATTCAAACTATTGGGGGCAATCCCTCCAATATGTAGCCACCAGCAGGAACCACGATTCTAGCAGGAGTCACACTTCCACCACCGCCGCCTCCACCAGCAAATCAAGCTGGGCAGCACGATGGTGCACCGGCGTCAATCACTGCATCGGCGGATCTTGACAACCCGGAACACGCGCTCCATGCAGCACGTGCTCTCCTTCAACGTCCACCACCTCCTGATGCATCCCGAGATGCCTTGGAGCAGTGGAGGGCCGATGTGGAACATTTGGTTGCAGCAGCAGCCAACCGCATCAGCAACAAGGGTCCTCCTCCTTCAGGATGGGCCCCATCGCAACGACGGACCTTGTCTGGCAGACTTGGTCTGCACATTTCCAATAGCAGGAGACGTGTTAAATCACAGCAGGTGACGTCGTTGCCCTCTGGGGCACGACGCACTCACACGGTATCATGGCTTTCAACCCATGACCTCCGGGTGGAGCTTGATCACCGATACCATCAACAAGACGGCTGAGTCCATATTGAGCGTGCTCGTGAAAGACGAGAAGCTCAGGACATTCCTGCTCCTGAAGGAGTAGGAGGAGGCTGTTCAGCCCTGGCCATGCATCTGCGTATAATCAGGTGGCCACAGAAATTCCGGCCTCACCTGCCGGAAAAGTTCGACGGGACCGTTAAACCTGTCAAATTTTTTCAGATTTACTCCACTGCTATCTTGGCAGCTGGAGTAAATGAGGCCGTAATGGCCAATTATTTCCCAGTGGCTTTAACTGGGACCGCCCGGTCCTGGTTTATGAGCCTTCCACCCAATTCAATCAACAGTTGGGAGGAGTTGTGCCGGCAGTTCACCGCCAACTTCGGGAGTTCATACACCCGACCAGGCACCGAACTGGACCTTTTTGCAGTTGTGCAAAAAGGAGGAGAATCCCTACGATCATTCATCCAGAGATTCTCTCAAGTACGAAACACTATCCATTCTATCTCTAGCACCTCTGTCATTGTGGCATTTAGACAGGGCGTACAGGATAAGAAGATGTTGGAGAAACTGGCGATCAAGGAGATGACCAGTGTAACGGAACTCTTCAGCTTGGCCGACAAATGTGCCAGAGCTGCGGAGGGCCGTGAAATGCACTCCAAACCACCTCCGGAGGATCACAAGAAATCCTCCAAAGGAGAAGCCACTACCTCCGGGAGTGGTAAGAAGAACAAGAAGACCAACGGCAAGAAGAAGCCGTCGGCCGGTGCATCTAATGCTGCAGCTGCTGCAGCTCCGGGTGGCAAACCCAAGGTGTGGTGTCCAATTCACAAAACAGACAGCCACAGTTTGGAAGACTGTCGGGAGGTCCAAAACCTTGCCGAGCGCTACAACAAGCGCCGGGAAGAAGCTCCTTTCCGACAGAGGGAAGGAAAGCAAAAAGTTGACGAAGCTCCGGCTGAAGAGGAGTTAGGTTTCCAGGATCCTAAAAAGGTCATGAAGGCCGTTTACACCTCCGTCGACCATGATTCTAATGTCTCTGACAACGAGCGTCGGAAGACCATGAACACCATTTTTGGTGGATCATGGGACATCACCTCCCGCCGCGTCCTCAAGACTATGCATCGGGACATGGCCGCTGTAGCTCCTACAGCCAGGGCGGAGCCCCATCGGAAGTTTATGGACACAACCATCACTTTTGATGCTTCAGACTGTCCTTGAAGCATGGTTGGAGCAGGTCAGTTACCTTTGATGGTATCTCCTACCATCAATAACATCCAACTCCACCATATTATGGTAGACGGAGGTTTGGGGCTCAACCTCATAAGCTTCGAAGCTTTTACTAAGATTTAGCTCCGACCTTCGGATATTCACCCCTCCCGACCTTTCTTCGGAGTAGGTCCGGGAGCCATTACCCCACTCGGTGCTATTACCCTCCCCGTTACCTTCGGGACCCGAGAGAAGTATTGCACTGAGAAGTTTGTCTTTGACGTTGCTCAGATCAACTTACCCTTCAATGCCATCTTGGGTAGGCCTGCCTTGTACAAATTAATGGCAGCTGCTCATTATGGTTACTTGGTGTTAAAGATGCCAACACCAGTAGGCGTTCTCCGGATCCGTGGAGATCGCTTTGACGGAGTAACTGCTCTGGAAGAACTCCATGCGCTTACTACGACGCAAGAGGAGGACTCCAGATAGGAGCAAACTCCAAAACCCCCGAGCATTCATCAGCGAGGCTCGACTTCTGCACCTCGTGTGCAGCCAAGCGACGACACCGACATTCCCGTCAAAGTTGTCCAAATCGGTTCCGATGCTGCTTTGACCACCTGTATATCGGGGGGATTGAACGACAAATAGGAACTCGCGCTCATCGCTTTCCTCCGGGCTAATGTCTACATGTTTGCTTGGCAACTGTCACAAATGCCAGGGATCCCCAGGGAAGTGATTGAGCACAATCTGAAGATCTACCCTGATGCCCGGCCCGTGCATTAGAAGCCTCGGAAGCAATCCGTGGAGCGACAGAACTTCATTCGAGAAGAAGTGAAGAAGTTGCTCGAAGCTGGATTCATCCGAGAAGTCTTCCATCCAAAATGGCTGGCAAACCCAGTCGTCGTGCCCAAGGCCGGCGGGAAGCTTCGGATGTGTATCGACTACACAACACTAAATAAGGCATGTCCAAAAGATCCATTCCCACTACCTAGAATAGATTAGATAGTGGATTCCACCTCCGGGTGTGAATTACTGTGTTTCCTAGACGCATATTCTGGGTATCGTAAAATCAGAATGTCTAGGGAAGATGAAGAGCATACCTCTTTCATCACAGTAGATGGATTGTACTGTTATACAGCCATGCCATTTGGTCTCAAGAATGCAGCTTCAACCTTTGTACGAGCTATGTACAAAACCTTTGAAGAACTCATTAGAGACATAGTGGAAGTGTACGTCGATGACATCGTGGTCAAGGTCAAGAACAAGGAGTCACTCCTTGAATCCTTGCAGGCTGTCTTCGACAAGCTGCAGGTCACCCGCACAAAGCTAAACCCAGACAAGTGTGTCTTCGGGGTTAGCTACGGAAAACTTCTTGGTTTCCTGGTAAGTCACCGGTGCATAGAAGCTAATCCGGCGAAGATCAAAGCCATTGAAGACATGCGGCCACCAGCCCGCATCAAGAATGTCCAAAAGCTAACTGGATGTCTAGCAGCCCTCAGCTGGTTCATTTCAAGACTGGCAGAACGGGCACTTCCCTTCTTCAAGTTTTTGAGGAAGTCCGGACCATTCCAATGGTCTGAAGAAGCAGAAAAGTCATTCCAGGAGCTAAAACAGCTCCTCACCACCCTACCAACTCTGGTAGCTCCGAACCCTGGCGAGCCTTTGCTGCTTTACATTTCAGCCACTGACGAAGTTGTTAGTATGGTCCTGGTTGTAGAGAGACCAGAACTATCCCATACTCAGGAATCTAGACCCCTTCGGGAGGGTCCGGAGGTTACTGAAAGCGAGTCTGGTCCCAGCCCCCAGACTTGAATCCACAAGAAGTTACATCAGAAGACCCAGACCCCTCTGGGAGGGTCCACGTCGCTTCTAAAGAAGCTCCGGGTTCCTCTAGCAAGAACCCAGAGGTCCCCGAAGAAAATCCAGATCCCTCCGGGAGGATCCGGGTCAATGAAGAGGAAGCTCCGGGCCCCTCCGGGAGGGTCTGGACCATTCAGCGCCCAGTGTACTTCATCAGTGAAGTACTTAATGATGCCAAGACTCGATACCTAGAGGTGCATAAGCTGCTCTATGCAGTTATTATTGCCTCCAGGAAGCTTCGCCATTACATCCAAGCTCACAAAATCTCAGTGGTGACTTCTTACCCACTTCGAGCAATCTTGCATAATCCCAACTCAACTGGGAATATTGCTAAGTGGGCAGCAGAATTAGCCGAATTCGATCTCGAATTCAATTCAAGGCAAGCAATCAAGAGTCAAGCATTGGCAGATTTCGTGGCGGAATGGACTCCCTCTCCATCAAACCCTTGGGGCCCCAGTGAGCAGAAGACGGAACACAAGGCTACAGTCTTCACTGAACCTCACTGGACCCTCTACCTCGACGGCTCCATGCAAAAGCAGGGGGTCGGAGCTGGAATCCTTCTCCTCGCACCAACCGGGGAGAAGGTAAAATACATGGTACACCTTGACTTCAAGGTGACCAACAACATGGCGGAGTACGAAGCACTCATCTACGGACTAAAGGTGGCACTGACATACAGTGTTAAACAGCTGCTGGTCAAGGGAGATTCACAGCTCATCATTAAGCAAGTGAAGGGTGAATGCTCCTGCAACAACCTCCAGCTAGCTGCTTACCTCCTTGAAGTCCAGAGGCTTCAGAAGGACTTCGAAGTCCTAGACCTCCACCATGTTCAGCGTGCCCACAATGCTGAAGCTGACGAACTCTCGACGAAAGCGTCAACCGGAGCTCCGGCTCCTGACGGAACTTTTGTCCGGAGGTTGTCAAAACCCACAGCTCAGCCTGCCGAACTGAGTGAAGGAGGCGAGATCAGAATCCCGAAGCTGACGGTCCCGATGGCCCAGTTACCATGGCAGCCATCAAGGGTCGTAGGTGCTGCCGGAAGCTCCGAGCAACCCGGCACGCAAGACTCAAATGCTCAAGTTAGCTCTGATGCATGGATCTCAGAGATCCGGAGCTACTTGAAAGACAACATCCTTCCTGACGATGATGTATCCGCTGACCGGATAGTCAGATTGGCTAAAAGATACTCGTTGGTAAAAGGGGATCTCTACTGGCGTGGTGCCAACAGCATCCTAATGCGGTGCATCACAAGGGAAGAAGGATGCGAGCTCCTCGCAGAAATCCATGGAGGTGAGTGTGGGAACCACGCGTCTTCCCACACGCTGGTCGGTAAAACCTTTCAGCATGACTTCTACTGGCCTACAGCACTCCAGGATGCAACTGAGCTGGTGAAGAAATGCGAAGCATGCCAATTTCATGCAAAGCAAATTCATACACCGACTCAGCCTCTACAAATGATACCTCCTACATGGCCCTTCACTGTGTGGGGGATGGACATCTTGGGACCTTTCCCAAGAGCCGTCGGAGGTTACAAGTTCCTGTACGTCGCCATTGACAAGTTCACCAAGTGGCCGGAAGCAACCCCAGTTGTGACAATCAACAAGCAGTCTGCTATCAACTTTCTGTAGTCCATTGTATGCAGATTTGGAGTCCCAAACAAAATCATCACTGATAATGGGACCCAATTCACAAGCTCTGCATTTCAAGGATATTGCGAAGACCTCGGCATTCAAGTTTGCTATGCCTCTATAGCTCACCCGGCAAGCAATGGCCAGGACGAGAGAGCAAATGCTGAAATCCTTAAAGGACTCAAAACGCGCACCTATGAGCGCTTGAAAAAACATGGAGCCAACTGGATTGAAGAGCTTCCGTCCACTCTATGGGCCAACAGGACAACTCCAAACCGGTCAACTGGAGAGACACCCTTCTTCCTGGTGTACGGAGCTGAAGCAATCCTTCCTCCGGATATCACCTTGGGGTAACTCTGGGTCCGGACCTTCGACGATGCCACGCAGGATCAACTCCGGCATGAAGACCTAGACATCCTTGAGGAGGGAAGGTGCCAAGCAGCTGTCGGAATGCCCGAGACCGCCAAGCCCTTCGGCGCTATCATCAGCGGCATGTACACAACCGACAGCTCGAGAAAGGCGATCTGGTGTTACGGAGAATACAATCCAGAGAAGGGTTAAACAAACTCTCCCCCAGCTGGGAGGGACCCTTCCGAGTGATTAAAGTATCCCGTCCCGGAAGTGTTCGCTTGGCTACCGAGGATGGGACACCTCTCCCAAATCCTTGGAATATTGAGCACCTCCGTAAGTTCTACACTTAATATCACGGAGGTGAGCCTGTAGTAACTTGAGGTGTATGTTATAAAGTCATTGAACAGAGTCGGGTAGTTCCTCCGGGAGAGGAGCCGGACCTTTCCCGGAAGGTCCGCAAAGTTCATGCAACACTTGTCACGGTCCCAGGACTAAAAGTGTGGCTAGCTACCCTGGGTCAAACGAGAAATTAAACACGCTTAGCCTGGTTCCATACCCTAAGAGTGTACTTGTTTCCCCTGTACCCCAGACCTATAATGAAAGACATCTTCATGTGAAACAGACTCCACGTGCATTTATTTTGTACAGGCTCAACATTTTTATTTTTCTCTTTCTTGTCTATAATAAAGTTGTGCAATTCTTAAGAAATTTTAGTCCAATGGGTTCATGTACAATTCGAGTTGTATTGTCATTTTTTTGGGTTCAAATATTGTTCATGGTTCACTCGCCTGAATGCCGCCAAGCCAATCCAGGGCCGGAGTGTGCTATTGGCTTAGCCTGGTCAAGCACCCTAAGTACGCCACTCTACCTACACCCCGTCAGGCCGAAGTAAGGCGGGTCCAAGTACAATTGGATCTGGAAGAAAAGACAACATATTTGGTTGTATTCAAAATCGCGTTTGACCTAAAACTTTCTTGGGAATCGTAAGCCGCGATGAAGTTATAGGCAAGGAACGAATTTTACTATTTTTCTTGGCTTCAGTGTGCAGGAAAAATAAAAAATCCACGTTGATGGAGAAAAGCCGGAGCTAATAAAGCTCTGACTCCCCTTAGGTGGCTTGTAATCGATGTTAAACATTGAAAACGAGCCTCACCAAAGCAACCAAGCTTCGGTAAAGCTAGGCGGGCCAACCGTCGACGCAAAATAAAGATGGTGAGAAGACCCCGCAAGCGGAGTCTGCTGCCGACAAACAACACGTTGGTAAAGGTCACTGCCGGAGCTACTAAGCTCCGACACCCCGGAGGGCTAACTATCGATCTTCTACGCGTTGATAGGGACTATTGCCGGAGCTACTAAGCTCCGACGATAGCCAATGCCGGAGCTTCTAAGCTCCAACAACCTCAGAGGGCCTTCACTACCGAAGACTTCGGACCTACACTCTACAAGTTAGAAGCAATTGAGTCTTCAACAAAACACAATATCCTCTTGGTACATGTTCACAATCAAATTGTGTACATCTACCAGGGGGCCAAGTGAAGACAAAAGTGTTGAAGACAAAAAATGAAATTCACAAAAATTTGGGGATTTCATTCATCTGGAGACAAGGGATTACAAAATTGAGGAAGAAAAAGAGAGAGTACAAGTGGGAGCTACAAATATGGTCCTAGACCCTATGGAAGAATTGGGCGACCTTCTGAGCAACCTCCTAAATGTTGGCTCGGGTGGCTTCACCTTCTCCTCCGACAGGACCTTCAAGCACCAGTTCCAGAGGGAATTGGGGATCCCGACTGGTTTAGCACGTCAGCACATACTCTGCAGCATTCTTCGCGAGGGATTGCCCCTCAACCTCCAACTGGTCCGCGATGACGTCGCCCACCTTGGAGAGTTTGCTACCTGCCGAGCTCAACGATTGCAACGCCAGGTCCGGCTTCGGCTCCGGATCATCCGGATGCACGGGACTGAAGCCCATTGGTGTCAGCGCGTCGTTGGCTTTGCTCAGGAACTCCCAAACTTATAGGGAGTCCGCAGTCCTCAAGCCCTTCAGTTCCTCCAAGGATCTTTTGGCTGCCGCCAGTTCAGAATTCTCGCGAGCAAGGCGCTCAACCTCTTTGGCATTTTGCTGAATCTTTTCAGCAACTTGCTTCTCGAGTTTGCCGAGCTCCTCCTCCTGGAGGTAGATCTTGTTCCGGCGATCGACCAGGTCCATCTCCTGGCCCCTAACTTTCTTCTCCCTGGCAGCGAGGGTACACTCTTGCTGGTAGAGTTCCTGCCCTCGCACCCAGGCCTTCTCCTCCTCCTCGAGGCAATGCTCCTCCAACTTCTTGGTGCGTTCCTCGAGACCCTTGTCAATCAGAGCCACCTTTTCGGCGAGCCCCTCCTCCCTCCTCAAGACGTCATCCCACAGCTCTAGGAGTTTTTGCTCTTCATCTTCGAGCCTCTTCTCCCTCTCCTCAAGTGCCTCCCGACGCTTGATGAGAGTAGTGTTAATGGCCTCAAGCCTTTCTTGGCGTTCATCAGCCGCACTATTAGTTGCTTTGGTCTGCTCATAAATGGCCCGGGATTGAGCGTCAAGGGCGCAAGTCAAGCTCTCCCTGTCATCCAATAATTTGCCCCAGTACTCCAGGCGAACCTTCTTCTGCTTGATCCATTCCTTGTCGTCGGCCAGCCTCGACTGCGCTAGCTTGGTCTCGAAGTAGAGCCAGTTACATCACCACCTAAGGGTTTGGCGCTCCTCTTCAAGAGCCTTGCTGTCGTGGTAGAACACCAGCTAGACTTGACGCAGGCTGGAGCAAGCGTTGTCAATAGACAACGACAGGGTAATAGGCTCCGGACTTGCTGGGGGCTCCTCCGCTGGTTCCAGCGGGTTCTCGCTTACAAAAATTGGGTCCCACTCTAAAAGAGTGGTCCCTGAGCCTCCACGGCACTAGGGCCGTCCTCCAGGATAACCTCAGTCGCCACCGAGGAGGGTCCCGCGCAAGAAGTTCCGACCTCCGGAAGTGGTTCAGAAGGCCCTGCCGCCAGGTCTTCATTTGCCCCCTCAGGCAGGGGGCCAGCGACTTCATCTGGGCATCCTGGCCCAGCAGCAGCCACCTCCACCATCATCCCTTCCGGAGCAGGGACCATTTCAGGCTCCGGCCTCGGCTCCTCCTCCGCTGGTGGCTCGAGTGTTGACACCTCGACCACCATGGGTTTAGGTGCTGATACCTCCGCAACAACCGGCCCTAAGAATGGAAGGTCTTCAACTACAACCGGCTCTAAGGCCAGAGCTTCGGAGGTAGCTGGCTCAACCACCGGAGCTTCCTCCACATCCGGTTCACTTGTCGGGACTTCAATAACCTCCAGCTCAACTGCCGGGGCTTCGACAATTTCTGACTCTGGGGCCGGAATTACTGCTTCCTCCGGCTCAACGGCCAGAGCTTCCATCTTCTCAGCGTCTAGACCCGGGGCTTCAACCTACGGGGCAGGTGCTGCTGGCGCATCTTCTCTCCCGTGGTTCGGCGCTACCATGGGAGTCTCGGGGGACGAGTCAAGGTCCATGACTACGACAGCTGGCGCTGGAGCTGCCGTAGCTTCAGCCACCACATGGGGCGGCACTGGGACAGTAGCAGAAGCTTCCGCCCTCACAGCTTCGGCTGCTGTGGCTGAGGGTGGAGCCTCACTCCTCTTCTTGGAAACGCTGCAGATGATGGATCAAGAAACTTAAAAAACAGTTACTACAGTAAAACAACTTTCTGAGGTAAAGAATAAAAATTACCTCAGGAGGCTTCCGCACCAGCTTGCGCGGAACCTCTTTCCCGGGCGTTCTGGGTAACCATAGCCGCCGCCAGCGAGGAAGCTCCGGAAGGCCCCCCGGAACTCGTTGCAGCCACGGGCATTTCCTTAGTCGAGGCCCTCCTCGACCGGGAAGGACCTCCGGACCTAGAGGCCTCAACTGGCCCTGGTGATGGAGTCCCATGCCCGGAGCTAGCACCCCGGGAAGACGCCGCTGCGGGTACAGTCGCCGCAGTTGAAGAAGACCTCCTCCGGGGAGATGGACTGATGTAGAGGTTGCAGGCTTGATGGACCTTCCGTCAACATGCTGCAACTTCCTCTTCCGGCTCAAGGGTTCATCCGCCGGCTCCTTGCCCTTGCCGACGACTTCGATCCTTGGCTTCGGGGCTGGGTCAGAGCCACCTTCGGAAGCCCCAGGGATAACCACCCTGGAGGTCGACCTTCTCTCAACGGCACCAAGGTAGTCAAGCACCGGCATCGTCCGTCGAAGCTCCCTGCTGAACTCTACTTCCACGTTCAGAGGGAGAAAAGCTGGTGGCGGGGTCAAGTCATCACCCGCGACGTCGATGCCGTGCTGGAACTTCTTGAGATGAAACTCTAAGGTTGCCCCCGCCATGTTGGACTTCAGCCCGGTCTCGACCCGGTCGTCGTCCATCACGCTGTTGAGGGCCCAAGTGAGTTTTTCTCTCCTCTTCAGCGGTGCCCACCTGTTGACCAGGAAATTGCAAAATACTGCCTGAGGAGTTAATCCTCCCTCCATGCACTGGCGGATCCTGGTTAGAGTAGGGTTGAAAGCCTCCGACAGCACCGGAGCTTCACTCCAGACTGCAGTGTCAATGTTGGGGAGGCCTTCGGGCAGCTCCGACTTCTCGTGCTCCTCCACCCAGATGACTATCCAGTCCTTCTTCCAATCATCCCACTTTCCAGAGGGAAATGACTGGAGGTACTAGAATGGGCACTTCTTGCGCTTCATGAAGTAGTAGAAGCCAAGGTACTCATTACTCCTACCGGTGGTATGGACGGTGAAGAAGGTCCGAAAAAGTTCAATGCAGGGGGGATGCCCACCCACATTTCACAGAAGTGGACGAAGATAGACACAGGAAGAATGGAGTGGGGGCCAAGGTGGTACAGCTGCAGACCATAAAAGTCTACAAGCATCAAGGAAAAGGAGGAAAAAGGTGGGATCAACCCCACCATGGCGTACAAAGAGAAGTACACCATCTCTCCGGCGTGCTCCTTCTCGAACGGGAGCTCTCCTCCGGCGCAGACCAGACGGTTGAAGATGTCCGGGGACCATCACATGAGGGCCCGGACCTTCTTCGGGTCACCTTCGGTCTTCAAACGGCTCTCACGGAGACCCAACTCCATCGCGGCAAAGCAAGGAAAGAGAGGAAAAGCAAGCACAAGTTGGGAGTTTGAGCGCAAGATCAGATGAGAGGCATAAAGAACCCCAGACGGTGCGCGCTTTCCTTCTTAAGTAAGCCCTCGCAACGCTTGCATGGAAACCGCAAGGGAGTCGAAGATACTACTCAGAAAATCTACCCAGCCGATGACAAGAGGGCCCAGGACCACCCCGACGATCAAGTCGAGGTTCTTACCCAGGTGAACGGTTGTTATCATGAGGCGGGAAGCCCGAAGGCGGCGGCCTGACAAGGCGCGCGGAACCGATACAATTTTCGTATCGGGAACTGGCGACCTTCAATTGCGTGAGATCTGCACGCCAAAGATCTCATTTGCCGCATACGGGATATGCCACGCGGCGAGGATTTAACCCCAAACTATCGCCAGCAGCACATCCGAAGACCCTTGAAGACTCAGTTCAAAAGTCAAAGGATGGACCCACCTCCGGTGTAATGACTTCACCCAAGGGGTCTTCCCCAGAGGTGGGCCCAGGGGGGCACTGTCGGTACCCTGGATACCTAATACCCTTTGGGATTGCAAAGATCTCAAGGGAATGTCACCTACTAGATTTGAAGACCTTCGGAGGCCCACATGTCAGACATAACTGGACCCGCTTCCCCAACATGGTTTGTCCCAGGGGCGCCACATGTACTATCAAACTGAAGCTACCGCCCACAAGGGGGAAGCTCCGGGCTATATACCATAACGGCACCCCCAGACCTAACCCCAAACCGAGGGAAGCTCCAGAACTGACACGTGTCATGTGGCTCTGGACCTACCTGTTCCCCACAGTATGCTCCGGAGCTGCCACGTGTCCAACCGTCGGATCTTCAGCCTCTAACCTCCGGAAGACTCCACAATGGCACCAAATCTTCAAAGGGGAATCAAGGACTTCAAGACCCGATTAAGTGTCATTAATACTATATTAATGACACACGATCGGACGACCTTAATTACCAGTAACGGTGCTGTCAAAGCCCGTAACTTGGTTATTAAGGGTAATTAAGCGCATCAAATGTGTATCAATATTAGTAACCGCCGGGGCCACATGTCGGGCCAGGCTAACTTGTAACGACCTGCACTTGTACTATAAAAGGACAGGCCGACGATACATAGAAAAGGGGGATACGCGCTCACTCTACACTCTCAACTGACGTTGAGCTCATACATCCAATACAACACCAACACACCTCGTGGAGTAGGGTATTATGCTCAGGCGGCCCGAACCATGTAAATCTTCGTGTCTCTTGTGTCACTTAACACTTCACCTTCATGAATCTCTGCACGCCCACACCGAACCTCAAACTCCTCTAACACTTTAGTAGTGTGGGGAGATCTGCCGGATCAAAACCACCGACAGTGGGCCATCGAAAATAAAACCCCCAAAACATAGTTTTCAACGGTCCTAGGGTAACTGTCGCCAATAAAGGACTATTTAACGACGGCTGGCCGTAGCCGTCAAAAATTATTTTAAAAATGACGGCCCCACCACCCACAATTATCGCCGTCGTTTATCGTCGGGTTTCTTGTAGTGAACAGTGCAACTGTTCTTGATTGCTTGCCTGGTTTCTAACAAGTCCTTATAAACTTAACATAGTATTTCCCAGACACAAATCATGGTGGTTGTGAGATTAAACATTGAATCAGTAAACTCATCAGGTTTTTAGTTAACAATAGATCCTTTTGCTGGGACATATTTGTAGTAAAAATTTCAGCTCTCTTATATGGTCGAAACAGCAAGGTCACTAACTATATGGCAACTATAAGGCTTCTGGATATATCAACGTTACCATATAATGGGAGTCAAGGATGGAAACTCATTTTGATGGCATACGGGGACTAAATAGCCACTTCCCAATATTCTTTCAAACAGCAAAGAACTCAACCATATGGTAACTACGAGGTTGTCGATGTATCAACATTACCACCTACCAACTAAAGAATTTAGATGGAACCCACTAGGTTTCGTGAGGTTGACATTCAAATGGTACCCTCACGAATAAAGAAAGTCAAGGATTTCATGAGGTTGATCATTTAATTGATGATCTCTTGATGGAGAACGATGGAGTTGCAACAGTCAAGGTACTCGAACCTAAACAAGTAAAGGATGAAGGTTCAAACTTATCTTGGCGACAAGAAAGGTGGGTCAATTGATTACTCTTGTATGGTGCATATGTATGGTGCACATGGTGCACATGTATGGTTTGAGCAAGAACAAGTAAAACCACATACACAAGACTAAAAAATATCTCATTATTTGCAAGCTTTGAATACCATGGTCATGAAAGGCACTCAATATGGAAGGTCACTTTCATATCTCGACCACGGTCAAGGAATTCAAATCAAGAGTATCGATAAGGATTGTGTGAAATATACTACACTATCTTAACCTTCCCAAGCTTGTGCCTATTCTGATTTGCTTCTTTATCTCTTCACCTTAATCTTTGAGGTCCTGCTGACTCCTCAGGTCATTCCTAAGATAGAAATCACTATCTAAATTACCTCAATGATCTAGTGTCACTAAATATAAGGTCGAGGCTACTAAAGTCGTTCTAAATGGTGCTTCACTTAACCTTCTCTTCGGTCATGTAGTCGTGATTGATATCTTCCTTTATAGGTGGGGGTGAAGTTAACATTACATCCTTCTATGATGAATGAACATTGTGCTTGGATTTGGATCTTCTTGAAGAGGTAATTCCACTTGATTACTCATTGTTGATACGTTACAATGCAAAAGAGAATGGTGATTGAACACTTTAGTTACTTGAGCGAACTACTTCCCCCTTGAGTTTTGAGCTATGTGATCGAGAAACTTACTCGAAACAATCATCATGGGGAGGTGTTGTGCATCTCAGGGAAGTGAAACCAAACTCGAATGAGTCAGAAATTTCAAACTGGTTCTGCTGACTACCTCACTATCCCGATTGCCCAGTTTGAACTTAATCGAGATTTTGAGCTAGCTAATAATAGAATCAGCTCTGGAGGTGAATATAAATGTTGTAGTATACCTCAAAATATTTCCATAAGGTATTGGTGTGCCACCAGATCAGTTGTGGTTGAGGAGATATGGCTTTGCAAAGTTGACAAACTTTCTGGAGACTTGTAGGAGCATTCCACATGGAGGTACCCACTTTGATCCATTTGTTTCTTGCATTTATTATCCATATTCATAAAAACTCAAAAACTGCAAAGTGATAGCATGACTTCTAAGATTCTTATAAATTTGACAAATGACTCTTGATGATTTTTATTTTGAATGTTATGGGCAATGTACAGAAGTATACAGAAACAGTATCAAGATTTGGTGCTGCTGGACAGTTTCTGCTGTTTTTAAATTTCAACCAGTTTACACAGAGATTCTGGTTTTTAGGTGAATAGAAAACTTGTAGAGAACATCCAATGCTTTCGAAAAAGTATTTATTCGCCTTCATAGCCTTTCTTCTTTGAGATATATGATTTTGTTATTCCAGAAATGAACAGATTTTTGGAGAAATTTTGACAGCACCTTCTTTGTTTATAGTTCTTTTGTCCACAGATTTCATACAGATATATTCAAAATTTGATAGAAATTTAAATTACAATGTTTTCACACATCTCGTAAGATTTCCGGGAATGTATTGTATGAACCCATTTAAATTTCTACAGAGAGTTATGGTTTAATTAGTTAAGAGTCTAGAAACTATTTCCAGTTTCTCTCCAGGTTGACAGTGTTTGGAAATTTGAAAATTTGACTATGTCATAAAGAGATTCTGCTCTAGGTTTGAACAAAACGGTTGTATGGGACTCTCAGAACTTTCGAACCATGTACGGTACACCCTCATTGGCGAGATCTACTAGGAGTTATGGATTTTTAAATTCAGGTAAAATTTTGAGAAAAAAATATCACACTCTGGTTTTTGAAACTCTCGAGTTCAAACCTACTCTAGTTGTGAAAATTAGTTCAAAATCAGAGATCAATAGCTAATACTTCTATTCTTACATCATTTTGGTCCATTTCAAAGCAAACTTCATTAATGCATTGATGGAATATATGTCGGTACTATGTGCCTTACAAAAGTGAATATCCGAACCACATTATACCAGCATATAAGTATAGATTGGTGGCGCTATAAACGGTCACTCGTAAATGTTTTCTAAGCGCAATACGAAAAATCCCGCATAAGATACTCAATTTACAGAACAATCATTATGGTGTCGTACGGCACGACATGCATGGGCGATCATTTCAGGCAGTCACAATAATATATGTAAAAGTAAGAACATCCACCCCATATCATTCCATATAGGCTGCCCCAATCTGAGCCACGTCTCGAGGTACATGAGCGGGTTTTCTACCACCAGATGGGGGTTCCACTTCTTTGCCCAATGATGCATCAGTAGGAGGCGCTTTCGCGTGTTTCTTAAAAAACACGCTACGTGCTTTTCAGCCACACAATAGGTAGCCACGTAATTTATCTCTTGCGCTACGGATCAATGCTGCGTATGATCCTTTGAACGTTGAATGTTTAAGAGTTGCATACTATTGTGTTTTTTACCACACGATGGGGTATCCTCTTTTCTGTCTGACGCATGCTGGGGAGAGGCTGTTCATATGTTACCAAAACCATTAACAAGGTTTAGACTCATATTAACTTCAGTTCCAAGCCACGGGAGACAATCATCATACTACCTCTTGTACTAGGGAGCTTACTGCAATTGATCCGCTTGCGGTGGCGTGCCTTACCTCTTACCTGATGTCGGAACGTCGCTAGAGAATATAATAACACATGTGTTAGCTTTGCCACCTTCAGTAATTAATACTATAATAGACCTTGTGTGGGCATAGTGTCTAATCCTCGCTCGACTACTTCTAAGTTTTCAAAATAGGCTATTTTTGAGCATGCTATCCCAATGCAGCTCTAATACCAGGTTGTGAGGATCGGGGTCCTGATGTTCCAGGAATCACATTGGGTGGTGTCATGCGATGCGGCACCCAACAACACACACGAAAAGAATACATGAACATACAAAATTTTCATTTAATGACAAGATATTGTTTACAACATAGTGTACAACAGCGGTACACAATGCGGGAAGTACATACTCACACTCTCAATCTATCTAGGCACAAGAGAAGTCAGACATGCCTGCGGATGCTTCTGACTAGCAGCAAGAAGATCATAAGGCACCAGCATGGTATCACGTGAGAGATACATCTCAACGGCTCGAGGTCTCATGGACAAACCATAACAGAAACACAATAAGAAAAATCTGCAAAACAACATATAAAACAACCGTGAGCACGGAGGCCCAGCAAGACTTAATCATCTCCACTAAACATGGAACTCGACATGTGTGATGCCTGGTTCCGAAAAATGAACCAAGCTAATGCATATGTGTGCCCAGGATGTTCAACACACATAAACGAGTGCAATCACAAACGATATACAGATAATTACCACAGAACAAGATTTATTAACCAAATTTTATTACACAAACCATGTTATCCTCAAATACAACCTCTAATGATTATTAATGACAAGTTCAACTAATGCAGTGGAAATAAACTAATTAAGCAAACTAAACAGCTAGGCAGCATAAGCAATAGGATATAGCACAGCTCCAATAATACCACAGGCAAAGCAGACGGTAGACACGGCCTAGAACTCCGCATTATCGCCATTAAACACCCAATTTTGACCTGCAACTGTTGGGGGGATTGCAAGAGTGAGTACATGTCGTACTCAGCAAGTGTGGAAAGTATGAAATGTGGCTTATTCAAATGACGACAATAATAATGGCAAAGTGCTGAAAAGTACATCAAAACATTTGAAAAGCAATATAACATATTTATATGAATCAAACCCATCATAAACATAAGTAATATCATAATACCAATCCGAATTCACTACCATCATTAATAATTCCAGATTTCATCATTGCCAATAACCATATTCAATACCAGAAATTAATCCATAACCATAATACCAACCATAACCATCCCAAATACCATCCCAATACCGAGTTCCCTCTAATCATAGAAGTTGTCCAGGTGCTCATAACCGAGAGCACGACTATCATGGTAGTTTTGTTAGACTCTGCAGAGTTTGTACCGCTTTACCCACGTGTTTGTGATTTCATCACCTTTCGATGACTAAGAATCTCCCTTATGCCCATGACCCATTGGTCATATTACACACTTCCGTTGGTGTGTGGCCAAGAGATCACAAAATAGCTTTTACAAAGGGATTACTAGCCTATTTAGACCCCAATGAGGTTTCACCGGTGGCGATGTCTCCAACTGAGCACATCTTCAACCAAGGGCCCCCTCTTGAGCCATTCGGATCTCAGGGTAGTCTCGCCAATCATCAACAAACCCAATCCGACTACCCCTTCCCCGAGCATCCACAATGGTCCAAACAGCACTAGCAAAGCCCTAATTAATAAGCTACGCCGCACCCATACTTGGCCTCGTGGCGGCACTGTAGTCCTGGCTTATTCTCGCATGAACCGGTCCTTAGATCTAAAGCAAGCAACCACCATACATCCAACCCATCCATTACCATATCATATTTAACCAGTTCATCTTAACCATAGTCTCATTCATGCATAATTAAGTTGAGTGGTATAGTTATTTCCCATCCCAGTTGATTAAGCGAAGCAAAAAGGTAAAAAGCCCTTCCCGACTCTCTACCATTAATTCCAGGTGACTAGGGCGGTCAAAGAACGCTAGTAAACTTCCTATCATAGGGTTCCCATCAAATTTGACACAAGCATGCAGTTTTGCAAACAAAACATTTATTTTAAAAACAGGATCAATATGCTTCAAGGACACTTGCCTTGCTCTTGCTGTTGATTAGGATCAAAGCCTTCAAACTCTTGGTGCTATAGATCCTCCGCGGCACTCTCTAGCGCAAAACCGTCTAATCAACACAATAAACATACAAGACAAGAAACACAATCAAAAAGTGCACAAATATTACTCAATATGACATGACATGAATGATTAATGCAAATGCAAGGTAGAACTTTTTACTAGATTGATTTTAATGATAACTAACTAGTTCTAATAGATTATAACAAGTTTATACAGGTTTGGGGTTGATTCAAATCAAAATTTAGAATTAATTTGACACAACTTAACCAGAAAGATTGGACTAGTCCGCTAGGGACCGAACAAGTCCGCACTCCGCAAGATCAGCAGATTAGGGTTTTCTAGATCGACATGAATTTGGAGATTAGGGGTTGAATTCTCGTAACGAAAAGATAATAGAAGGTATACCAGGTGTTTAGAACTCCAATGAATCAAGAAACTTGGAGGTAACACTTGGATCTTGGTGATCTAGGGTTGGTGATGAACTTGGGGATGAATTGGTGGCGAAGAACGAAACTTGGTGGAGATCTTGATCCTCTTTCGTTTCCTCCTCTTCTTCTTCTTGCTTGGGATCTTCTCCTCCCTCCTTGATGGTGGCTCCCCACGAACTAGGGTTTGGGTGGGTGGAAAAGTGGCAAATAGATGTCAATCCAAGGGGTGCGGCTATTTATATAGAGGTGGAGGCTAGGGTTAGATGGATTTCGAGTTTTGGGATGAGTAGAGGCCAGTTTAGAGTCCCACATGGGCTCTAAAAGAGTTAGGCACGACGTCCCTAGGCCCACTTAACGTGAAACCCAAGAAACAAGTTGTAAAACAAAAGATCAACTCGGAGTCGCGAAATATTGGACAAGTCCGAAAAGGACCGAACTAGTCCGAAGTCCAAGAAGAGAGAGGGAAATTCCTTCTTGAGATCATCCTCCAATTCCCACGTCGCTTCTTTTTCTGTGTGGTGCTTCCATTGAACTTTACACCATCTAATGACCTTGTTCCTTGTGACCCTCTCCTTAGTTTCCAAGATTTTGACCGGTTATTCGGCATAAGTCAAATCTTGCTCTAGTTCCAATTCTTCCATTGGCACTTGTTCTTCCGGCACTCTCAAGCACTTCTCGAGCTGGGAAACATGAAAGAAATCATATACGTCTGGAAGATGAACTGGCATCTCCAACTTATACGCTACTTCTCCTCTCTTGTCCAAAATCTTGAATGGTCCAATATAGCGAGGTGCTAGCTTTCCTCTTATGTTAAACCTCTTATGACCCCTCATTGGTGACAATTTGAGGTAAACAAAATCTCCCACTTCAAAGGCTAGTTTCCTTCTCCTATTGTCCGCATAGCCTTTTTCCTTGATTGGGCAGCCCTCAAGTTTTCATGAATTATTTGGACTTGCTTTTCGGCTTCTTGCAACACATGCGGACCAAATACCTGAGTTTCTCCTGCCTCATTCCGGAACAAAGGTGTCCTACACTTCCTCCCATAAAGCGCCTCATATGGTGACATCTTCAAGCTTGCTTGGTAACTATTGTTGTATGAAAATTCTGCATATGGCAAGCTTTTGTCCCAACTTTTCCCATGCTTTAAAGCACAAGCTCTTAACATGTCCTCCAAAATCTGATTGGTCCTCTCGGTTTGTCCATCCGTTTGAGGATGATATGCTGAACTAAAATTCAACCTCGTTCCCAAGGCTTCATGCAATTTTTGCCAAAATCTGCAAGTAAATCGAGAACCTCTATCCGAGACTATCTTCTTAGGGACTCCGGGTCGACACACAATATGCTCCATGTATATTTCGGCCAATTGTGCAGCTGTATATTTGGTCTTCACAGGGAAAAAATGAGATGACTTGGTTAAGCGATCCACAATTACCCAAATCGAGTCATACCCGGACTGAGTACGTGGTAACCCAACTATGAAGTCCATTCCAATTTCTTCCCACTTCCATTCTGGAATCTTCAACGGTTGCAATAATCCAGCTGGCCTTTGATGTTCCGCCTTGACTCGTTGGCACACATAACACAATGCTACGTATTCAGCTATGTCCTTCTTCATGCTATCCCACCAATAGCAAGTCTTCAAGTTTTTGTACATCTTTGTACAACCAGGGTGAATTGAGTAAGGCGAGTCATGTGCCTCCTTTAATATTGTCTCCCGAACATGCTTTGCATTAGGCACAACAATTCTCTTTCCATGCCATAAGGTACCATGTTCGTCTTCATCAAATTTGAATTCTCTCCTTTCCTTGATCCTTTCCTTTATTTCCTTGATCTCCTCATCTGCGGTTTGTGCCTCTCGAATTTCTTGCTCCAAGGTTGGGTTTAACTCCATCATCTCCATCTCATTTACAAACCCGAGGTTCAACCGTTCAAACTCCTTTCATAACTCGGATGGTAACTCTCGAACTGTGAGTTGATGACTTACTCCTTTTCTACTCAAAGCATCGGCCACTACATTGGCTTTGCCCGGATGATAGTTGATCCCCAAATCATAATCTTTGATGAGCTCCAACCATCTTCGCTGTCTCAAGTTCAGATCTGTTTGTGTGAAAATATACTTCAAACTCTTATGATCTGTATAAATTTCACACCTATGTCAGAGAATATAGTGCCTCCAAATCTTCAATGCATGTACCACGGCTGCAAGTTCTAAATCATGTGTTGGGTAATTCTGCTCATGTTTCTTCAATTGTCTTGATGCATAGGCGATCACTTGACCTTCTTGCATCAATACACATCCAAGCCCTTGTCTCGATGCATCGCAATAAATGTCAAAACTCTTGCTTACATCCGGCAATACCAAAACTGGGGCTGTTGTCAACCTCTTCTTTAACTCCTCAAAACTATTTTGACAAGCTTGAGTCCATTGGAAAGCCTTTCCCTTCATTAGCAACTCCGTCATTGGCTTGACTATCTTGGAAAAGTCCTTGATGAATCAACAGTAATATCCAGCCGTCACAAGAAAACTTCTTATTTCCTTGACAGTTTGCGGCGGTTCCCACTTCAACATGTCTCTCACATTTTGGGGGTCAACCGATACTCCTCCTCCTGAAATTATATGACCCAAAAACGACACCTCTCTCAACCAAAACTGACACTTGTTGAACTTGGCATACAATCGATGCTCCCTCAATTTCTGCAACGTAAGCCTCAAGTGTTCCTCATGTTCTTTCTCATCCTTTGAGTAGATCATAATATCATCAATAAACACCACAATGAACTTGTCCAAGTACTCCATGAAGACTTTATTCATGATGTACATAAATTACGCAGGTGCATTTGTCAATCCAAAGGACATCACGGTGTACTCATAAGATCCATACCGTGTCCTAAAAGCTGTCTTGGGTATGTCCGATGGTCTAATATTCATTTGAAAGTATCCCGACCTCAAATCAATCTTAGAGAAGACACAAGCACCCTTCATCTGATCAAACAAGTCCTCTATACGTGGCAAGGTGTACTTGTTCTTGATTGTTACCTCGTTGAGAGCTCGGTAATCCACACACATCCTTTGGGATCCATCCTTCTTGTCCACAAATAGAACGGGCGCTCCCCAAGGTGAAGAACTAGGGCGAATGAAACCTTTCTCTAGTTGCTCAAGAATTTTCTTCTTGAGCTCCGCTAATTCCATAGGAGGCATCCTATATGGCATCTGAGCTATAGGTGCAGTTCCAGGTATTAAATCAATAACAAACTCAATGTCTCGATCTGGTGGCATACCTGGCAACTCGTCCGGAAAAACATCCAAAAATTCACACACCACCGGAATCTCCTCAATTGCGGCACCGTCCATATGATTCGGCTCCAATTGCTTTGGTGCGGTTTGAGATGCTTCAAATTCTACGGTGATCCCTTCTTCGTTGGTCAACTTCACCGTCTTTGTGGCACACTCAATAACTCCATTGTACTTCCTCAACCAGTCCATACGAAGTATAATGTCCAATCCTTGAGAATCCAAAACAATGAGGTTGACGGAGAAGTCTACCCCCCTTATTCTAAGGCTTACTTTTGGACATACTATATTTGTCCTCATCTCTCCTCCAGGAGACTTAACTAATAGAGTAAACTTCATATGAGAGATAGGCAAACTATACTTGGCAACATACTTTGATGCAATTTATGAATGCGATGCTCCAGAATCAAATAACATAGTTGCGGGGTTGGAGTTGGCGAGAAACATACCAATGACCACATCATCTGCTTGTTGAGCATCCTCCGTAGAGACATGGTTCACGTTGCCACGAGCAATATTCTGCTGTCCGCGGTTCCCTTGTGGCGCTCCTCCATTGGGTCTTGGGTTTTGCCTCGGCGCATTGCTTCCTTGACCAAGGCCTAACTTAGGACATTGATGCGCAAAGTGTCCAGCTTCTCCACAAGTATAGCACTTCTTAACTCCACCAGAATTATTGGAATGAGCTTGGTTTTGAACATTAGCAGCAGGAAAATTAGCACGAGGTGCATAAGGCATTGGAGGCCTAGTTGCTTGCATAACAGGGCGCTGCTGCACAAACTGAGTTGGGTGTGGTGCATAACCAGGGCGTTGAGCAAGAATAGAAGAGCTGAAATGAGGCGCATTGGGTGGTGCAAGGCGATGGCGCACATTACTTACTTGTTGCTGTCCTTGATATGGCGTCTTCCTCTTGTTGTCTTGCTCCATCTCACGAATCCTGTTCTCAACCACAATCGCTTTGTCCACAAGCTTCTGAAAATTTGCATAGTCACAATTGAGTAGTTGCACTTGGATTTCATTGTTCAATCCCCTCATGAACAAGTGTTATTTCCGGCTGTCCCGACTAACATCCTCAGGCGCATACCTTGAGAGTTGAGTGAACTTGTTGAGATACTCACTCACGCTTGATCTTCCTTGCCTTAAGTTCTCGAATTCTTGCCTCTTCAAAATCATAACACCCTCCGACACATAATGGGAACGAAAACTCTCCTTGAATTCCGCCTAGGTAATCCTCTCTTGATTCTCGTGAGCATTGCAATAAGCATCCCGCCAATCCGCAGCTGCTCCAACTAGTTGATGAGAAGCAAACAAGACCTTCTCCCGGTTACTGCATTGGACAATGGCTAGCTTCTTCTCCACGGACTTGAGCCAATCATCTGCATCCATAGGGTCGGCAACTTGAGCAAAGGTCGGCGGCCTAGTCCTCATAAACTCTCCCAATCGGTTATGAGGAGGCGAGGGTGGCAGTGGAGGCATGTGGGGCTGATTGTTAATATTGCCATCCTGCAGCTGTGCCATTGTTTGTATCATGCTTTGCATGAGCTAGTTTTGCATAGCCAATAGCTGCTCAATGTTGATAGCTCCCTGAGTAGATCCTTGTCCGATGTTGTTCTGGGGCACTCCATTGTTCTCCTCCTCATCATTGTCGTCCCTCTAGTTGTGAGTCCTCACCATCTGAAAAAAAGCAATAGGTAAGAATTAGAGAACGTCCCCAACTATATGCATCATGGGATATGAAACTAAACAGCTAGCTACACTAGCCTAGGTGGACATGGCAATGCTAAGGCATCCCAAAATCCTCTATTAAGCACACAAGCAAGCAATATATATAGCAAACAACACTCCAAGCAAAAACACATCGATTCCTGAGTGCTCCTATGTGCTCTAAAGTGTCCATTCTATCTAGGCTGCATCCTACGGTCAACCCGTGGCTTTGATACCAATCTGTGATGCCCGGTACCGAAAAATGAACCAAGCTAACTCATATGTGTGCCCAGGATGTTCAACACACATACACGAGTGCAATCACAAACGATATACAAATAATTACCACAGAACAAGATTTATTAACCAAATTCTATTACACAAACCATGTTATCCTCGAATACAACTTCTAATGAATATTAATGACAAGTTCAACTAATGCAGTGAAAATAAACTAATTAAGCAAACTAAACACCAGGCAGCATAAGCAATAGGGTATTGCGCAGCTCCAATAACACCACAGGCAAAGCTGACTGTAGACACGACCTAGAACTCCGCATTATCGCCATTAAACTCCCAATTCTGACCTGCAACTGTTGGGGGGACTGCAAGAGTGAGTACATGTGGTACTCAGCAAGTGTGGAGAGTATGACATGTGGCTTATTCAAATGACAACAATAATAATGGCAAAGTGCTGAAAAGTACATCAAAACATTTGAAAAGCAATATATTATATTTATACGAATCAAACCGATCATAATCACAAGTAATATCATAATACCAATCTGAATTCACTACCATAATTAATAATTCCAGATTTCACCATTGCCAATAACCATATTCAATACCAGAAATTAATCCATAACCATAATACCAACCATAACCATCCCAATACCGAGTTCCCTCTAATCATGGAAGTTGTCCAGGTGCTCATAACCGGGAGCACGGCTATCATGATAGTTTTGTTACTGCAGAGTTTGTACCGCTTTAACCACGTGTTTGTGATTTCATCACCTTTCGATGACTAAGAATCTCCCTTATGCCCATGACCCGTCAGTCATATTACACACTTCCGTTGTTGTGTGGCCAAGATATGACAAAATAGCCTTTACAAAGGGATTACTAGCCTATTTAGACCCCACTGAGGTTTCACCGGTGGCGATGTCTCCAACTGAGCACATCTTCAACCAAGGGCCCCCTCTTGAGCCATTCGGATCCCAGGGTAGTCCTGCCAATCATCAACAAACCCAATCCGACTACCCCTTCCCCGAGCATCCACAATGGTCCAAACAGCACTAGCAAAGCCCTAATTAATCAGCTACGCCGCACCCATACCTTGCCTCGTGGTGGCACTGTAGTCCTGGCTTATTCTCGCATGAACCGGTCCATAGATCTAAAGCAAGCAACCACCATAAATCCAAACCATCCACATACTAGGCTTGTTTGGATCACCCATTACCATATCATATTTAACCAGTTCATGTTAACCATAGTCTCATTCATGCATAATTAAGTTGAGTGGTATAGTTATTTCCCATCCCAGTTGATTAAGCGAAGCAGAAAGGTAAAAAGCCCTTCCCGACACTCTACCATGAATTCCAGGTGACAAGGGAGGTCAAACAACGCTAGTAAACTTCCTATCATAGGGTTCCCATCAAATTTGACACAAGCATGCAGTTTTGCAAACAAAACATTTATTTTAAAAACAGGATCAATATACTTCATGGACACTTGCCTTGCTCTTGCTGTTGATTAGGATCAAAGCCTTCAAACTCTTGGTGCTGTAGATCCTCCGCGGCACTCTCTAGTGCAAATCCATCTAATCCACACAATAAACATACAAGACAAGAAACACAATCAAAAAGTGCACAAATATTACTCAATATGACATGACATGCATGATTAATGCAAATGCAAGGTAGAACTTGTTACTAGATTGCTTTTAATGATAACTAACTAGTTCTAATAGCTTTTAACAAGTATATACAGGTTTCGGGTTGATTCAAATCAATTTTTAGAATTAATTTGACACAACTTAACCAGAAAGATCGGACTAGTCCGCTAGGGACCGGACAAGTCCGCACACCGCGAGATCAGCAGATTAGGGTTTTCTAGATCGACGTGAATTTGGAGATTAGGGGTTGAATTCTCATAAGGAAAAGATAATTGAAGGTATACCAGGTTTTTAGAACTCCAATGAAACAAGAAACTTGGAGGTAACACTTGCATCTTGGTGATCTAGGGTTGGTGATGAACTTGGGGATGAATTGGTGGTGAAGAACAAAACTTGGTGGAGATCTTGATCCTCTTTCATTTCCTCCTCTTCTTCTTCTTGTTTGGGATCTTCTCCTCCCTCCTTGATGGTGGCTCCCCACGAACTAGGGTTTGGGTGGGTGGAAAAGTGGCAAATAGATGTCAATCCAAGGGGTGGGGCTTTTTATATAGAGGTGGAGGCTAGGGTTAGATGGATTTCGAGTTTTGGGATGAGTAGAGGCCAGTTTAGAGTCCCACATGGGATCTAAAAGAGTTAGGCACAACGTCCCTAGGCCCACTTAACCTGAAACCCAAGAAACAAGTCGTAAAAAAAAAAAGATCAACTCGGAGTCGCGAAATATCGGACAAGTCCAAAAAGGATCGGACTAGTCCGAAGTCGTCCAGAGAGAAAATCGGACAAGTCTGGCCAAAGATCGAACAAGTCTGACTTTAAACAGAGAGGAAAATGGACAAGTCCCCTGGAACACCGGACTAGTCCGAAAAAGTCCAAGGACTTAGCAATTTTTCAAGGATTCATGGAATATCAGACTAGTCCGCACAAAATCGGACAAGTCCGAAAGTTTCCAGAGCCAAACTCGGACTAGTCCGCAGCAAAAACGGACAAGTCTGATTTTAGTCAGAGAGAAATCGGACTAGTCCTCAGCAAAATCGGACCAGTCCGCACTTTCCTGCATTTTAAGTGCGGTTTTGTTCCAAATCAATTTTAAACTTGTTCCTCTTGTTGTGGGTTAATGTTAAACATGTATATGAGTGCATGTAGGGCATGATGCATGAAAATGAGGGTGTTACAACATGCTTGAGACTTGTAATATGGTAAACCTGAATTGCATAAAAGACACGCCTAATAGTAAATTCTTATTTTTAGATTTTAAGTATTAGATTTGCATTCCATGGGCATTTCACATCATGAACTCTACAATCAAAGAAGAAACGCTTCATCTACGATGTTATGTGCCCAAAGTTGCATAGACTTCATACAAGTTAACTCTTTGGAAATGGTAAATTTAATTTTGCTACTCCTAAGCCATACAAATTGCAATAAAAGAATATATTCATTGTAGCAGATTCATAATATTCCAGCTACTATTTATTACTACGCCGCGACATAGTGAACAAGTGGTACTCAAACAACCGCGATGGACGGTGATTGCAATCAATATACACTCAATGTGCACGATACATACGCCCGCGTGGAAGACACGTCAGTGCTCTTCTCATCACGTCATAAGTGGCCACCTTTCACCTGTTGTCTCAACGCCGAACCAGTTCTATGATACCTACAGAAGGTCCACTACACGGACACGTTAGAGTTGCCCGCTAATAGATTTCCACCTAATGTCCTCTTTCCACCAAGGGACCACGATATAAGTTTCGACGCGAGGGTTCTTGAGTTACATCTGTTTCCCGAGTTCCATATAGCAAGTATGCAACCTAGTATAGTTCAAACTTGCTCAGCGGGGCTGCACACGGATCGGTCCTCAATCGACATGGGTAGGGCTACGCACCGAGAACCACGTCCTGCTCCTACGTACTTCACTGCCTGGTCTCATATTCAAATTCATAAAGCATTCTCGAACCAAATCCTTTCGGCCCACACATTTGTCTCACGAGTGGATTCCAACCACTCGACTTCTACTGATTTTACATTAGCATAGAAATATAATACGATGGATAAATATTCTTCCCAACCACTCCAAGAATTATTTGGTCATGCATGTGGAGTATCAATCAAACTTACCCAAATGCACAATTCATACCTCATACTGTGAGACCTATGTGCTGAATATATTGGCAATAAAAATAAAAGTGATGGTTGACATGCAAAGTTTTGAAGCTTACAACGATACACCCCGATACACGCTGTCTGAACTTGTCTCAATACATTTTGGGGAGTAACATTACCTTCGATAGTTTTGGACTGTCTGAACTTTTCAATGTGTTTTTGGGGAGTAACGTTACCCTCGATGTTCCGGATTGTCCGTACTTTTCATCACGTGCCTCGCATGTGTTTCTCGATTCGGATTGTCCAAACTTTCAGTCATGTGAGCTGCACGTGAGTCAACACGGTTGATCTTTACAAACGTGTTCTCGGGAGTAACATTTACTCTTTACTTGGTTAGGACTGTTCAAACTTTCTGACACAAGATTTGCATGTGAGTTTGGGATTGGAATATCCGATCTTTTGACTTTACATTGCACGCCGCTTTTGGTCTATTCGATAATTTTATTTGCTAAAATAATTGTGCGACAGGTCTATTTTTAACTTGCAGTGATTCAAAATTTATTTTTGGCTTATGGAATGTTTGATTAGTATTGTATTACTTAGTCTTTGATGTTTTATAGCTTATTATGGTGGTTAAACATTGCTATGGTTTGCAACATACTTATGTGAGGTGTTCACTTAAGGTGTTGTGTTTTTCGGACTAACAAGAGTCCAGACGAAGATTTGGGCTCGCAAAGATTGATTGTTTATTCATGTGCAGGTGTTGCTTGAGGTCAAGACATGGCTGGTGATGGGATCCATTGAACTAGTCTTGGGAAGAAGATGAGGTTCAACAACCAAGTTCGGGAGGAATTGTGGTTGAGTTGATCGGGGGGTCACGCAACATGTTTGGGTCAAGAGCAATGCATATGAACGTATTGCGGACGTCGGTTGAAAGTGTTTGCACATATTCAAGGTGTGCATGGACGTGGCTACATTGTTCCAAGGCGTTATGATGAGAAGTGGACGTGAAGATATGGCCGGAGAGGTCCAACCGGCTGGATTATGCCTCAAGTTCCGGCTGAGGTGGTTATGGTTCGTTTATGGAAGGTTTCGAGTTGGTTTTGGTTAGATTTCGTGTGGTTCACGAAGTTGAGTTGTTTTAGGAATTTTTAGGACTTTCGTAAGGTGTTTGGTAGTCTTAAGATTTCTTCTATCTGCGTATGGAAGAGTCTTGAGCACTTATGAAAAGTTTTCAGTTAAAATTGAGTAGGATTAGAGTCCTAGTTTTGATTGGGTTGGCCTTAGGGCTGGTTATATAAGCAAGGGAGGCCAAGTCTCATGGTAAGGTGGATTTGGGGTTGTTCCTCTTGTGTTTTGATAAATAAAGTTCATAGATTAGAGGAGCTTTTGTGCCTTGTTTGTCTGACTTGTTTTTGTCAAGTCTTTCTCGTCGAGTTTTTGCGGTGCCCGTCCTTTCTTTGGTGTTTTAATTGGAACTTGTGTTTTACTACTCCAATTCACTGATTCTTTTTGTGTTGTCTTCACAACTCAATTATCTATCATATGTGAAAATTGCACAGTCATTGGGTTCGTGGTTTTTGAGTTACATGAGTTTCTTTGCAGCGTAGCAGATCTGTTTGCTCTCTATTGAAACAGGGTGATCTTTGCTCAGGGTTTTTGTCGTAACTTGATTTTTGCTCAATGATTTCTCGTGATTCTTTTTGTGGTATATTCGTGACTTTATTATCTACAATCTCTGCTACTTTTGAAATAGTTAAACACACATAGACCAGTCACTCACATGGGTTCTTTATCAGGTTGATTTTCCGCCAAGGGGTTTTTGTTGCTTCCGGTGAAGAAGTTTAAATCTACCATTGACCCCCTCTAGTAGCTTTTCACGTGCTCTTCGATCCTGAAATTGGTATCGGAGCCACAATACTCTAATCTTTGTGATTTGCACATGTTTTGACTAATCATCATGGAAAAATACTGCGAAAAACCTTATGTGTTCAATGGTATTGATTTTCATGTTTGGAAGGCAAAAATGGAGGCTTACATACATGCGCAAGGGTTCACCATATAGGAAAGGTGTACAAGCCCTTCGACATGCCATCAAACGATCAAGTTATGATTGTGAACATGAGGGATGTCAACAACAATAACAAGGCTCATAATTTGATCATACAAGGATTGACTTAAGGCAACTTCAATCGTGTTGCACACCTCCGATCTACATATGATGTGTGGAAAGCACTTTGAGACTACCACGGAGGATCCAACATGATCTAGGGGGTAAGGCAAGACATGTTTGAAAAGGAGTACATGCGCTTTGAGATGCAATCGGGTAAGTCCATCAACGATCTATTTGCTCGCTTTAATAAAATTATCAGCAAGTTGCGTAGCGTCAGTGTTAATTTATCAGATGTTGATAATGCTAGGCAATTGTTAAATGCATTAGACATATCATTTTAGGAGATGAAAGTTATATCTATTCGTGAATCTACTGTCCTGAGTATGCTTACTTTAGATGTGCTATATTATAAGTTCAAAACTCATGAACTTGACATAATATCACGTAAGAACCCCAACAAGTCTCTTGCATTTGTTTCACACTGTGACATGCCTAGCTCTAGCCAATCTTCATCATGTTGTATAGTTGATTCGCTGTCCTCTTTAACCCTTGAAGAGATTGAAGAGTTTCCAGAGGAGGAGCTAGCACTTCTCTCTACTCGGTTCTCAAAACCATTGCACAATGTGAGAACAAGAAGGAGAGGAAGTGACAGATCTCAACGATGCTTCGAATGTGGTAAAAGAGGACATTTTTGTACAGATTGCCCTAATCCTTCAGGTCCTACCCACGATGAGAAGCAAACAAATTTCAAGTACTCCTCTACAAACAACAACAACAAGAAGAATGGTTTTATAGGTCACCAATTGGTAAACAATTTTGTCTCTGCACTTCCAGAACATGGCTCGAGCGATTTGGACATCGAAAGTGACGAAGTTGAAGAGAATTTGACAAATATGTGCTTCATGGTGGGCAACTCAAGATCAAGAATGGAGGAGGAAGAACACAACAATGACGATGAATAGGTATATCCCACGTGCAAAGAAATGTGTCATGATATTTCTCGTGCCACTGTTATACTAAAGAAAAAGGGCAAAAAACATAGGGACAATGTTATTAAAATTGAATCACTAGAATCTGAAATTAATCATATAAAATCTTTGATTCCTAGTGATAATTCTTGTTCCTCGTGTGAAATAATATATGAACAATTGTCCTCTTTAAGAAGTGCGCACAACTCCACTCTTGAGAAACTTGAACTTTAAATTGAACAGAATTAAAAGCTTGCTGCACTTAGTGATAAGAACATGAAAGATGCTAGTTGTTCTACAATTGATTTGCAATGTTTATCTTGTGATAAGCTTGATCAGAAACTACATGATTCTTTGAATGAAATTTCTACTTTGAACAATGCTGAACATGTGCATGAAGTTAATTTTTGTTCTAATTGAAAACTAAAAGGAAAAACTTCATGTGAAAACTGTCTAGACATGTCCAAAAAACTTGATGACATGTATAGGATACAAGATTGGTTTTGTAATGCGAATAAGAACTAAACTTTCTGCTGAATTCATCTAAGTCTTGCTATGATAAAATTAGTTTAGGTTTTAATTCCCATGCTCATGCTGAGGCAAATCCACCTAAAATTATAAAATCATTATGGAATGGTATGATTCAGACGGTTCCTAAACAAAAAGAGGTGGTTTTCAAATCTGCAGGAGTGTTGTCTCATTCTGTTTCTAATAAAAATGTTGCTTGCTCATCCAGACATGAACACAAAGTTAAATTTCATTGTACAAATTGTGGTAGAGATAGTCATGTTATAGATTTTTGTTATAGACTAGCTAAACAACAGGAAAAAGGAAAGAAAGATTGCTAGATCACATAACAACTGAGCAAAACTTGTTTCACGTGCCGAACCAGATGTTAGGAACATGCAACCTGCTTTAATGAGTCATAAACAAGCAAAGTTTGCTACCAAGTCTACTTGTCTTGCTACACATAACACACTTCATAAATCAGTAGTTGGGTATGAGAACTCTCAAACTTTGGCTCATGAACCTGTTGTTTTATCTCAGCTTTCGCATGTTATTCCTGCTGGACATCGTGTGACTCAGTACTGGATTCATAAATGCCTTTCGACTAACCCCAATATTTATTCATCGATGTATTGTCCTTCTATAGGTTACATGCTCAAGGAAGGAGAACATTTGGCTTTTGGATTCAGGTTGCTCATGCCACATGACTCGTAACAAAGATTGGTTCTCCTCCCTCTGTTTTATGTCACGTGTAGAGAATGTTAGTTTTGCTAATAATTCTTCAAATCCTGTAATTGCTAAGGGTTCGGTTAAAGTAAATAACCCCTACACTTTGAGGATGTGGCACATGTTAAAAATTTGAAATGCAACTTGTTTTCGGGTTCACAATTGCTAGATGAAAATCTAGAAGTTAATTTCACGAAAAAATGTTGCAAGGTTGTATATTCAAAAGGTGAGCTTATGTATAACATGTCTAGGATTGGACGAGTTTTTAAAGATGATTTTTATATGTCAACTTCTAAGCATAGGTGTCTAGTTGCTAATGATTCAAAGGACTTATATTTTGGAATTGTAGACTTGGTCATGTAGGCTTTGATCACCCACACGTGTTAGTGGACTTGGTCGCATTAGTGGGCTACCTAAGCTTAAAGGAGACAACAATATTGTGTGTTGTTCTTGTATACATGCTAAGATGGTTGTAGGTTCACATCCTCCTCTCACAAAGACCATGACAACTGAATTGAGACAACTTTTGCACCTTGACACCGTGGGTCCTTCATGTGTTCAATCTTTTAGAGGTAAGTGTTATGTTCTTGTCATTATTGATGATTATTCTAGATACTCTTGGGTTTATTTTATGGTACATATGAATGAAGCTTTTAGTCATTTTCAAACTTTTTTTCTAGATTATCAATTGATCACCCAGAATCTTCAAAAGTAATTAGAAGCGATAATAGAACTGAATTTCAAAATCAATCTTTTGATCACTTTTGTGCTGAAACAGGAATAGATCATCAATTTTCTTCACCCTATGTACCTCAACAAAATGGTGTCGTAGAGAGAAAGAACATAACCTTAGTTGAGATGACTAGGACTATGCTTGATGAATATCAAACTCCTAGGAAATTTTGGGTTGATGCACAACTGCTTGTTAAGTCTCAAATCGTGTTTTCTTGCGTGCTAAGCTAGGAAAACTACATATGAGCATCGATTTGGACATAGGCCTAGTGTCACACACTTTAGGGTCTTTGGTTGTAAATTATTTTTTAAGAAACATGTTAATCTTATTAAATTTTAATCTAGATATATTGATGGCATATTTCATGGTTATCCATCTCATAATAGAGGATACCATGTGCTTTTACTTGACACTAACAAAATTGTGGGGACTTGTGAGATTTATTTTGATGAAGCTTGCCAAGGTACTAGCTCTAATATTGCAGGTCCAGATCCATATCCGCAGGGGGAGAGTATTTTCATTGAAGATGAAGAATGAGTCGAGCTGCTGCTAGAAATTTCAGAAATAAACAATGGCGTTCTAGCTCTTGATCCCCTCGATAACCAGCACCAACGACCACTACTGCTGGTTCAGATCTTCCTCGAGCCACGAGTTCTTCGATTTGTGATGAACATGAGTAAGGAGCTTGTGAAGTGTCTACTCCCTTCCGCGTCCTCAAAAGTCATCCTACACAACAAATCATTGGAAGCATGCATGAACGAGTCACATAGTCTGGGTTTTGCGATCCAAACTCTCATTCTCATTCTGCTTTTGTTGCTTCTTTTGAACCCAAAGATATATCACACACACTCACTAATGAATCAGGGATTATTGACATGCAAGGATAGTTAGAAATTTTTGAAAGAAATATTGTTTGGAAACTTGTACCTCCACCTCAATGTCACACATTAATTGGAACTAAATGGGTGTTTAAAAATAAACAAAGTGAGGATGGGGTTGTGGTTAGGAATAAAGCTAGGTTGGTTTCTCAATGTTTACTCAAATTGAAGCTACATAGATGAGGAGGTTTATGTCAAGCAACCACCGGGTTTTTAAAATCCATATTTTCCTAATCGTGTTTACAAACTGTACAAAGCCTTATACGGTCTCAAACGAGACCATAGAGCATGGTATGATAGGTTAAAAACATTATTACTTGAAAAAGAGGTTTGCCATGGGCAAGGTTGATAAAAAAAATTTTGTGCTTAAGCATGGCAATGACTCACTATTCGTTAAAGTGTACGTGGATGATATAATCTTTGGTTGTGCTTCTCATGATCTTGTGTACAAGTTTTCATCTATGATGAGTTCAGAATTTGAGATGAGTATGATGGTATAACTCACGTACTTTTTAGGGTTGCAAATCAAGCAAACAAAGGAGGGAACTTTTGTGCATGAAACGAAGTATAAGAAAGACCTTCTTAAGCTCTTCAACATGGATAAAAGGAAGCCTCTTCGAAAACCAATGGGAACAGCAACGACACTTGAACTTGATAAACATGGTGAACCTTTGGATCAAAAAGAATATACAAGCGTGATTGAGTCACTTTTGTACCTCACGGCATCAAGGACGTACATATTCATTATATGACTTTGTGCACGTTTTAAAGCTTCTCCACGTGCTTCACATCGTCAAGCCATCAAAAGGATTCTCAGATACTTACATGGAACTCAAGAATTTTACATTTTCTTCCTTCTTTGTCAACCGTTTCTTTGAAATCTTTTTGAGATGATGATTTTCGGGGTTGTAGGATTGATAGGAAAAGTACTTCAGCTGATTGTCATTTTCTTGGTAATTCACTTGTTGCTTGGTCCTCCAGAAAACAAAATTCAGTTGCACAATTCATGGCAGGATCTGAATATGTAATTGCTGCTATCGCTTGCTCACAAATTTTTTTGTATTGTTCAAACACTAAAGTACTATGGGGTTGATCTAGAAGTGATCTACTGTTTTGTGATAACACTAGTGCTATTTGCATTGCTAAAAACCCTGTGCAACATTCTAGAACAAAGCACATTGACATTAGGTATCACTTTATTTGTAATAATTTTGAAAAAAAAACATTGTGCTATACAATGTAGATATCAAACAACAATTGGCTGACATTTTTTACAAAACCTTTGAATTTCACTCATTTTTGTTTCATTCGTAGTGAACTAGGGGTCATGCATCCTCATGGCTTAGATTGAGGGAGAGTATTGAAACTTGGGAAGTCTATGTGTGAATCTGATCTTAAAATAATATGAGCATAGTATTTCATACATATATGACTTTGTGATTCCTTTTACATGATAAAAGTTCTTACTACAATACGCGTATTATACATTTTGTAATTTTTGCCCTGACTAGTAATTAGAATAATTACTTACACTAAATCTGGTCACGATCGAACTTTATTGCTATTTTGAACATGTTGCATGCTCACAAGTGCTTTTAATAATGAAAAAAAATCAATTAACTATCCACATGTTGGGCTAGTATGATAAAATAAAAAAATGATGACAAAGATCAAGAGAATATGCATGCATCACACTTCTTCTTTTGAGACGGCTTATCATTGCACTTAGATATGAACTTGGAAGAAGTTTTTTATAACTTAAACCTTGTTCTTAAGCTTCTGATTGTCAAGTGACATAGGCTTGCTATGTAATTAAGAGCGGTCCGACGTAAGTAACCTTAATTATGTCCAAACTGCCACATCGGTCAACAACTGACGTAATTAAGCAAAAACCGATGTAATTAAGTAACTTACGTCGGCTTTAGGCTTAATTACGTCGGCCTTGGCTCACGTAATTGATTGCAATTCCTGTAGTGTTGGCTTGGTTGACTAGAATAAGGCTGATGCGGCATATAATCTCTTGCAAATATCATATGATCCAAATTTGTGCTTTAGAAATAATAAAAATGCAGGAACATGTTTCATGCTTTCAGGTCTTGAGATAGTTAAGTTTGTGAGATAATGACCTGCTTAAATTGAAAAATTACACTTGATTTGTAGCATGACTTACACTACTTTATTTGTCTCGCTCATGTGATAGTGTAAGTTACTTGATAGCATGACTTGATTGATCTTTGTTTTATATGTACATGTTATAATAGGCTCATAACAATTGAAATTTCTCTTTTGAACCTTGTTGAATAATTACTAGTAATTAGAATAATTACTTACACTAAATTTTTGCAATCAAAGGGGGAGAAATATGTCACACATTGCATATTCACAAGTATTTTACATGTTCTTCTCAGGGGAAGATTTGTTTTTGAAATTTCTTTCTCATTTGATTTTTTACAGAAGGAGGAGAAGATTGTTTTCAAAACTTTTCATGTGAATAAGCCGATGTGCAGATTCTAAGTGGTGTTGTCAATGCATTCATCAAGTGGGAGACTGTGAGGCCTATGTATGTTGAATACATTAGAAATTAGAATAAAAGTGAGGGTTGACATGCAAAGTTTTGAAGCTTACACAGATACACCACGATACACCTCGGTACACATTGTTTTAACTTGTCTCAGTACATTTTGGGGAGTAATCTTACCTTCGATAGATTTAGACTGTCCACACTTTTCAATGTTTTTTTAGAGAGTAACATTACACTCGATGGTTTCAGATTGTCCGAACTTTTCATCACGTGACTTGCACGTGTTTCTCGATTCGGATTGTCCGAACTTTCAGTCACGTGAGTTGCACGTGAGTTAACATAGTTTATCTTTACAAACATGTTTTCAGGAGTAACATTTACTCTTTACTTGGTTAGGACTGTCCAAACTTTCTGGCACATGAGTTTGGGATTGGAATGTCCGATCTTTTGCCTTTACATTGCCGAGCCACTTTTGGTCTATTCATTAATTTCAGTTGCTGAAATAATTGTGCGACGGATCTGTTTTTAACTTGCAATATTTCAAACTTGATTTTTGGCCAATGGAATGTTTGCTTATTATTCTCTTACTAATATTTTGGTGTGTTATGCCTGATTATGGTGGTTAAACATTGCTATAGTTTTCAACATGCTTATGTGAGGTGCTCACGTAAGGTGTTGTGTTTTTTGGACTAACGAGAGTCAAGTCGAGGACTTGGGATCGCAAAGATTGGTTGTTTATTCATGTGCAGGTGTTGCTTGAGGTCAAGACATCGCTGATGGGATCCATTGACCTAGTCTTGAGAAGAAATGAGGTTCAACAACCAAGTTCGGGAGGAATTGTGGTTGAGTTGATCGGGAGGTTACGCAACATGTTTGGGTCAAAAACAATATATGTGAAGGTATTTTGGACATTGTTGGAAAGTGTTTGTACGTATACAAGGGGTGCATGGATGTGGATACATTGTTCCAAGGTGTGATGAACAGAAGTGGACTTGAAGATATTACCGGAGAGGTCACACCTGCTGGATTATGCCTCAGGCTGTGGCTGAGGTGGTTATGGTTCGTTTATGGAAAGTTTCATGTTCGTTTCGGTTAGATTTCGTGTGCGTCAAGAAATTGAATTGTTTTAGGATTTTTTAGTACATTCCTAAGGTGATTGGATGTCTTATGATTGCTTGTATCTGGGTATGGAAGAGTCTTTAGCAGTTATGGAAACCACTATTGAAACTGAGTATGATTAGAGTCCTAGTTTGGATTGGGTTGGCCTTAGGTGTGGTTATATAAGCAGGGGAGGTCAAGTCTCGTGGTAATTGGACTATGGGGTTGTTCCTCTTGTATTTTCATCAATAAAATTAGTAGTTTAGGGGAGCTTTTGTGCCTTGTTCCTCCGACTTGATTTCTTCAAGTCTTTCTCGTCGAGTTTCTGCCCATCCTATGTTCGGTGCTTTAATTGTACTCGAGTTTTACTGCTCCAATTGACGAGATTCTTTTTGTGGTGTCTTCAAAACTCAATTATCTATCATCCGTGAAAATTCCACGGTCATTAGATTTGTGGTTTTTAGTTACACGAGTTTCTTTACAGCGTAGCAGATCTGTTTGCTCTCGGTTAGAACAGATTGATCTTTGCTCAGGGTTTTGGTCATAACTTGAGTTTTACTGTACGATTTTGTGATTCTTGTTGACGTGTATTCGTTACCTTATTATCTACAATCTATAATACTTTTGTCATAGTTAAACATGTTTAAATCAGTCACACACACAGATTCTTTATCGTGTTGATTTTCTGCCGAGGGGTTTTCGTTGCTTTCGTTGAAAAAGTTTAAATCTATCGTTGACCCCACTGGTAACTTTTCACGTGCTCTCTAATCCTACACATATTTATAGCGTATACAAAAGAAAAACTTTAGAAGAGCTGCTATATGCAAACCGAGACTTGTCTTAGGTTGCGACTAAGTAAATGTCAACAAGTCAGTGATTTTATCTTCCTCCGGGAATTCCACCACGGCAGCTCCAAGATGGGAAACCTCGCCGCCGAATTGTACTCCTCGTCGAGCTCTGTTGTGATCACTATTTGATATGAAATGCACAATATAAGGTTTATAGTTTATATCTGTGTGAAGCTTAAGAAGGAAAATTATTATGAGGTACAGGGACTATTGTCTCATCCTGGCTCGAAGGCTTAATAAGATTGATAGAATACTATACCATAACGGTATACCTTCTATTCCAGAAGTCCACCTACAAAGAACTTCGAGGTTAAGCATGCTTGGCCCGGAGAAATTTACAAATGGGTGACCAACCGGGAAGTTTTCCCAGGTGCGCACGAGTGAGGCCAAAATGCGCAGAAAAGACTAGTGGGAGTTTGTGGTGCTAGTATGTGATTCTAGAGAGCTGCCAGGAGTAACGGCCGTCAGGCCAGTAGTGGCTGGGGTGTTACAAAATGATATCAGATCTGACCCTCGCTGTTTCACGGTAGCATACGGGTCAGGGACGTGGGTATGTATGCATGACGTGTGGGTCCTCTAGGAGGGACATGGTATGGTACGTATGCAAGTACCGAACGTATGGACGTGGCCAAGAGGGGACGTTCCAAGATTGGTACTTGACAGGCGAGGACGTCAGTCTTCTAAGCGGGGTGGATTGTGACATCCTGGCTCAATGGCTTAATAAGTTTGATAGAATACACATGACACCAAGATATACCTTCGTTTTGAGAAGCCCACCTGCAAAGAACTCTGATGTTAAGCGTGCTTCGCCCGAAGCAATTTACGGATGGGTGACCGACTGGGAAGTTTTTCCGGGTGCGCACGAGTGAGGACAAAATGTGCAGAAAAAACTAGTGTTGGTTTGTTGGGCTAGTCTATGATTCTAAAAGGCTACCAGGATTAACGACCGTCAGGCCAATAGTGGCTGGGGTGTTACAACTATAAATAGGTTCTATGGTTGTCCCAAATCTGGTAGAAAGGATGGAGTGGATAAAGGTTGATTTGGATAATGGAATTATAAACTTCAATGTGACATTCATGTAGAGGAAATATATTAGCAAAGATGGAACTTTATGAATGTCAAGAGGAATACCGCATTATGATTCATGTAGAGGAAATATATTAGATAAGATGGAGCTTTATGCATGTCAAGAGGAAGACCGCATTATGTATAATACTACAAGGAGGTCACTCTTGTAACTCAATTCTGTTGGGGGAAGAATGAACTTAGCAAAATTGATTTGGAAAGAAGTGGACATGGGAACTTCAATATGACATATATGAGCATATAGTTTAGCAAGGAGAAAACTTTCTGAATCTTAGGAGAGAAAATAATCTGCTGTACAAGGACTACCGAGTGATCTATTTTGGGCTCCATTTCTGGTAGAAATGAATTGAGTTCATCAAGGATGATTTAAGAATAATGTTTGTATGGACTTTATGTAAAATTCATGTGAGAGAATGTACAACTGGGATAATGCTGAAGACCAAGCCTAATGAACCTAGTATTTTTTACATTAGATAATACTGGTCCAGTGGAAGATGTTGGCAATGTTTCAGCTAAAGAACTTGTGGAATATGGTCTACATAAAACCTTAGGGCTTTAGGCCTATGAATTTTCATGGATGTTCTCAAGTTTATTCATAGGAAAAAGTTTGTTTTCTGTTTAGGGGAGTTCAAGAGGAGTCCAACAAATATAATTTCATAATTATCTAAGCATAATAAGGGCGATATGGATTTTACAAGTTCTCACATTTTTTTTTGGAAATGTTTCTGTTATTTTTCCTATTTCTCATGGACATACAGATTAGGAACACAATTTGACTTAGCAAATCAAGTCATGGATATTTTTCGCTGGAGTTCGAAAGAGCTAATTGGAGTATTGTGGCAAACAATGGGAATTGTATATAAAGGAAATCATCTGCAATTAGTTCAAAGGCTTTTACATTAATTGAATTATTGATGAAGATATTGGGGCTTTCATACCAATTCAAATGCACCACTGGATAGACATGTCAAGCGGGTTCTACCACCTTTTTTTCAGATTTACAGGAATTTTCTACTATTTTATATGTATTTTACAAGTTTCAAGGATTTCTGGAATTATTCTAAATAGAGAAATAGATCTTCATCTTCCCTAGGAAGCTGCGCGAGCCAGTCGTGCTGCTGTGGCCGGTGGGCGGCAGCAGATCGCTGTAGGTGGCCAAAAGTTGCTCTTTCATTGAGATACTCATGGGTTAGGGTTTTTGGACATGAGGAACAGGATGGTGAGGTTTGTTTTTGGCAAAGCTCACCAGAAAGATGCCGGCGGCGAGCTGCAGCGACGATCAAAGTTCGGCTATGCTTTTCTCTCTGTACAGACCACAAAAGAGGCAATTCTTCTTTGAGGAGCTTCGTGGTGAGGAGTGGAAAAAAAGGCATGTAATTGTTGGCGCTGGAGAGGGCTGAAGGTGTGGGCACACGGGGAGCGGTACCTGGTTTCCATGGCATCGGCTATAAGATCATATATTGAGGGGCAACCGCTAGCTAATTCAATGAACAGTTTCCTTCTACATATTCGCAAGGAAACCTATATTATCTGGGTGAATATGAATGAAGTTTAGAGCATCGTGGAGGGAGAATTTTACTGATGAAGCACCATGGCTGGTTATGACGAACTGAGAGAAGAATGTGAAAGCTAGTTTTAGGGAAGTAAAAAGAGGGTCGAGTCGACCTTTTGGGGTGGATCACCCAGGCTGGAAAAAGCTTGAAAATGGCCTGGGAACATCAAATCGTCGTGGAGAAACATCAATGATTAGGGATGAACAAAACTCTGCTTGGCACAACACGATGAGGAAGAGCCGCTGCAGGGACACGTCGGGGAGGGAGAAAGGTTGGCTGGCGCTCCTTGTTGCAGCTCAAGCTCGAGCTAAGGTGGTGCACAGCCCTGGGGCAATAAAGGAGCAGAGAATGTTGCCTGCTTCATCTCCTGAATGGCGGCAATAAAACTGCAAAAGCCGGGTGTTGTCAATTAAGGAAACGATGATTCAGTCGAAGGAGAAGTTAGACGGGGGGGGGGGGGGGGGGGGGGGGGGGGGGCTCGTGCTCATCTTTGATGTTTGCTGCAAGATGAGAATCAGCTTGAATTCATTGACCCAAGGAGGAGCAGAGGAGGAAGAGTGGAGCTGTGTTCTTTAGGGAGAGGGAATACCCAGCGGTGATTTTTGCTTCTCTTGGCTGTGGATATGGTCGAGTGAGGCAGCGTAGGAGGAGAGTTGGGGCAGCTGGAGTCGGTCTGGAGAAGCAGCTCGGTGGCAGCAAGCAAGTAGCTGCACGGAGGAATCCAAGAAAGAAGAGAAACTGTGTGTGGCGACCTGACAAGGGGGGCCCACATGCTTTGGGTACTTACCTTTCTCTTCTGATTTAAATCACCACAAAAAAAAACTCCAAAATTAAAAGAACTTGGTGGCTAGTTAATTCAAATGTGAGGAATTCATAAATGGACTCATATCAGAGGTTTGACAAAGTTCAGGTCAAATTCAAATCTGAATTTTATTTCAAATCTCTCATTTGCGTTGCTTTAAATTAAATAGCATTTGAGCTTTAAAATTAGTGAACCTTGTCAGGTTGGTTGTTTTAATTATGTGAAACACAGTCGTGAGCTTGATATTGGAGTTTGACATATTTTATTACAAGATTTTATTTAAATTTGAAACTCCGCTTAGGGTTTGATTTATTTACCACTTAATGTGTGTTTACTATATTTTCTTTCCTCTGATTCCCTTCAAATCTCAATGGAACATTTAATGTCTAGGATTTTACATTTGCCTTTAATTCGAATCTGACTTTTGAATTTGCATTGTATTTTGCTTTGAAATTGTTACTATATTTGGAAATTTCCCTTTTAACTAGCTATTTGCTTAACTGTAACCATACACTCAAAATCTCTCTTTTTAATGTGAAGCTTTTAAAAATCATATGTTTAACCTCATTTATTTATTAACATACGTTCATGTGAATTTAAATCCTATTTGAACTTAAAAAATTTTAAGTTCACATTTTTGGATTATTGTTCTTTTCAAATGTGGGCTTTTACAGCTGTCACCGTCAGGCAAGACTGTTGGACGATGAGGGAAGTGCAGTCAGAGGAGGAAGGATTGATCTCCGGAAGAGAAGGCGAAGGTAGATAGAGGAACAAAGCAACCGCACTTGGCTATTTATAGCCCCACCAGGAGAGCCGAAGGGATATGAACGAAAGAGGTGGCACGTTATGCCTCGTAACTGATCTGCAATAAAAGGTTTGTAGGAACCCGAGGACTTCACCACATGCTATGCCTCTGCGCTGCCTTGTATCGACGCTGCAATGAAGACACATAGCGACCCGAGGGTTCCTGACACATGCCGCTCTGACTCTTCGTAAGACGCACCACAATGAAGGATGACACGACAGATGCAATCACAACGCGCCTTGCCCCCTTTGACTTGTGACACACCAACTTAAAGATTGTGCGTCCAACCACAACATCCTCAGGGGATCGAGGAGAGCTACTTCGTCGTATGCAGGATGCCCACAAACATTAACCGGGCCCACTACGCTGGACCCACCATCCAAGGGGCATATATGACAACAAGTGGGCCGCCGGCGCTCGGGGTAAAAGCTAAGTATCCTCTCCTTCTGGTCTTCTCCAATCAATTCATTTTATTGCAGGAGTAGGAGCAACACCCGGGCCTCGGCCCAGGCGGGTCCGAGGACCCTACATCAACACTGAGACCCGTGCAGAAGGCGGTTACCTGGGCATCCCACGTTGAATCAAGCCAAATGATGACTACACCACAATTTCAATGACAATTACATGTTAGCTATATCGGGTTAAGTGAACCTCTGGTGCACGAACACAAATCGGACTTCTTGCCATCGTAACCCCTAGGGGGGAGGCCAGGATAAACACTGTCCCCTCGAAAATGCCACACAGCCAATAGTTCCGACAGCCTTGCTCGGCTTGGGGGATCCCTAACCAGCAAGGAAGTAGGGACTCTCCCGATCTCGAGAGATCCCAAGACATGGGTTTTACCTCCTACAAAGGCTCGAGAACTGAGTGCCCGTCTAACCCGTCACTCGGAGTTACTGCCGGCCCAAAGAGCAGAGGATCGAGAGGGACGCAGGGGTAGGAACGAATGCTAAGATGACAGGAATTTGAATTTCGAGAGATAGAGCAAGTTCTGAAAGGAAGCGAATAGCAGGAAACATCATAGAAAAAATAAAGAGAAACAAAGAGCCACGAAGGCCTACCCCATTGCAAAAAACGCCTATGCAGACCCCCGACCGCACCTCCGCCAATGTGAGAACATCATCGAGAGAACTCATCACGACAGCCATATACAACACAATAGGTGCGACCTCATCTTCAATGGCATTGATCTCAGCATCTGACCAGTTGCACGCGAAGCCCTCCCCAACAGCTTGAAGATAGATGCAATCATAGTGCAACATGATGGTCGACAGGGCCGCCTGAGCGCCCATCTCGACCCCAGCAGCAGCGATGGACGGCATGAGAGCGCTTAGCCGACCTGGGACTTCTACTAGCCATCCACTCAGAGGTGCATCCACGAGGCCCACGGAATGACAAACGGATCGAGTGTCATCGCCATTCGAAGCAGCAGCCTCCAGCATGTTATGAGGCGGCCAGCTGATGTCCGATGTCGGAGGCTCGATCACCTTGTTGCAGGCCATCTTCGCTGCCACCAGGACGACATGCTAGTTTTGTTCCAGGACCTCAAAAGCCCTATCGAGTTCCCAAAACAAAGGGACCAGCACCGGTCGCCCCTCGGGCACGTCAAGCACGGAAGCAAAAACTGCGTTCTGAGCCACCTGAATAGTGCAAAGATCGTTGTCTCGTGCTTCGAGCGAATCCGGGGCAACCGTGAGCCGAGATGCAAGTCCTGCAAATAGCCAGGTGTCAGGCACAAACGACAACTCACAACAGTTACTCGCATGAAAAGGAGAGGAGACTGGAAAACCCACCTTTCCCCGTTCCCAGGGAGGAGTCGACCGTGACATGGACCTTTACTAGCTGGACATCAGACTCCTCTGCCACCTGATATAGCTAGCCAGGGTGTTCTGGGCCTCAGATTGAAGGACGAAGTACTCCTTGGTGTCCCGCGAGGCATGGTTCAGACCGACCAATGCCTCGCCAAGCTACTCGATCGCCTCCTTCGCCTTGGCACGAGCAACAGATGCCTTTTTCCGATCCACCATGGCATCCGACCGAGCTCGCTCGAGCTGCCCCATGTCTCTAATAGCTTGGCCGCAAGGGAACTATCATGCCCTCTGCTTTGCCAAGTAGTCGTGACTTCACGACGGCCAGCCGCGCAAATCTGTGCAAAGGAACCTGTGTCAAAAAAATCATGGAAGGAACAAGAGGCAAACTAGCAGAATGAGGGCGGAACAGCTCACCCGGACATCAACTAACATCCCTCAAAGGCGCTTGAACGCGTCGAGGATTTGCTCAGGCCTGACCTCCAGATTTAGTTGGACCCTATCAAGTCGCAAGCACGCATAGACGGCCCCTCATGGAGCTGCTCCCACTCGGTTTACATCACATCATCGGACCTGGAGGCATCCTGGCTTCCCCAGGCAGAGCTGGAGGACCCCCAGTGGTTGGGAAACGGTCTAAGCAAGGGTTGCTGGAGGCATTTAGATCGCCACTACATCCGCCAACGTCGTGACTAGGGCCCTCGGAGAGGCAGCAGGCGACGTTTCTATAACTGTCGCTGCCATTTCCCCCTCTGCTGCTATCCCCAACTGCATCACCTCCAAAGTCAACAGAACGACAACAGTCGACTCTGTAAATGCCGTGCTCGCCAACGGAACCACCATGTCTGTCGATACAACTTCTAGTGGCGGGGAAGCCCACCACGTGGGGACATAGCCTGCCAGAATCAGCAGTGGCAGAGGCAGCGCCTCTGCCCCCACACCCTCAGAAGTGGCCGCCCTCGCCTGCGGGGACTACCTGTTGGTATTTCATAACACCACAGATCCGACCCGGTTGTAGGAGTGTTGGATTATGAGCTAACTATCCATCCCCTTGGTGATGGCAAACCAAGATATAATCTTGGAGCCTCCCAAAGCTTTGGGGATAGATGACTTTAGCTCCTGCTGGAAGCTGTAGAATCCTCTTCTGATTGTCAATGGTATTGTCCGACGGGAATTATTTATCAAGGAACGCCTTGAGATGCTTTTTCAGTTGAGCACTTGCGTCCTCATTATCTTTCAAATGAAATGAACACTACACTATTTTAACACAATGGAGAAAACAAAGCAAGTGTAATCCTATCTAATAACTTCTAGTACCTATAGCTTAATCATATGTGGTAGCTATCCTTCACTTCCTTTGCCTACCCCGGCAACAGCGCCATAAATGCTGGCTAGTATTTCTTAGTACGACAAATCATCTCTGGGGAAAGATGAGATCCGCAAGTGCATAAAGATACTATTGTAGCATTTCACCCAAGGGTATCGTATTTATCCCAAAGGAAGGCGGTGAAGTAAAGTAAACACTATTTTTCTAATCAAGGTATATGGTACTAAGTATTTATCAAAACAGGTTTTAAAACGACAGTAGGGGTAGTGTGACACACACGTAAGCAATCTACTCTAAGGGTAAGGTTGTCCTGGTGAGGGTTAATCTACGAGAAGGGCTACTCCTGTTGTGCTTTAATTACTCGTATATATAGCCTAATAATGTACACATGAGTATGCTAATGATGAATAATAGGTCTTAGTGGTCCAACACATAAGGCACGGGTTTACCCTGACAACATCAAGACAATTCCTACCTAGAGCCTGTGGCATATCCGAACGTGGGGATTACAATGGATGGATAGGGCTGTCACCACCTATCGCCTACCACTACAACCCATGGGTCTACCAGACATCGATCGCTACTTAACTATCTAAGCATCTTGCTTACATGTTAAATACATACCATAAGAGCCATTGTACAAATATCTTCTTTAGGCAATTACTAACCTAGACATCGTTGAACCAATGTTGGAACCAAGCACTAACATATTCATATTAACATAATCATATTATAAACCTAATTAGACTATAATGGTGGTGTATGGTATTTATGTTAACATGATATGGACATTATGATCATATCATCATAACATCTATGCCTAGCACATACATGGACTCCAATATCAAACAAGAAATGCTTTGCCCAAGTATATAAATAAAGAGAGACTAATAATAATATTATTATAACACAAAGAGCCACAAAAGGAGAGAAAGATACATGAGCCATACATTTTTTGATTTGGACTTGGGACTAGAGGCTCTCTCTACAGCCTAACCTCCACTAAGACACTAGGAGAAACTAGTGTATACAAGAGTGAATGTTTAAGTGGTGTGAAGTGGAGTGAGGCCTCTCCCCCCTGTTTATACAAAGAGAAGATGCGGTTTTCTCCACTAAAAGCGCACGAATCAGCCACTATCGTTATCAGCACACCGCAGGAGGTCGACACGTGGAAGTTGATCGTGTCTGGCCAGGAAGAGGTTGGCCGAGCCACCAGGTCGGCTAATGTAACATCCTCATTTTCATACATCATGCATTGAATTCATTCCTATACATATTTAACATAATGCAATACAAAAAGGAACAATACTAAAACGATTTAGAGGCAAACCAGCAGTTAAAATCAATCTTTGATATGGACTTGTCCGAATTGGACTATGGACTAGTACAATTTAGCTACTGTTGTTCCCCGAACTTATCCGATTATTGCTACGGATTGGTCAGAAAATCATTTATGATGTTCTTTGTACTTGTCCGTTAAATTTACGGACTAATCCGGTTTTGTTTCTGTTCTCGTGCGAACTTGTCTATTGTGTATACGGACTAGTCTGATGATCGCTGCTGGAAACTCTCAAAAACTTGGTCTGAATTTGAAACTGGACACACCTTAGATTTGTTTGGTCTTGCATCGGACTTGTCCGATCAACTTTCTGTTCGAGAACGGAATTGTCTGGCTTGGCACCGGACTTCTCCGTTGAACTTTTTGCTCCCAAACGGACTTGTCCAGCCTCATTACAGACTAGTCTGGTATGTAGGGTTTCGACTCGGATTCTGTTTTTCATCTGGGACGAGTTATTGGGTAATTGCTTTAATTGGGCCCAAGAACCTCACGCCCCACCCCTGAGGAGCCCATGTGGGACCAAACCAAGGCCTCTACTTGTTCCAACTGCCTTATACTAGGATTCCACCCTAACCCTACCACCTCTCCCATATATAAACACCCCCACCACCCACCTCTCACCCATTTGCCACGTTTGAGAAAAACCTTAGCCCCTATCACGCTGTGAGCCGCCATCAAGAGGAGTTCACGGCAAGGGAGAACAGGGAGGAAGAGGAAAAGGAGGAAAAGGGAAAAGGAGAATCAAACGAAATCATCGTCGCTGCTGCGATCTTCCTCATCTATTTTTCGACGTCAACTTTCTTCTTCACCATTTTTCGTCTTCATCGATCTAGACTTTGGGTTCTCGTGTTTCACCTATTCTCCGACTAGTGAACCCTTGAATTCATGGTAAATACCTTAGATCCATCTTTCCTACGTCAATTATGGTTCCATACCTAACTCAAACTTTGCTCAAGTTGGAAATTCGAAAAAACCCGAATCGTAGCATACTTGTTCGGTCCAGTGTGGACTAGTTCACTGAACTTTCTGGTCCAGAGCGGACATGTATGACCCATGGTGCAGACTGGTCCGGTCCTTCAATTCTGTAATTCCTGGAACTTTCCTAACTTTCACCGTAATGACTCACAACTTGCTCTAACATGTAAAACTTAATCGTAACTAGATGGTGATCAACAATAGCAATCGAATAACAAGTGGTACTACATAATTTCATCATTTATTCATATCATGGCATATTAAGTACTCTATGAGCATTTACTGATTGTAATGTGTGTTTTGCATGGTTGTCACGCGGAATAGAAGGTAACGCTCTAGAGGGTGCTTACGAGGACATTCAGCACCAGAACTTTGAATCCATTGATCCAACCAAACACAGGAGCAAGGCAAGTGTCCTTGACCATTTTGATCTTGATTTCAAATATCTAGTTTACAAAATTGCATGCTTCTGTCAAATTGATGGGAAACCCATGATAGGTGTTTACTAGACTTGTATGACCACCCTTGAAGCTTGGAATATATTGTGGAGAGTCGGGAAGGGTATTTTCCACTTTTGATTCACATTGCTTAATTGCGATTGGAAATAACCAAATGACTCATTATGAACTAATGAACATATGATTATGTGAATTGATGATAATGATGACTTAAGCAACATGGAATTGGGGTGATCTAAGCAAGCATGGGTTGTTGACTGGGTTGGATGATATGGTTGTTTCGCTTGCCATAGATCTAAGGACCGGTTTATGCAAGAATAAGCAAGGACAATAGTGCCACCACAAGACCAAGTACGGGCGCAGCGTAGCTGAGTATTTAGGTGTGCTGCTGGTATTGTATCGATCATTGGATGGTGCGAGGAATGGGAGTCGAGGAGGGCTGCCCTTGGATCTACATGGCACACGAGGGGGCTCATTGGTGGGAGAATGGAGATTCAAGTCTGCCGATGAAACCTTAGTGGGTCCGTACATAATAGTTGTCCCTTTTGAAAGGCTATTTTTTGATCCCTTTGCCGCACTCCAACAGAAGTGTGAGACGACATAATGGAGGTTACTTAGTCGTCAAAAGGTGATGAAATCATGAACATGTAGGTTAAGTGGTAAAAACTTTGCTGAGTGTTTAAAAACTATCATGATAGCCACGCTCCCGGTTATGAGCACCTGGACAACTTGCATGGTTAGAGTAGGACTTGGGATTACCCCAACCACTACGGGTCTCGCAGTTGTTACTTCTGGTAGCTCTCTAGGATCATAGACTAGCCCCACAGACCAACACTAGTCTTTTCTGCACATTTTGTCCTCACTCATGCGACTAGCCCCACAAACCAACACTAGTCTTTTCTGCACATTTTGTCCTCACTCACGCGCACCCGAGAAGACTTCCCGATCGGTCACCCATGCGTAAATCGCTCTAGGCCAAGCACGCTTAACCTCAAAATTTTTTGCATGTGAGCTCCCAAAAAGTATGGTATACCTTGGTGGTATGAGTTATTCTATCATTCCTATTAAGCCTTGAGCCAGGATGTCACAATCCACCCCCCTTAGAAGATCAACGTCCTTGTCGCTCAACACCCAAATCAGGAACATCTCCACTTGGCCACGTGCATACGTTTAGTACTGGCATACGTACCATAACATGTCCCTCTTAGAGGACCCACGCGTCATGCGTACGTATCCACATCCCTGAAACTGCGAGGGTCGACTCTGATACCAATTGTAACATCCCAACACTTACGGGTCTGGCGATCGTTACTTTTGGCAGTTCTCTAGGATCATAGACTACCACCACAAACCAACACTAGTATTTTCTGAGCATTTTGTCCTCACTCGTGTGCAACCGAGAAGACTTCCCGGTCGGTTACCCATCTGTAAATTGCTTCGTGCCAAGCACGCTTAAACTCGAAGTTCTTTGCAGGTGAGCTTATGAAAAAAAGGTATACCTTGGTGGTATGAGTTATTCTATCAATCCTATGAAGCCTTAGCCAGAATGTCACAGGGATGGTTTTGGATATAGTTATGGTTCGGGTTATGATAATTGGGACACTGCTTGTTATGAAGGTGAGGAATTGGCAGATGGATGGTTATTAAATTGATGGATGAGGTATGATGGTAATTGAGATTGTTGGATACATGTTATAATAATTACCTGGGACACTATGGGAGTAAATTCATATAGGCATTGTAGGATGCTTTTTTTACATGTTTTGAATGTATTTTCAGCAATTAGCCATTTATTATCATCCTTGTTTTTAGCTACATGTCATACTTTTCCACACTTGCTGAGTACGACATGTACTCACCCTTGCTATTCCTGCACTAACAACTACAAGTGATTCTTGGGAGTATTATGAGGATCATGTGGAGTACTAGGTTGCATGCTATCGTCAATTGCCTGTGGAGTGGAGTCGCGCTGTTTCGTTTATTTTTCCGCCGCAATAATTAGAGACTTGTAATTCGAGGACAATTGAGTTATTGTAATAAGATACCTTTTTGTAACATTGTATTTATCTGATTATCATCTGTGAAGCTGTCATGTATGTGTGATGAACATCCTTGGCACACATATGCGTTCACTTGGTTCAGTCTCGGAGCCGGGTGTCAATGCCGACCTGGTCAGGGCACCAATCGCGATGTGCTTCCTCCAAGTAGCTGACAGGTGGGTCCTGACCATTTCGGGATACTACGTTGTTGGAGGCCTTCGGATACTTCTGTAGGTGGGCCATTTGATCCATGTGCAGCCACACGTCAGCGTACGATTCTTTATAAATATCTGCATGCACCATTTTTTCCAAGTACAAGTGGAAGTAGGTTATTTGTAAAAGCAATGCGTGAATGAAATGTCTACTCCATCACATAATTGAGATATATTGACGGTCAAAATTGGTACTTAACAACCATCATCAAACTCCCCCATGCTTATCCTTTGCCCGTCTCGAAGCAAAGTTAATGACTTTGGTTGTTGATTAGAAGTGTCTATTATACCCTATGCTTCAATAGTACCGAATGCACAATTAAACATTCTACCTTGTATTGAATAAATTGGCAATGGTACTAACCCTTTACCATAGTCCTCGTGGAGCTTTTTTCTTCTCATCTCCTTAGGTGGTTGAAAGACAGAACAGTTCACAAAGCATGCATTATTCCTAATGTCTAAGTTCCACTCAAATCACGGAGAATTTCAAATGATTTTTAAAGTTAGACGTAAGTTCCTCAAAATGATACTCTCAATCACTCCTTTGTGTAAGTGCAATTTTTCTCAGCAAGGAATTGCCTTTCTTGTCCTATATCTAAATAAGGCTTTTTGTCGATCTTAGTATGGAACAAGAGTATACTTATTTGCAGCACATATACTGCCAAGTCAAAAGAGTAAGCCTTTGGAGAAAACAAATCATACCTCTAGATCAAGATTGTGGAAGTGTGGTGGAATATTTGGGTTGGTGCAAGACGACTGCTTTTTATGCACTCTCTATTGCAGGAATGAAGCATGGCTACTTTTCTCTCTTTCTTTTTCTCATGCTCATATCTGGAGAGCATGATTTTTTCTTTTTCTCCTTTTTTTTCGTAGCCATGCCTTTTACTCCCTTTCTTTTCAAATAATTGAAGAGTGTTTTTGACATTGAATATATGGAGCATCTTTTTGGAGGTATGTTGACGGCTGTTATATACCAATTTCACCCGTCAATATAACTCAATTATGTGAAGGAAATATCATTTCTTGCGCACATCACCTTTCTATTTCACAAATTTTCACCTGTACTTGGAGAAATTGGTGCATGCATGCATTTTATACAGAATTAGAGTGAAACAAGGGGATGGATCCCATAAAATATCATCCCAACCAATCAAACACCGACATGTGGCATGACATGGATCAAATGGCACAAAAACAGAAGTATCCATGGCTATCCAACGCCGTATCACCCATACCAAAGGATGGGACCCACCTGGAAGTCACTAGAGAAAGCACAGACCGGTTAGAGGACTTACCAGATCGGCCCACCCCCCTAGTCGACCGACCTGGTCTTTCCTCTAAACTCTGTCAGCTTCCACGTGTTGGCTCCTCCTGGCTTGAAGAAGTTAGTGGTGACTGATTCGCACGCTTTTGGTGTCGGGAACCGTCCATTCTCCAAGCTATAAATAGGACCCCTCACTTCAACACACAATACTTGAGCATCATTCTATTGTATACACTAGTTCTCATAGTCCTTACTAGAGTTAGGCTATAGAGTGGAGAGCCTCTAGTCCCATGTCCAAGTTAGGAAAGGTATGGCTCATGTATCTTTTCTTATATTTGTGACCCTATGCATAATAAAGATATAATCTTTAGTCTTCCGTTATTCATATACTTGGATGAAGCGTTTCTTGTTTGATTGCGGATTCCATGTATGTGGTAGGAGTAGTCTTTATGATTATGCCATATCACTCTCAATCTATCATCATAAACACTACAAACCCCCACTATAGTCTAATTAGTTATGATATGATAATGTTAATTTGAATCACTTGTGCTATGTATCTACATTGGTTCAACGATGATTTAGTTCATTGCCTTAGGATGGCTTGTGCCTGGGCTCTTAAGGTAATTACTTAATATGCTAGCATGGTGCTAGGATAGGACGTAGCGTTGAATGTCTCGTAGACCCACGGATTGATGAGGTAGGCAGTAGGTGGTGACAGCCCTATCTGTCCTTTGTAATCCTCCACGTTCGGCTATGCCACAGGCTCTTGGCGGGAGTCGCCTAGTGTTGCTAGTGGTAAATCCGTGCCCGATGTGTTGAACAACTTAGCATAAGTATTCACCATTGACATGCTCATTAGTATCTTACCTAGGCTATGTATATGTATATTAGAAGCATTGTAAGAGCAACTCCCCAACTCTAGGTCTAACCTCCATTAGGACCCATTTACACCTTTGAATGGATTGCTTAGGTGTGTGTCACACTACCCATATATTATAAACATACCCTTGTCTTGATAATGGATTAGTATCTCATAGCTTTATCATAAGAGTAGTGTTTACTTTACTCCATTGCCTTCCATTGGGATAAATACGATACCCTTAAGAATACTCTTGGGTGGAATGCTACACGACAGTTTTCGTGCGCTTGCGGACCTCATCTCTTTCGAGAGATGATCTGTGACACTAGTAGCCGTCAACAAGGTGGAAAATGGAATGATGGAAAATTTGCTAACTTCCAGTGTAGAAGTTTAGCGTGTGCACGTGTGTAATCTTGATCATGGAAGTATGAAAATATTCTCACATAGGTCTATACTAGTTTTACTAGGCTCACTGTGAAAAAAAATAACATATGCATGAGGTTTACCAATTCAAAATATCATATGGCTTTCGTAGGAAATTCAAATCAAATGAAAAATTTTCATTTATATTAATTTGGAAATTTCTCTGAGGATCAAGATTCACTTTGATTAGGACACTAGAAGCCCTATGTTATATATCATATCTCACAACAACCTAGAATTGGATCATGCTTATGTTACCCACAATTTCAATGTTCTAGGTGAAGTACTTAAAGTCAACGAACTCAATAGTTGGAGAATATTAAATTGTAACTTAGTACTAAGGAAGAATAAAGCAGAGCAATTACTCATCATTTCAACTTACGAAGGAATCAAACACACTTACCGCACATATTTGAAGTGTCTTTTTATTTCAGTTATGTGGAAAAGGGAAAATGAAATGTGAGGTGGGTTGTGATACAAGTTAGCTCAAGTGGGGGTCCTCCTCCAAGCTTTTTATTGGTCAAGGTTCACGATAGGGGTTGAAACCCAAATGGCAGAGGTAGGCCATGAGGTTGGCCTAACCTTGTTGCAACATAGCTTTGACATTGGAGGGTTGAGTGTCAATGTCGTGTTGCCTCCCTTGGGTGCCATGAGTGTGGTCGAGGAGAGTGTTGTCTATGCCACTCATCCACACCTTAAGGTCTCCAATACATTGGGTGTCATTCATTCCTTGACTAAGGTCAAAATGACCTTTTGCCACAGAGGAATAAGGTGCACCCATCGTGTGTTGGGTTCGATCCGCAATTCCTTGGCTAAGGCTATTATAATATCTAGCTATAAAAGAACAACGTGAACACAACATGTGTTGGGTGTGATACATTGTTCTTTGGCTAAGGTTAAAATAACCTTTGGCCACAATGGAACAATGAGCACCCAACGATGATGGCAACTCCCTTGAGCTTGAATGGGTGTTTAGAACAGTTGGGAGCACAGAGATCTCACTTATTCATAGCAGTCCATTGGTTGCTCATGGAAGGTTTTCATGTCAAAACTCTGTCCTCATAAAGCTATGATTGCCCCTCGAGACTAAATCCGATATGTTTCAACCATGCTCGGTTACTCATTGGCCAAGAGATGTTGAAATGGAACCATAAAATCTTCCTTCAACAATCAAATTCTTTTATGCCTACATAGAAACATCACTCATGCAAGCTTCCTTTCTTGGATAGAGAGGGATGGTTAGCTCCCGTCACTTGTACAGCTGAAACTTCAGGTTAGATGGCCGAATTCCTTCGTACATTCATGGAAGAAAACCAACAAAGATACATCAGGTACAGTTTCGAGCGCATCAATAAATAATGTATTTTTCGTCGATATAAGAGTAGAGCCTTACAATGAATCAATTTCCATATTTTCCAAAGCTCCTACTCATAGCGATGTACGTGACAGATGCACCATATGGGTTCCTACATCTTTGAATTTTCTAAACATCTTTACTTTTTACAAGAGTAATTTTTTATATTTTGGATCATGAACAACATGATTTTCAATATTATCCTCCTTAACAATTGTAGTGTCTTGCCTAGGAATTTGAAATCTAGTGATCCATGTATGCATGAGCTTCAAATCAAAGTTATGAACATCACTATTCCTAGGTTGCTACACGCTAGTTCAACAATTAAGTTATTCCATACGATTTGTTTACTAAACCTAGGCAGAGAATGACTAAGTCCATTAAACAATACTTATGAAATTTTAGGTACTTTTTTAAATTTACTCCAAGTAAGGGGACGTTCCTTTTGAAAAATCAAAAAGCAATGCTAACACTTCCTCTCGTGAGGGTTCATAAGAATGATGAGGAGGTGTAAACCTTCCTCACCCATGTAAGAAAAAATCATTCAATTATAAAGCAATCAAACGACGAATATTATAAACTCATACCTCGATTGAAGAGCAGTTCGGGTTGAAGGTCAATGTGTTAGAAATTCATGACCATGGATTATGGTGTAGCTTTCATGTTCGATGTCTTTTTCCAAGTTGAGGTTGGAGATGAAGCTTCATTTTGCTCCTCCATCGGGCCATCACATTGAGCACTTCTCCATCATGAACTTAAAATGATATCAGTGGAGGGATATGCTCTCGAATTTTCTTGATGGTGCCCTGAACTTGATGAGGTGTACACTCCTCTTTGCCAAACAACCTCTTCACAAATTTTTTCATGGCTGCAAATTAATTCAGAACAAACAAAACAACTAGAAAATAGTTTAAGTCAGTCCAAAAGCAAATTGAACTCTTTGTCAAATTGTTTTGCCCAGCTTGAACAACATGCAAATGCAATGAAGATTAAGGGAAATCTTTTTTATTTGAATTATGAAATTAAATTCAATTGGTTATGCCTAAAGTTCATATCCTAATAAATTTCTTCCTTAATTAAAAATATTAGTTTTATGTTGGTTGGAAATTTTACTTCCCAACAAACAACTGTGCAAATTTAAACGTGCTAAATGCCAATGCAAGGTTTTATGAGAAATTCAAATATGCAATTGGGAAAATCAAATATGCGATAACTACCAAATAACCTATTGGCAAGGACTCAACAAATTTTTGAAGTCCGATGAGCTGGACTTACCTTCGTCCTATTTAGCATGATGATGTGTCGTCCATTCCTAGAGATAAAGGCATGGTGACTTCTCTTGACTAACTTGCCAAACCTTCTTTGGCCGCCATTTGGACAACTGGATCCCATGGTGGCCCTGGCCTCTTTGTTGCCTTGATGGATACTTGTTTATGTTGCGACGACCTTTCCTTCTCGAAGATGTTCTTTCACGAACTTTGTGAGTCTTGTCCTTCTTTCGCCATTCCTTTTTTTGGCCTCTCAGTGGACTTGGGTCATTGCAGTGGCTCTTGCTTCTCCGTCTTCTTAGAATGTCATCCATGATAGAGTCTCCTCATTCCTCATAAAGGCAAATGAGGATGTCCACTTATGGGGGGTGTCGCTTCAACCTTCAAGATATTCTTTTGATTCAACCCAAGCTTGATCTAGGAGCAAGAGGCTTCCTTGGGCATAACGACATGTGGACTCCACAATCAAAAAAAAATGATTCATGCACAATGTCGCTTTGCCCAAAGTTGCATGGGCTTGGTCAAAGTTGTCGAAGTTTGTGATCGACACTTCCCAAGGTACTACTAAAGCATAGTACGTGGAGGTTTGTATTTGGTTGGGGAGCGTGTAATATCAATAGCGAGATGGTGACACGAGAGTGTTTACGTGGTTCGGGCTGCCTGGGCGTAAAACCCTACTCCACTTGGTGGTTGTGTCTATGCTTGTCTGCGTATGAGCTTGGCTGATTGCCCTTGGTTTATACCATGCGGTGCAGCCCTTTTATAGTCAAAGGACTAGCCGTTACATTGTCAGCCTGGCCCGACATGTGGCCTCAGCGGTCTTTAATTACCTAATACATGATCTATATGTATTAAGCATAATTAACAGTGTAATAACGAGCCTTAATGGCGGCGTTACTGGTACAAAAGGTCCTCTGATCATGTGTCATTAACATGGCATTAATGACACGTAATCAGGTCTTGTAACGGCTACTTTAAATGCACCTTGAATGTCCGCGCTATTGAGATCCGGCAGTCTTCCCGTTGCAGCTTAGGTCCGAAGGCTCGACACGTGGTAGCTCTGGAGCTTCCCTTTGTGGGGAGGCAGGTCCGGAGCTGCTATACACGTGGCATCACCAGAGCTTCCCTCTACTAGGTGTTATGTCTAGTGCCACTGGACACGTAGCATGACCGGAGCTTCCCTATACAAGGCGTTAGGTCCGGCCTTGCATTACACGTGGCAATGCCGGAGCTACACGAACGAGGGAGGCGGGTCCAATGCTACGGGACACGTGTAGCCTTCGGAGGTCATCAACTCGGACAGGTGAAACTCTGTGAATTTACTTGTAGTGTCGTGGGGTACCCGGTACGCAGGGTACCAACAGTGGCCCCGGGCCCACCTTTGGGAGAAACACTTTGGGTGAAATTATTCTGCCAGAGGTGGGGCCATCTTCGATTCCCGCACTACAACTTCAATGGTCTTTTCATGGGACTTTGGGGCGATGTTCTGTAGTTAAACCATCACCATGTGGCTCTTCTTAATGCGGCAGGTGTGATCCTGACATGCAAGTATCATGCAATTGAAGGTTGTCGGTTCCCAATATGAAAACCGTATCGATTTCGAGCGCTCTGTTCGGCCGCCGCCCTCAGGCTTCCAACTTCCCATCATAACAACGGTTCGCCTGGTGTGATTACATCGACTCTTCCGCCGAAGTGGACCCAGGCCCATTAGTTTAATTACGGGGTAATCTATTGAAATGAAATCTTGATCCCAACGTGGTTTCCATCCAAGCATTGTGTAGTCTTACTTAAGAAAGAAAGCCTGCGCGGTTTGAGAACTCCTTACGCTTTTCATTTGAACGTGCACTCAAAGCCTCTCAACTTTTGCAAAGCCCTTTCATCCTTTGCTCCACATTTCCGCGATGGAGTTGGGTCTTCCCCGCAGCAAGATCAAGAACGACGAAGATCTATCAAGGGTCCAAACCTACATGGGGTGGTCCAGCGACTCATTCAACAACGCATTCCGCTTCGGCAAGGTTCCCATCAAGAAGGAGTGCACCGGAGAGATCGTCTTCTTCTTTCCATACACCATGGTGGGTTTGATCCCGCATTTCTCAAGTTTCTTGCTGATGCTACTAGATTTCTACAGACTCCAGCTTCATCACCTCAGCCCCCGCTCCTTCAAGCTAGTGGCGACCTTTGTCCACTTCCTCGAAATGTTGGTGGGTGTGCCACCATGCATCGAACTCTTCCAAACCTTCTTCACTGTCCACACTACGAGAAAGGGGACAGAGTTGATCGGCTTCTACGACTTCGTGAAGTGCAAAAACTGTCTTTTCAAGTACTTGAAGACATTTCCCTCTGGGATGTGGGACAACTGGATGAAGGACTAGGTGGTCATCGCTGTGGAGCAGCACGACCGGTTGGAGTTGCCAAAAAGATCCCCCCCCAATGTCGACACTGATGCTTGGAACACAGTTACAGAGTTGTTCGAAGCATACAAGCCCATCCTGACAAGGATTCAGCAATGCGTGGAGGGTGGAGTGACATCTCTGATGGTCTTCGACAACTTCCTAGTGAACAAGTGGGCTCCGCTGAAGACAAGGGAGTGGCCCGCATGGGCCTTCAACAGTGAGATGTACCATAACTGGATAGAAGCTGATTTTCACACCAACTTGGATGATGAAGCTTTGAAACTCCATCTCCATAGTTTCAACACGAAGCCATCACCCACGATGCATTGAACCCGCCAGCAGAATTCCTCCCTCTAAACATGGTTCTGGAGATTAGGAGGGAGCTCCGAAGGGGATGCCGGAGCTTGACGACCTCGGCCTGGTGGAGAGGCGTAGGACCTCTGGGGTTGCAATTACCGGAGCTTCGGAGAGGGTGGCTCCGACCGCTCCAAGCCAGAAGGTTGATGACGTCAGCAAGGGCTTGGGCAAGGAGCCAGCCGAATCCTCCAGCCAGAAGAGGAATCTGAGACATGCTGATGGGAGCTCAATCAGGTTGGCTCCATCTCCAGCAGCTCCTTCTGCTCGGCCAAACAGAGCTTCAGCGGCTACACCTCCTCCGGTGCCAACGTCCTCGATGGGTGCTAGCTCTGGCATGATGACCTCAACCCTAGTGTCGGCTAGGGGCTCCAGGTCAGGAGGTCCTTCCAAGCCAAGGGAGGTCCCGGCTGAGGCAACGCCGAACACTGTGGCAAGCTCCCACCCGAGGTCCTGGTTTTTTTCCTCACCAGGTCTGGTGGGCTCCGACCCTGGACCTCAGAAGAAGAATTTCTATAGCGATTGGGCCGCAATCCTTCCAAGGTAAGCATTTTACCTCACCTTGAGTTGCTATTTTTATTATTTTCCTGTTTTGAATTATTTGATCTTTGCTTCTAGGATTTCAAAGAAGAAAGCCGAAGCTTCGACGCCTGTTGCACCAGTTGGGACTATGCAGGCAGAAGCTCCTGCTTCAATCACAATGCCTCCCCAAATGGTGGCTGATGACACGACAGCTTCGGCGCCAACTGTCGTGGATCTGAATCCAGAGATGACGCCTGAAGCTCCCGTGGTAGTGCCGGACCACGGGGGAGATATTCGTGATGAAGCATCGACGGTCTTAGAGCCGGCGGCTGAAGTTCCCGCTTTAGAGCAAGAGATGACATAAGCTTCAGAACTTGAGCTAGAGGTATCTGAAGCTCTATCTCCAGAGCTGGAAATAGTTGAAGCTCCGACACCTGCGCCGGATGAAGTTGAAGCTCCGGCACCCGATTCGGAGGTAGTTGAAGTTCTGGCCCTCAAGCTGGAGATAGCTAAAGTACCGTCCCCTGAGCAGGAGGTGGTGGGGGCTCTGGGTGAAGCTCCGATGCCAGCCCCGAAGAAGATTACTCTAGAGGTGCTCATGTTAGAGACGGAGCACCCATAAGAGTCAATGGCATGTCCTCCACCCGCAGAGCCGATGATTGAAGATCTAGCAGGTGGACCTTCCTCGTCAGCCCCGGGGGTTAAATTTCCCACTGCAGGGCCCTCCTTAGCCATGACGGTTGTAGAAGAGCTCCCGGAGGGTGGCCCTAGCATTGTAGAGTTGCAGGGGACCACACTTGTGCCGTGGGACCCAATTTCTGTTTTTGAAGATCCGCTCGAGCCGGCGAGAGAGATGCAGGCTGGTTCGGAGCAAATTCCTTTGGAATTGTCTATAGAAAATGCCTGCTCCATTCTCTTTCAGGTCCAGCTTGCCTTCGACTATGAAATAAAGACTCTCGAAGAAGACCGCAACACCTTGAGGTGTTGGCACAACAGGCTTCACTTCGAGATGAAGCTGCCGCAATCAAGGCTTGCAAACCAGTGGGAATGGGTGACCAAGGTGAAGGCCCAATTAGCACTGATGGACCGCTTGTTGAACGAGCGGGGGGATGCCATTAAGGCTCTCGGCAGAAGACTTGGGAGATTTTCGAGCATGCTCGGGAGACCAATAAGGCTACTGACGATCGTCGGGACAGCCTCAGTGAATTAAATAGTGTGCTCCTCAAGCGCCAGGAGGCCCTCGACGAGAGGGAGGACAAGCTCATGGAAAAGCAGGAGGACATTATGAAGAGCGAGGAGGAGCTCGCCCATAGGCTATCTCTGGGGGTGCAGAGCTTGGCTGACCGCATTAAAAAGTTTGAAGAGCGGTGCAAGTAAGAAGAGGAGAAAAATTGGCAGGTGGGATAGGAGCTCTCCACGAGAGAGACTGAAGTCTCCAGCACGGGGGAAAAAGTGAGGTCTAGGGAGAAGGATCTGGTGAATCACCAGAACTGCATGCACTCTGGGAGACGGAGCTCATTGACCGAGAAAAGCAGGTGGCTAAAAGTATTCAGCAGCATGCCAAGGACGTCGAGCGCATTGCCTGGGAAGGTTTGAAGTTTGCGACCGCCAAAAGGTCGATGGAGAAACTTAGTAATTTGAGGGCGATTGAGTCTCAGCAAGTCTGGGACTTCCTAGGGCATGCCAACAAAGCTTTGGTGTCACTTGGTTTTAGTTCAGTACATCAGGCTGACTCAGAGCTGGAGCTGGAGAAGGCGCTCATAGCATTGGGATCTACCACTAACAAGCTGGATGCAATGGGTGACGTCGTAGCCGATCAACTGGAGACGGAGGGGAAGTATTTGGCCAAGAACATTGTCGAATACGTGCTTATGTGTTTCAAAAGCCGAGACCCCCATATGTCTCTAGATCCGGTATTTGAAGGGCCCATTGCTGAAGAAGAAGATAATGCTAGGGCCAGCGTTCAAGAAGCTGCCCAGAATGTTGCCTCGTTTTTCCATAGGACCTAGGACCTCCAGTATCTAGGACCTTTTTCTTCCACCTTCACTTGTAATCCTCATTTTGAATCAATGAAATCCAATATTTTGAATGAATGAATTCCATTTTGTGTGTCTTTAATGCATTGTCCTTTATACTGTTGGCCCCCTAGTAGATGCACACAATTTGATTGCGAACATGTACCAAAAGAATTTGACAATGTCTTGATGACTTCACTCCTTCTCGTAGCCAACTCGATAGCTCCGAGTTTCAAAGTTTACCTATGACATCTCCAGGGATCCTTTGTGACGTCGACGGCAGACCCCCTAGGAGTTGTCGGAGCAAGGTAGGTCAGATGATGCCCACTATCAATGCTTAGTAAAGTCGATGGCGGGCCCACTTGGGGTTGTAAGAGCTAGGTAGGTCTGACGACTCCCACTATCAACGCTTAGGAATGCCGACAGCAGCCCCCCTGGAATTGTCAGAGCATTGACAGGCCCGACGGTACCCACTGTCAATCTGTAGAAACATCGACGGCGGGCCCCCTGGGAGTTGTTGGAGCTTAAGTTGGTCCGAGGGCGCCCACTGTCAATGCGTAGAAACGTCGACGGCAGGCCCCCCGGGGGTTGTCAGAGCTTTGGTAGGTCTGACGGCACCCGCTGTCGACACATAGAGCATCGACGGCGGGCCCCTTGGGATTGTCGGAGCTTCTCGGCTTCGACGGTGTCCACTATCAACGCATAATAGGTCGACGGCGAACCTCCTCGGGGTGATTTTCCCACCATCTTTGTTTAGATTGACATTTACTCTTCATGTCAACAGTTGGCCCCAAACGGTGTTTTCGGTGCTTGTTAGCTCCGAAGATGCCCAATTTCAACGTATAAAACATCGACGGCGGGCCACCTGGGGGTTGTCGGAGCTTAGAGGCTCTAGCATTGACCACCATCGCTATGATTTTTTTCATTTTTTTTGCACATTAAAGACAATAAAAGAAGTTAAATTCGTCCTCTCATTTATAACTCGTTTGCGACTTACTATTCTTATTTGAATTTTAGATCCAGAGGAACTCAACATAATAACAAGTATATCGATATAATCTTTCAAGATCTGAATGCCTTCCGGACCTGCCGTACTGAGGCCTGCCGGAATATAGGTAGAGTGGCGTACTTAGGGTGCTTGACCAGTCTAAGTTGATAGCTCACTACAGACCTATCATTGGCTTTGGCGTTCAAGAGAGTAGACCATCTAGTAATGTTAAGATCCGAAAAAGATAAACAATATAACTTGTATATCATATGAATAACGGACTAAATTTCAAAAAGAATCACATAACTTCGTTATAAACAAGAAAGAAAAGATAATAAAAGAAATGAGCCTGTATAAAATTAATGCACATGGAGTCTGTTTTCACACAACAATGTCTTTCATTATAGGTCCAAATTATAGGAGAGACAAGGACATTGTTGGTACCCAGCATACCGGGTACCCTCGCGCACAAGCTAGAGCCGCCTAAGTACCTCGCCTCCCTACAGTGACAGGGTCCGAGGGCGCCACGTGTTCAAGAAACCCGGACCTGCCTGCCCCAGATAGGGGGTCTGGGGTGCCCACAAGACATCCTGGTAGGGGAGCTCAGCTCCACCTTGGCGACAAGCTCCCGGGCAGCCACGTGATCGGCGGGATGGGACCCGACCTCCCCCGCAAAGGTGAGCTCCCAAGCTGCTGCGTGGCCCATGATGTCGAGACCCGATCTCCTTCGTGGAGGTGAGCTCCCAAGCTACCACGCGGCCCACAGGGCGAGACCTGTCCTCCCCCTCGAAGGTGAGCTCTGGAGCTACCACGTGGCCCGCGAAGATGGGCACAATCTCCACCGTGGCGGTGAGCTCCCCAGCGACCGCATGGTCAGTCCACTTGCCCTGAGTGGATAGTAAGGAAGTTAAGAGGGCGGTGCACCTTATCACCGTTAAGCCTTGAAGGTGCGCAACTTCTCCAGACGTATGGCGTGACGCTCGCCAAATATCAGGTACCGCTACGACCAATTGCATCGCAGTGAAGACGCCACAGGCGTATCCCACTCCACCAAGTGGGTAGCTTGCGGCGCCAGAGACAGTTGGATGGGATATTCCCTGCCAATGTCATCAACGACGCGTGGGCTACTTACAACGCAGGCGGCAAGACGGCGAACCCTCAAGTCCGCGATCAGAGCAATCTTATAGAAGAAGCCTTAGATCTTTAGGATAATATTGCACCGGGACCACCTGTCGGGCCTTGGGACCCCACTTGTAAGGCGTCCGACTTTATCTATAAAAGGCCCGGACCACCACTGATACCAGACCAGACATAGAATCCCCGATAAACTCACATACGCATACACACTTACCAAGCAATACAATCCAACGTGGAGTATAGTGTTTTGCTCCTTGCGGCCCGAACCACGTAAAAACAACTGTCTCATACTCTTCTGCTAGAACACTAGTTTGAGGCCTAAGCCCCACCGAACAAGAACCTCCGCCGGCTACTCCTTAGCATTGACCCTATGACATTTGGCACGCAAGGTAGGGGCTTTTTCCCTAAATAAATGGTAGTGCTTTCAGCACCATGGTGTTCATCAGGCCCGTGGAAGGCGGTTTTCGAGGCTGTAATTTGGTGACCAGATTCGTTGCTTGAGCGACACTCTCTGGTCTGTCTCACCCCCGTGCAAGTACAACTGGCCAAGATTGCACGCCGGGAAACGCCCCGGCTCAGTCAGCTCCCCCAACAGCGAGCCCGGAGAGCGCTTTGGCGGATGCCTGAGCTCTCCTCCGCCACCCACCGTCGTTGAACGCCTCTCAGGGGGCGGCTCAGCAGTGGGTCCAAGATATTGAGCACTTCGTCATCACAGCCACCAACTCCCCCAACGGGGGAAGGCGCCTCGTGTCACTGTCACGCACGCCGTCCATTGACTGTCACACCACCAACTCCCGCTCCTCCAAGCCTACGAGCGTTGGCCGGCTCCCCACAAAGGACTTCAGGGCCGAGCTTGACCGTCGTCAAGCTCACATGGACGACCGTGTCATCATCGAGAGGCAGCAAGAGAGGTGGCACAACCTCGACACCGAATATGGCACTCAATGCCCCGTTCACGAGGCATCCTTTGTCCAAGGTGTGCCGCAGTTAAACTCTCAGCCACCTGATCAGGAGCACGTTGGCTCGACAGCTCCCCTGCAGTACTGGGTGAAGCAGGGTGTGCAGCAACAGTACTTGGCGCAGCCAGTACTGTTGCAGCAGCACCTGGCACAACCAGTGCCACAACAGCAGGTCCATCAAGTGCCGCACGTCGTGCAGCAAACCCCCATGGGGTATCCTGTCTCATCTGCCTCTTCGACGAATCCCGTTAGAGGCTACGTGGCGTTGGCTTTGCACCTCCAGTTCACGATGTGGCCGCACAAGTTCCGGCCACATATCCCGGAGAGGTTCGACGGAAGCATCAATCCGGCGGAGTTCCTACAGATCTAAACCACAACGCTCCTTGCGGTGGGAGCGGATGAGACCATCCTGGCGAACTACTTCCCAGTCGCCCTGGCTGGGTCAGCCCGCTCATGGCTGATGATCCTTCCTGAGGGGTCTATAATCTCTTGGGATGAGCTGTGCTGGCAGTTCACAGTGAACTTCGGCAGCTCCTACATGCGCCCCAGCACCAAGTTCGACCTCCACATCGTGCGACAGCAACCCAAGAAGACATTGTGGTCATTCATCCAGCATTTCTCCTAGGTACGCAGCTCCATTCCCAACACCCCAAATGCCTCTGTCATAGTGGCATTTCGCCAGGAAGTGCGAGACCGCAAGATGCTCGAGAAACTAGCCTTGCACAACGTGCAAGACGTCTCTGAGCTCTTCACCATCGTCGCTCGATGTGCCAGAGCGGTAGAAGGCCACGATTGGAACACTCAGCCCTCCCCCAGAGCAGGTGGGGCTAGCCAGACCGGAGAAGGAGCCGCTACCCCTAGTAGTAGCAAAAAGAAGAACAAGGACTGGGGTGGTGGCCAGAACAAGCCGCCGCATGGATCCCCCATCGCGACAGTAGCCACAAACAGAGGAGGCAAGCCGCAACGCCCGGAGAAACACCCTCGTCAGCCACCCTCTGCTGATGAAGACATCGAGCCCTGCCCGGTGCACAAGACTCACGAACACACCGCGAGCGAGTGCTGGGAGATAAAGAGGTGCGCCGAACGCTATCAAGAGCGGGCGCAACAGCACCCGGACGATGCCCCCTTCTGCCAACGGAAGGGCAAGAAGAAGGTTGAACCCAAGGTCAACAATGACGAGGATCTGGAGTACCAGAAGCAAGAGCGTGCCATCAAAGTGGTCCACCGAGATGAGGACTCCGATGCGAGCAGCGAAAATGAGCATCGCAAGACCCTCCACGTCATCTTTGGAGGATCCTGGGATCCTGCGTCCCAGAATGCGGTCAAGACCCTTCATCATGCGGTTGCTTCATAGCCCCCGTACCGACTCCAGCGCAGCACCACCGCTGGATGGAGACGCCAATCCGTTACGATGCCTCTGACTGCCCCAAGAACATGGCCAGCCTAGGGGTACTACTGTAAGACCTATGTGTGCTGAATAAATTGGATTGTAGTGAATACACTTGCTTTGACGATAAAAGTTTTGAATACCACCAAAATACCTTTTTATTAAGGTCCAGCTAGTTTTGTAAGCTCCGGCGGGAGCTTGGTTATACTAGTTTTGGTTAGCTCCGGTGAGTTTTGTCTTTAGCTCCGACATGTGTTTGATAGCTCCAGCGTGTTTTTGCTAAGCTCCGAGGTTATTTTTCTAGCTCCGGATTTTGGGTTACTAGTTTTGGTAAGTTTCGGCGCTAGGTTCTACTAGTTTTTGTTAGCTCCGGCTCAAGGTTCGGGTTGCTCTGGCAAGGTCCAGAACTTGACCGCAATGCTTCTGATTTTCATTTGCAATGTTTCGTACTTGATTTAAATTGTTGGAAAGATTGCTTAGTATTCATTTGCTAAGTCTTTGGTGCGTTTTTGGTTAACATGGATGATATCGTGTTACTGTGGTTTTGCAACATGCTTATGTGAGGTTCTCACGTAAGGTGTTGTGTTCGGCACTAACTTGAGTCAAGTCGAGGACTTGGGCTTGTATGGATTGGTTGTTTTTTCATGTGCAGGTGTTGCTTGAGTTCAAGACATGACTGGTGACGGGATCCATTGGACTAGTCTCAGGGAGGAGATGAGGTTCCAACAACCAAATTCAGGAGGAATTGTAGTTGAGCTGATCGGGAGGTTGCGCAGCATGATTGAATCAAGAACAATGCATGTGAAGGTATCGTGGACGTCATTGGAATATGTTTGCATGTGTGCAAGGAGTGCATGGACGTGGCTACATGGTTCCGAGACGTGATGAAGAGATGTGGATTTAAAGAGTTGGTCGGAAAGGTCCAACCGACTAGGTTATGGACTTAGGCTACGGCTGAGTCGGGTTTGACTCAAATATGGAAAGATTTGAGTTGGTTATGATAGGATTTCGTATGGGTCACGAATTTGAGTTGTTTATGAATGTGGGATACGTTCCTAAGGTGTTTAGAAGTCTTAAGATTGCTTCTATCTGCGTATAGAAGAATCCTAAGCAGTTATGGAAAGTTATGATTCGTGAACAGAGTAGGATTAGGTTCCCGATTTGAGTTGAGTTGGCTTTCGAGCTGGTTATATAAGCAAGGGAGCCCAGAGCTCGTGGTGCACTTTGGGGCTGTTCCTCTTGTGTTATGTTGAATAAAATTTGTAGTTTGAAGGAACTTTTGTGCCTTGTTCGTCTGACTTGTTCCACACAAGTTTTACTCATCAAGTTTCTGGACAGCACTACCTTTCGTCGGTGGTTTTATCTTAACTGGAGTTTTACAGATCCAGTTGACGTGATTCTTTTTGGCTTGTCTTCACAACTTGATTATCTATCATCTGTAAAATTTTCATGGTCATTGGATTTGTGGTCTATGATCTACACGAGTTTCTTTGCAGCGTTCCAGAACTGTTTTTTTTCTCGGGTAGGGCAGATTGACCTTTTTTTGATCTTTTGATCATAACTTGAGTTTTTCTCGATGGATTTGAGTGATTCTTCTTTTGTTGTCTTCGTGACTTCATTCGCTCTGATATCTATCACTTTTGTCATGGTGAAACACGTTTAGATTAGTCTCACACAAGATTCTTTTAACAGATCATTTTTCTGCCGAAGGGGTTGGGGTTTAATTGTTTCTGCTGCGTAGGATTTTTAAATCTACCATTCACCCCCCCCCCCTGGTAGATTTTCACGTGCTCTTCGATCCTACAACTACCTCTCCTAGTCACACCCACCATAGCCAACGTCAAGCTCCACTACGTCTTGATAGATGGCGGGGCCGGCCTGAACCTCCTCAGCCGGGCAGCATTCAAGCAGCTGCAGATCCCGGTGTCCAAGCTTGCCCCCTCGAGCTCGTTCACAGGGGTGGGACCGGGGAGCATCATCCCGTGCGGCAACATCCAACTGCGGGTGAGCTTTGGGACACCTGACAACTACGGGACAGAGAGCATCCTCTTCGACGTCGCTGATGTCAGCCTCCCCTTCAACGCCATCATCGGTAGGCCTGCTCTCTACCAGTTCATGGCTGTATCCCACTACGGCTACCTCTTCCTGAAGATGCCAACCCCCTCTGGCGTCCTTAGGATACGTAGGGATCACGCTGTAGTGCTAGCTTTGGAGCAGCTCCAAGCACTCACAACAGACCCGACACCTGTGAGCATGAATATAAACAAGTCGACTTCTGCCAAGCTCACGTCAGCGCAGAGCACCCGCCGCGCCTCAGCTACAGCCCTCTGGTAGCACCGACACCTGCGTCAAAGCTGCCAGGCCCATTGTCGGCTCTGCTCTGACCACTCGCAATATGGGATGTCAAGGTGGGAAATAGGGATAACTCGCTCATCACCCCTCTAAGTAGTTGTTGACCGCAAGGTTGCCCACCAACCACTGCAGCTACCCATGGAGCTTTGGGCACCCCTATTATAAATACTAGGCCTAGTAGAACAGTGTAAAGATTTGTAGGGCTTAGGAGCAGCACTAAGGACAACCGAGCACCGGGAGGGTCAGGTCCAGAGTGGGCAGCCAGCTTAACTTGGTTCCAAACCCTAAGCCTGTGCACCCTGCCTCCCTTGTCATCTGGAGGCAAGCCGTTGCCCTCTTTTGTAAAAGCCTGTCTCCTCCTACAAACTCCTAACGGAAATTCACTTTTTTACTTAAAGGCTTCTTAAAAACTTTGTTCATTTAATTACGCATTAATTTTATGATCATACCATGATAACCTAGTTTACCGTGTGTTACCTTCATATTCACGGTCGCATACTCTGTAACTCGTCCTACCTGAAGTCATACAATCCAGCTACAGGCGGGCCAACTTGAGGTACCTGCAGCGTGTGAAAGGTTCTCCCGATTGCTCTCATCATTACGGACCCGTGGCGCCAAAAGGTTCCCTAGAAAAGGTCTGTGCTGAGCAGGAGGTCCAGGGGGTGCAAATTGCTTAGCTTGGTCCTGCACCCTAAGCAAACACACCCTGCCTCCCAGCGCTACAGCTGAGCACTGGAACCAGAGACCTCACACCCTAAAGACGACAGGATCCAGACCCTGGAGCATCGATGCATCGAATTACCCAAGCCCCGTCTAGGACTGTAAGACATGGCAGAGCTAAGGAGAGGAACAGGTATAACCGACGAACAAGGCTAGCCCCCCTCTTCCTATGTGCAGGACAAACAAACGGAGCGTCGAGCCCTGTCACCCTCCCAAGGGGCCTGCCGTCGACGTCCCAGAAAGCCAACGACAACAACAAGCGCGGATAAGGGCCTACCGTCGACGTCTCAACGATGATGGTCGATAACACCAGAGCATCCAGCTCCGACACATCCCATGGGGCCTGCCGGCAACGTCTACACGAAGATGGTGGACGACGCTGAAGCATCCAGCTCCGGCACCTCACAAGGGGCCTGCCATTGACATCCCAGAACTTCAACGACAGGACCAATCACTGATAAGTGAGTAAACTCTACTGCCTCGCACTCATTGCTAACAGGGTCCCCTTGCGATAGCCTGTACACCAGGGGCCTGCTATTGGCGACTTTCTGACGATGGTGGGCAACGTCGGAGCATCCAGCTACGGCACCACCCAAGGGTCCTGCCGTCGGCAACTTTTTGATTATGGTGGGCGACAATGGATCATCCATCTCCGGCACCTCCCAAGGGGTCTGTCTCGACGTATGCACAAAGATGGTGGACGACGCTGGAGCATCCAGCTCTGACACTTCCCAATGGGCCTGTCGTTGATGTCCCAGAACGTAAACGACAACACCAAGCGCGAATAAGTGAGTAAAGTCTCCTGAATCACACTTGTTGCTAACAGGGTCCCCTTGCAATACCTTGTACACCAGGGGCCTATTGTCGGCGACTTTCTGACGATGGTGGGCGACACCGGAGCATCCAGCTCCGGCACCTCTCAAGGGGCTAGCTGTCGGTGACTTTTCGACGATGGTGGGCGACACCGGAGCATCCAGCTCTGGCACCACCCAAGGGGCCTGCCGTTGAAGTCTCTACGACGATGGTGGATGACGCTAGAGCATCCAGCTCTGGCACCTCCAAAGGGGCCTGCTATCGACATCTACATGAAGATGGTGGACGATGTCGGAGCATCCAGCTCTGGCACTTCCCAAGGGGCCTGCCAACGACGTCCCAAAACGACAACGACAGCACCAAGCGTGGATAAGTGAGTAAACTCTCCTGCCTCGCACTTGTTGCTTACAGGGTCCCCTTGCGATAGCTTGTACACTAGCGGCCTGCCATCAGCGACTTTCCAACGATGGTGGGCAACGCCGGAGCATCCAGCTCTGGCACCTCCCAAGGGGCCTGTCGTCGGCGACTTTCCGACGATGGTGGGCGACACCGGAGCTTCCAACTCTGGCACCACCAAAGGGGCCTGCCGTCGACGTCTCTACGATGATGGTGGACGACGCTGGAGCATCCAGCTATGGCACCACCCAAAGGGCCTGCTGTCGACATCTACACTAAGATGGTGGACGACGCTGGAGCATCCAGTTCCAGCACTTCCCAAGGGGCCTGCCGTCAATGTCCCAGAACGTCAACGACAGCACCAAGTGCGGATAAGTAAGTAAACTCTCCTGCCTCAGACTTGTTGCTAACATGGTTCCCTTGCAATAGCATGTACTCCAGGGCCCTGCTGTCGGCGACTTTTCGACGATGGTGGGCGACTTCAGAGCATCCAGCTCCGGCACAACCCAAGGGGCCTGCCGTCGACGTCTCTACGACGATGGTGGACGATGCCGGAGAATCCAGCTCCAGCACCTCCTAAGGGGCCTGCCGTCGACGTCTACACGAAGATGGTGGACGATGTCAAAGCATCTAGCTCCGACGCTTCCCAAGGGGCCTGCCGTCGATGTCCCAGAACGTCAACGACAACACCAAGTGCAAATAAGTGAGTAAACTCTCCTGCCTCGCACTTGTTGCTAACAGGGTCGCCTTGAGATAGCCTGTACACCAGGGGCCTGCCGTCGGTGACATTCCGACGATGGTGGGCAACGCTGGAGCATTCAGCTCCAGCACCACCCAAGGGGCCTGCCGTCTCTGTCTCTACGACAATGGTGGACGATGTTGGAGCATCTAGCTCCGGCACCTCCCAAGGGGCCTACCGTCAACGTCTACACGAAGATGGTGGACGACGCCAGAGCATCCAGTTCCGGCACTTCCCAAGGGGCCAGTCGTCGACGTCCCAGAACGTCAACGACAGCACCAAGCGCGTATAAGTGAGTAAAATATCCTGCTTCGCACTTGTTGCTAACAAGGTCCCCTTGTGATCGCCTGTACACCAGGGGCCTGCCATTGGTGACTTTCTGATGATGGTGGGCGATGCTGGAGCATCTAGCTCCGGCACTACCCAAGGAGCCTGCTGTCGAAGTCTCTACGACGACGGTGGATGACACTGTAGCATCCAGCTCCGGCACCTTCCAAGGGTCCCGCCGTCGACGACTCTACGACGATGGTGGATGACTCCGAAGTGTAAAATCCCACATTTTCCTTCATATGAGGTTCTGTTGTAAGTTGGTTTTAAACCCTAATGGAGACCAATTATAGCCATGCTTATGAACTTGATCTCATCAAATCTCATCTTCTACTCATGCTTAAATTTATTAACATGAGGAATGAACTTCACCGATACACATAGATTAGTTCTTTTTAACTCTCTTCAAAGTTTGGAATTAATTGAATAAAGATTGCTAGGTCAAATTAATATGCAGTACCAAATAGATATTCAAATTAATATAAATTGAATATATACTACTGAATATTTGGCCCTGTCAAAATTATTCAATTCAGAGGCCATAAATTTTTCTATGGTTTTCTAATATTCCAAATATACTTCTTGCAAAGTTTCATAAATTTTGAACCTTATTTACTATTTTAATTGAGACGCTTAGCAAATTCAAACCATGTTTTGAATTCAAATTTTAAATTCTGTTCAACTAGATTGTACATCAGGATTTGAACACACCCTCATGGTCAGCATAACTTGCTTGACTTATCCTCATAGTTTTACAATTTTTGGAACTCAATTGCTATTTAAATCAGTGACATCATTGAATTTCATCCAAATTCAAATTTGAATTTGAAATTCAATTTAAATTTGCTCCAATTCAATATCCAATTGCAGAATCAAATTCTAGATATTTATTTGAGCCTCCCCACAAAAATCTAGAATTTTTGGATCAAGTTTTGTAGGAGAATTGAAGTTACAGAGAAGGGAAGTGGATAAGATGAGGTGGGGCCCACTGTCAGCCTAAGCACTAGAGAGAAACCCACAGGGGGGTGCCACGTATCCAGCTCGCCCAGCCGATCGACACCGGTAGCGCGCGACACCGCGACACAGCATGCATCCACCGAGCTGCCTGCTTGCTTGCACAGTGGCGCTCCCCTCACCTCTCGGCCCCTATAAATACCTCCATGGCCGTCGCCGTTGAGCTCCATCTCGGTTCACGCCATATTCACCACCTCTGTTCAATCGGGCTTTTGCCGACGATTGACGCCATACCCCCCGATCTGTAAGTAGATAAAAGTCGTGTCACAAACTCCTCTACATATTCTCTTTGGTCGTTGATCGTGACATAGCTTCTGCTTGGCATATTTTGAAGTTTTCCAATCGCCGTCGAAGAAGCCGCCGAGAACCTTCACTGTCTTGCTGTCGAACTCCAGTTCTAGGCCACCTCCAGCCTCGATCCTTTACGCAAAAATGTTCACAATCCTCTCTAGTTCATGCTCACTGAATCTAAGCTTATGACCTGATGTGTAACTTGAGTTCTTGTTCAAGAACCGAACAATTTCTCAATAGAACAGCAAAGCTTCGCGCTTAAATTCATTTCATTCTTGCAATCATCCTTTACTCTAGTTAGCAGATATCATCTATGTGTCCTAAGGAATCTCTGATGGCCGAAACCCTAGCTCCGCCATCTCCGACCATCGCCGATGTGATTGGACACCACCATCGGCTTGTGCGGTAGATTTTAAGGTTGAGCAGTCACGGCGAGGCCGAAAGGAGGTCGACGCACCTAAGTCCGGCGAAGCACCGCCGCGGTTCCGGCGAGAAGCGTCGCTGCATCGAGAGGTAGACGAAGGTGCGGGTCCCACCTGTCATTGACACCCTCTCGTGTGGGATCAGTTGTGGACAATGATCTGGTGTGACAGTGCGGGTTAAACCTGTGGCTCCTAGTGTGGCTCCACTATGATTGGCCCGATTCAAATGAAGTGGGATCGGCCCCTTTATTTGGATTTTCCAATAGAAAAAAATCCAGATTCAATCCAAACTTAGAAAATCCATAATTTCCAGTAGAATTATCCAAAAATTCCCAAATAAATTTAGTTAGAATCAGCATGAAGAATACTGTCCAGTGGTTCACTTGGATTTGTATGAAAAGCCATAAAAGTTTCTCCATAATTAAGATAAGCAAAATGCTTAAAGAATTTATTCCCACAGCCCTGTTAATTGGAAAATTTCCAATTTTAGTCAGAACACTATTGTTAATACTTTTGATCTCCAGTAAAAGTTTCAAGCTCTTTAGACTTAAAATACTATGTTGATCCAAATTCCAAATCTCTATGTAGTTATAAATTAAGAAAAATGGAAAATCAATTTCCAGAAATTTACCTAAACTTGAAAAATCAATTTCTCCCTGTAGGAAGCTCATAAAATTGTGAAACAAATTTTCCTAGAACCAGTGAGACCTCCTATGCATGATACAACGCCTGGTAGCCATGATACATCTCCAGAAGTTCAACCAATATTCAGAGAAAATTATTGCTTACCATAATTTTTAGGAACAACAGACTTCCTTGATCATCTCTTGTTCTTTGCAAGAGTCTTCTCTATAGTTTCTAGTATCCACCAAAAAAATCCCAAAGCCAATTAAGATAATTATCTTATTTTATCCTAATAAACTCATACCACCTTAAGCATATTAATTATTCACAAAATCATTTATACCTAGTATATACGTATCGTGTAGTAGCTGGCGTCGAGGAGCAGCCGGAAGCCTTGGTGGTCCAGCTGCCAGACACTAACATAGGCTCAGACTCGCATTTAGGCAAGACCCGGTTTGCATTTAAGTTCCCTACAGTGTTTTGCAGTTTTATTTCACCTTACGTCTTCAGATGATTGTGCATTACGTTTAAGGTGTTTGACATCCACTTGCATGGCCCGCAAATCCTATTGAGTCTTGGGTAGGTCTACGACCTGTTGAGTAGACACTGCTATGCTTACGCTTATAGGAATTCGGTAGAAGCCGAGTAGTTGGAATCTACTCGCGAGATAGGATTTTTATCACACAGGAGATTCTGGAATAAGAAAATGGTTTATGAATATGAAATTGAGACTGAGCAGTGGATAGGATGTAGTGAGACGTGGTCTCACGTGCATAGCCCTGCTTGTGTCGACTGAGGACCATTTCGTGTGCGGTCCTGCTGGACAAGATTGAATTGTACCGACGACATACTGGAGGAATGCGCTCTAGTAAACTGACGTAGCTTGATATTGGTTTGTCGAGGCATTCCGTTCCATTTTATAGGCGTGGGTTGAGGGCAGCAAGGTGTAAATCAGCTGGTGGGCAAGTCAGAATACGCCCCACGCATTGACCTCCTACTCGTGACGGATCGACCGGTTCGACATTCGAGTGTTTAGTGAAAGGTGACCATAAACGACTAGTACTGAATTTTTATGTAGGTACTGCTGTAAGTACTTGCTGACATTTCTGAAAGTGGATATGTGTCATGTTGTTCTGGGTATGTCTTGATTGCAATCATCGTCCCTCGCGGTAATAGAGTACCACTTGTTCAGTGCGCCGTGATGTAGTAAATACTAAAGAAGTCAGGAGAATATGAGATATTGGTTTATAAATTGCTTGGACAACCTTGTTCGGCTTAGAGATAGTACGGTTAAAAGTTTACTGTTTCCTCATACTTTACCTGTAATAGCATAATATGCTTTGTACACGTCATATCATCGGCAAAATGTTTCTTGTTTGATTGTGGAGTCTATGATGTGTTGTGCCTGAGGAATGGCATGTGCTAATTAAAACATGGCTATAAGGATACACTTGTAGGCGAGTCCTTATGCTTTACTCTACCTATGTTTAGCATTCACCTTTGCATATGTCTAGTGAGACGGGTTAGTCTTGCTGAGCCTTATGCTCACGTTTGCAGTTAACGAGTTTTTCCAGGTTATACGACTAATGACAGGTTTGATGACGAGGCTGCACCCCCTACAGGGTTTACAGCCGAGTGGGAACCCTGCACGCCGCCGTAAATTGTGTGTTGCTAGTGCAAAGTATCCAAGGCATGGATGACTTTGCTTTTGCATAGATAGTGCTGAGAGCATAGCTATGATGTATAATTCTCTTCCCTTATGTTAGTACTTTTAAACTTCCGCTGTGTTTTTGAATAAAGACTTGGTATTATAAAAAATTTTTTGTTCTATTCTTGTATACTGTTGGGCGTCGCATCGCACGACACCACCCATTGAGATCCTTGAAGGTCGGGATTCCGGTCCCCACAGGCATGGTACCAGAGCATCATTGGGAACAGTGTACTTGAAAAGAACATATATTCAAAAATTAGGATTTGAGTGAGGAATTAGTTATATGTCCTTATAAGGAGTATTATTAGTATAAGATATAAAGGTGGTAAACTAACTTATATGTTATTAATTATGTAACGACGCTCCGACGTCAGGTAAGAGGTAAGGTACACCACCGTAAGCGGATCAATTGAGGTAAGATCACCATGGGAGAGGTACCATGGAAGTCTTTCCATGGCTTGGCACAGAAATGTTAATAGGAGTCTATGAAGCTTTCTATGTTTCTGAGAACCTATGACACGCGGTACCCCAGCGTGCTTCAAAGTTAGTGGGAACCCCGTCGGGTGGTGTATAACCCAATAGTATGCCTCTCTAGAATCATTCATATTCTATGGGAGCATGCGAAACACGTATGCCCGAGCGTGTATAAGCCGGTTCGTACGGGAGTCTTTGCTGTATAGACGTATTACAGCCATGTACCTCGAGACTTGACATAGCTCGAGGGCGACTCACACCAGAGTCGTATACAATTACTTTTGTATGTATTATTGTGATTGTCTGTCGTGTTTCCCCGTGCCGCCCTTGAGGTGTGATGGTCTGAAAGGGGATTGTTTGTCTTTTGAAGCATTGACTACGGTAGCGACCCGTGTAGCACACGTTTGTGAGTGAATGATACTAGGACCACCTATAAACGTATCCGGAAATAACCGGTAAGAATTTTCTTTGGTGAGGCATGTAGTACCGTCGGTATCAACTTTGATACTTGACCACCCCCAACAACGACAAAAATGGATGCATTATATTTTGGAAAGTCTGACTATCATGTGCTAGTAGGTTTGGACTCCGCAAAATAAGTTTTGATTCGACATTGGGTTAGCACCAAGATTCTTGATTTCTGGCTAAAATTTGCTCAACTTTGCCAGGTTGCAATCTTGGTTAGTTAGGAATAAACATAGCAGTAGGCTATATGCATGAAAAGTTCTCGAAGGCCTCTACAACTTTTCTGTTGACCATCAAGGCAGAAAAGCTTGATAATCTGTTGAAATTTTGGGTATTCTTAAACTGCTCCAAATAACCCTACCGTTGTTCCAGTCTCGGTAATTTTTCTATAACTCACTGTAGAAAAATATTCTGCCTTATTGTGATATATATATGAAAAGGGTAGAAGCATATCTACAGTTTTGTTATTTAAAGTTCCTCTTGATTCAAGTTGGAGGCAATTCAAATTTTGAGCTCAAAACAATGAACTGCAGGGCTGCTGTTGAACAACAGTCAGTTCATCTGTTAAGTTTAGATAGCTTTAGCTTTTGATCCAGAATAGTCACATGGTCATATATATACATTTATGGAAATCTTATCAAGTCCTATATCAACTTCGTGTTGTACTCGTGGCCTAAATCTTGGTATAGCTGTGTTAAATTACTATGGTTGCAAACTTGGTTCTGGCAGATCAGAACTTGAACAGTTGGCACATAGTTTAGAATTAGCACACTATACCTATGTAACTAATGTTTCATGGCCGAAATATTTTACCTCTGGATTTTTAAATTGATGTTATAAAATGTTTATTTTGTCGTTACCTCAATATATTTTCATGATATACCTGTATAAGTTGTGGAAATCACCACATATACAGGAGAGGTTCTGACAAAATTTCCCGAAAATATCGGTCAACTTAAAACCTGTATAGATTTTATTCCCAAGCTCACCTGGAGCTGTATGAGTATAATCTTGAAAGGTTGGAAAGTGTACTACAAATTTTGTATTAAAACCAACATCTGGTTCGGACGTTTCCTGTATGAAAATATTAAATTTATACAGGAAGGTCAGCTGGAACAGACTGTGATTACAACTCCAGTTTTAAAATTTTCTTAAACTATTGGGAGTTGGAAACCTTCTCACTGTTCCAGTATCTTTTTCACAGATGGCTGATTCTATAGTATACTTACCAAACGGATGGGTGTTCATGATGTGTACACTTCTAAAAGGTTTTCTGGATTTGTTGATCGCAATGCTTCAACGGTTCGGGTATCGTGAAATACCGGACTATTGGGGCAAGGAGATCGATGACGGAAGTGTAACGAGATGCACCATTTATGTCGATGTGCCTGCTGCTCCATTTAATATTGGATGGGCTCCTTTCTCCATCCAAGTGCAAGGGATTCAATTGGAACACACATGGTGTTATGCCGCACGTGTTGCCATAATGAGGTTTTGCAAACTTCATTACCATGCTATGGCTGACACTCCATTTGCACTCTTTCCGGTCGACGGTAGAGCCGGTGACGAGTGGGCAAGTCGGATGGTTGTATCATATGGCCATACTAAAGAAGTACCCAAGATGATTTTAGCATCGTATGCGGCATCCGCGTGTCAGGAGAGCCTTGATCAGCATGTTAGCCTGGGAAAAATGATGAGTGACCTGAAGCAGGCTTTGATTCGAGGGGATCACTTTGAAGGTGCCAATGACTCACTTAGAGCCACGGTTGCTCCCCTAAATCGCCATCTAAACATAAGGCAGAAGCAGTGGCACTGGGCTATTCAAGATTGATCGGAGGATCGCATGAAAACACAACACGCAGAAAGCGCGTTGGAAGCGAGTCAACTGGAGGTGCAACTGTTGGATGAACAGCTGAGTGAGGTAACTCAAGAAAGGGATCAATCCAGAGGTGAAACTCAGGATTGGAAGGCTAGTTGCAAAAATTCACAAAAGGAACTGGAAGACTTAAGGATGTTTCATTTGCAGGCTGATGTGAAATCTTTAGTTGCCACGACATCGTCAATGGTGGGTGGGGTAGCAACTCTTGCTCCCGCAACCGCACCTGTTGTACTAACTTCGAATGACGAAGAAGAAGAAGAAGATCCCGAGGAACTCGAGTACGTCGAGTAGGACGTATTGGAGTGGGGTGTGGCAGCACTTCTGTCGTCACGGGGCAACTTATAGTTTCATAGTTGCTCGTGTTCATTTTGTGGCCATGTTTGTATCATATTAAGAATAGCAGTGGTTATGTCTAAGCTGACAAGATGTGTATGACATCTCATGGGGACCAAGTATGGTAGTGATGCACTTCCGTAGGGGGATTCCATCGTTGTGGAGTACACTACTATAAACTTGGTCATGAGATAATATATCTTGTATAAAGTTTGTACTTTATCAATATATGTGAATGTTATGCATTTATTTCCTTGTCAATAAGTCGTGCTGCTGAATGATAAAATGGATAGAGGAAAAGAAAAAATGTGCTGATTTTAAGTCATTTGAATGCAGAATGGTGTGTACTCGCTCGATGCATGAAATGGGAGGATCCAGTCGTGGTCGTGAGGACGAATCTCCGACCCAGGAGACAACTGCTACAGTGCAGCAACGAGTTCCTCCACCACCAACTCCAGAACTTCCAAGGAGTCTCGCAGAGGTTCTCGCCGCAGTGCTTGGCTCGCACGACGAGCAAACGGAGTTACTACGGACTATGGTCCAGCATTCGTCCCGTCAAGGAGGGCGACCAGATGCGGGTCCACGACAGCATTCTCCGAGTTCATAATAAGACTTTATGTCAACGCACCCGCCGGTCTTCGTGGAGGCCGATGAACCGTTGGAGGCGGACAACTGGCTCCGCTCCATTGAAGGGAAATTCGGTTTGCTATTATAGGATCGAAGAGCACGTGAAAAGCTACCAGAGGGGGGTGAATGGTAGATTTAAAAATCTTACGCAGCGGAAACAATTAAAACCCCAAACCCTTTCGGCAGAAAAACGATCTGTTAAAGAAATCGTGTATGAGACTAATCTAAACGTGTTTCATCGTGACAAAAGTGATAGATATCAGAGAGAATCAAGTCACGAAGACAACACAAAAATAATTACTCAAATCCGTCGAGAAAAACTCAAGTTATGATCGAAAGATCAGACTATGGTCAATCTGACCTACCCGAGAAAAACAGTTTCTCGAATTCTGCAAAGAAACTCGTGTAGCTCAGAAACCACAAATCCAATGACCGTGAAATTTTGATAGATGATAGACAATCAAGTTTTGAAGACAACCCAAAAAGAATCACGTCAATTGGATCTGTAAAACTCAAGTTATGATAAAACCACCGACGAAAGGTAGTGCTGTCCAGAAACTCGACGAGTAAAAACTTGTCTGGAACAAGTCGGACGAACAAGGCACAAAAGTTCCTTCAAACTACGAATTTTATTCAATAGAACACAAGAGGAACAGCCCCAAAGTCATCTAACACGAGATTTGGCCTTCCCTTGCTTATATAACCAGCCCTTAGGCCAACCCAATACAACCATGACTCCAATCCTACTCAGATCACGAATCGTAACGTTCCATAACTGCTCAAGATTCTTCTATACGCAGATAGAAGCAATCTTAAGACTTCCAAACACCTTAGGAACGTATCCCACATTCCTAAACAACTCAAATTCGTGACCCACACGAAATGCTAACATAACCAACTCGATACTTTCCATACCGAGCCATAACAGACTCCGCCGCAGCCAAAGTCATCAACCGGTACGATCCGATCCTTCCAACCAGATCTTTCCTTCCTTATCCCATCTTCGGAACCATGTTGCCACGTCATGCACCGCATGCATACGTGTGAACACCTTCCTTCGACGTTCAGTAACCTTCATATGCACTACCCTTGATTCAATCATCCTGCGCGACCTTCTGACCCGCTCAACCACAATTCCTCCCGAACTTGGTTGTTGGAACCTCATCTCCTCCTGAGACTAGTCCAATGGATCTTGTCACCAGCCATGACTTGAACTCAAGCAACACCTGCACATGAATAAACAACCAATCCATACGAGCCCAAGTCCTCGACTTGACTCAAGTTAGTTCCTAACACAACACCTTATGTGAGCACCTCACATCAGCATGTTGCAAAACCACAGTAGAAACGATATCAACCGTATCATCCAAAACGCACCAGAAACATAGCAAGTGAATACTAAGCAATCTTTCCAACAATGTAAAGCAAGTACAAAACATTGCAAATGAAAAGCAGAAGCACTTAGGTCAAGTTCCGGACCTTGCCAGAGCAACCCGGAGCTTGAGCCGGAGCTAACAAAAACATGCCGGGGCTAACAAAGACATGCCGAAGCTAAAGATAAAGCTCACCGGAGCTAAACAAAGCTAGTCGGACCTTACCAAGAAGTCGGACCTAGCATCTAATGTAGCCGGAGCTACCCAAAACAAGTCGGACCTACCATCGGACCTTGTTGTAGCTCGGAGCTAGAGTCGGACCTTGATAAAAAGGTGTTTTGGTGATATTTAAAACTTTTATCATCAAATCCAAGTGTATTCACTACAAGCCAATGTATTCAGCACACATAGGTCTTACAATCTCCCCCTTGATGAATGCATTGGCAACACCATTTAAAATCTGAACATTGGCTTATTCACATAAAAGTTTTGAAAGCAATTTCTCCCCCTTTGTAAATCAAAAGTAAAATGAGAAGAAAAATTATCCCATATTATCTGTCATTATCTCTCCCCCTTTATCATCTCTCCTTATTCTCTTTCTTTTCATGATTATCTCTCCCCCTTTGACAATGTATTCAGCAAGTCATGAGCATATAAACAAATTACCTCTCCCTCTTTAGTTGTTATGAGCATATTATTACATATACATATAAACAAAGCTCATCCAAGTCATACTATCAAGTACCTTACATTATCACATCAAGGAAATACATAAGGTAGTGTAAGCCATGCTAGAGATCAAATGTAATTTTTCAATTTAAGCAAGTCATGATTTCACAAACTTAACTATTTAAAAACCTGAAAGCATGACACTAGTTGCTGCATTTTATTATTTTTCAAAGCATAAATTTAGATCATATGATATTTGCAAGAGATTATATGCGCATCTGCCTTATTCTAACCAACCAAGCCAAGCCTATGTCATTTGACAATCAGAAGCTTAAGGACACGGTTTTAGTCATACACAACTTCTTCCAAGTTCATATCTAAGTGCAATGACAAGCCATCTCATAAGAAGAAGTGCGATGCATGCATATTCTCTTGATCTTTTCTCAATTTATATTTGTTCATAAAAACTCAACATGTGAGTTGATTACTTGATGTATTCTTAATAATTAAAAGCATTTGTGAGCATGCAACAAGTTCAAAACAGCAAGAAAGTTCGACCATGACCAGATTTAGTGTAAGTAATTATTCCAATTACTAGACATGGCAAAAACTACAAAATGTATAACACGAGTAATGTAGAAAGAACTTTCAGCATGTAAAAGGAATCACAAAGTCATATATGTATGAAATACTATGCTCATATTATTTTAATTTCAGATTCACACATAGACTTCCCAAGTTTCAAAAACTCCCCCTCAATTTAAGCCATGAGGATGCATAACCCCTATTTCACTACGAATGTAACAAAAACGAGTGAAATCCAAAGGTTTTGTAAAAATGTCAGCCAATTGATGTTCGGTATCTACATGGTGAAGCACAATGTTTCCTTTTCAGCATTATCTCGGAGAAAGTGATACCTAATGTCAATGTGCTTAGTTCTAGAATGTTGCACGGGGTTTTTAGCAATGCAAATGGCACTAGTGTTATCACAAAACAGTGGAACACTATCTAGATCAACCTCATAGCCCTTAAGTGTTTGAACAATCCAAATAATTTGTGAGCAAGCACCAGCAGCAGCTACATATTCAGATTCGGCTGTGGATTGTGCAACTGAATTTTGTTTTCTAGAGGACCAAGCAACAAGAGAATTACCAGAAAATGACAAGCACCGGAAGTACTTTTCCTATCAATCCTACAACCCCCAAAATCTGCATTTGAAAAGCTTTCAAAGTAACGGTTGAGGAAGAAGGAAGAAAAATGCCAAATTCTTCAGTTCCATTTAAATACCTGAGAATCCTTTTGACGGCTTGACGATGTGAAACACGTGGGGAAGCTTGAAACCGTGCACAAAGACATACGCTGAATTGTATGTCCGGTCTTGATGCCGTGAGGTACAAAAGTGATCCGATCATGCTTCTATATTCTTTTTGATCCACGGATTCACCATCTTCATCAAGTTCAAGTGTTGTTGCTGTTCCCATTGGTGTTCGAAGAGGCCTGCTTTTGTCCATGTTGAAGCGCCTTAGGAGGTCTTTGGTATACTTCGTTTGATGCACAAAGGTACCCTCCTTGGTTTGCTTGATTTGCAGCACCAAAAAGTAAGTGAGTTCACCCATCATACTCATTTCAAATTCGGAACTCATCATTGCTGAAAACTTGGACACAAGATCATGAGAAGCACAACCAAAGATAATATCATCCACATACACTTGAACGAATAATGAGTCATTGCCATGTTTAAGCACAAAAAGAGTTTTATCAACCTTGCCCATGGTAAACCCCTTTTTAAGTAAGAATGTTTTTAACCTATCATACCATGCTCTAGGGGCTTGTTTGAGACCGTATAAGGCTTTGGACAGTTTGTAAACATGATTAGGAAAATCTGGATTTTCAAAACCCGGTGGTTGTTTGACATAAACCACCTCATCTATGTAGCCATTAAGAAAAGCACTTTTAACATCCATTTGATATAGCTTAAAACCTTTAGATGCTGCAAAAGCTAACAAAATTCTTATGGCTTCTAATCTAGCGACAGGAGCAAAAGTTTCATCAAAATCTAGACCTTCAACTTGAGTGAAACATTGAGTAACCAACCTAGCCTTATTCCTAACCACAACCCCATCCTCACTTTATTTATTTTTATATACCCATTTAGTTCCAATTAAAGTGTGACCTTGAGGTGGAGGTACAAGTTTCCAAACATTATTTCTTTCAAAATTTTCTAACTCTTCTTGCATGGCAATAATCCAAGATTCATTAGTGAGAGCGTGTGATATATCTTTGGGTTCAAAAGAAGCAACAAAAGCAGAATGAGCATGAGAGTTTGGATCGCAAAACCTGGACCATGTGACTCGTTCTTGCAAGCTTCCAATCATCTGTTGTGGGGGATGATCTTTGTAAAAACGTAGGGGAACAGATGTCTCACAAGCTTCTTCTTCATTAGGTTCATCGTAGATTGATGAGCTTGTGACTTGTGGACGATCAGGACCAGCAGAGGTGATAGCCAGAGCTTGTTCAATGTCCGGAGCTGGATACGTGTCAGCTTCGGAACTACCAGGCAGTATCACTGACTCTTCTTTATCTTCGAAAATACCCTCCCCCTGAGGATACGGATCTGGTCCTGCAACACCGGAGCTAGGACCTGGGCTAGCTTCATCAAAAGACCCTTCACAAGCCTCCACAATTTTGTTAGTGTCAAGTAAAAGCACACGGTAGCCTCTAGTATGAGATGGATAACCAAGAAACATGCCATCAATGGATCTAGGTTCAAATTTATCAAGATTACCATGTTTCTTAAGAAAGCATTTGCAACCAAAGACCCGAAAGTGTGTAATACTAGGCCTATGTCCAAACCGGAGCTCATATGGTGTTTTACCTAGCTTAGCACGCAAGAAAACACGATTTGAGACATAACAAGCGGTTGCTAACGCATCAGCCCAAAATTTCCTAGGAGTTTGATATTCATCAAGCATAGTCCTAGCCATCTCAACTAAGGTTCTGTTCTTTCTTTGTACAACACCGTTTTGTTGAGGTACATATGGTGAATAAAATTGATGATTTATTCCATTTTCAGCACAAAAGTGATCAAAAGATTGATTTTTAAATTCAGTTCCGTTATCACTTCTAATTGCCTTTAAAGATCCTGGGTGATCAATTGATAATCTAAGAAATAATGTCCTAAAGTGACTAAAAGCTTAATTCTTAGACGCCATAAAGTAAACCCAAGAGTATCTAGAATAATCATCAACAATAACCAGAACGTACCATTTACATCCGAAGGATTGAACACGTGAAGGTCCTACGGTGTCAAGATGCAAAAGTTGACATGGTTCAGTTGTCATGATCATGTGAGAGGAGTATGTGAACCTGCAACCATCTTAGCATGTCTACAAGAAGAGCACACAATTTCTTTGTCCCCATTAAGCTTAGGCAGCCCACGTATGCAATCAAGAGCACTAACACGTGTTAGGTGATCAAAGCCTACGTGACCAAGTCTACGATGCCAAAAATATAAGTCCTTTGAATCATTAGCAACTAGACACCAATGCTTAGAGGAAGACATATCAAAATCAGCTTTAAAAACTCTTCCAAACCGAGACATGTTAACAATAAGCTCACTATTTGAATCTACAACTTTGCAGCAGTTTTTGTTGAAAATAATTTCTAGATTTTCATCCAGCAATTGTTCAACAGAAAGCAAGTTGTATTTCAAATTTTTGACAAGTGTCACATCCTTCAAAGTGTAGTGATCATTTACTCTAACCGAACCCTTAGCAATTATAGGAGTTGAAGAATTATCGGCAAAAGTAACATTCTCCACATGTGACACAAAAGAGAGGGAGGAGAACCAAACTTTGTTACCGGTCATGTGCTGTGAGCAACCTGAATCCACAATCCAAATGTTCTCCTTCCTCAAACGTGTAACCTACATAGAAGCACAATACGTCGATGACTCAATACTGGGGTTAGTCAAAAGGCATTTAGGTATCCAGTACCGAGTCACATGACGTGCAGCAGAAAAAAACACACGAAAGCTGAGACAAAACAGCATGTTTATGAGTCAAAGGTTGAGGTTTTCTGTTCTTAACAGTTGATTTAGAAGTTGTTACTTGTTTCGAGTGAAAACCAGTAGCTCCGGAGGTAAAAGCAGAAGGTCCGGAGGCAAAAACTAAAGCTCCGGAGGGAACAACAGAAGATCCGGGAGCTCTCGGAGCTATCGGAACTATCGGAGCTACTTTTGCGGATTTCTTACCAGAAGGTCCGGAAGCTACCTTTTAAAATTTCTGACTCACTAAAGCAGCTTTTGTTTTTCTATTTGCATGAAAGTTATAAGATCTAGCAATTTTTCTTTCCTTTTTCTGTTGCTTAGATAATCTAAAACAAAAATCTATGACATGACCATCTCTACCACATAAGGTACAATGAAATTTAACTTTGTGTTCATGTCTAGATGAGCAAGCAATATTTTTATTTGAAGCTGAATGAGACGACACTCCTGCAGATTTGAAAACCACTCCCTTTTGTTTAGGAACTGTTTGAATCAAACCACTTCCTAATGACTTCACAATTTTAGGTGGATGTGCCTTAGCATGAGCATGAGAATCAAAACCTAAACCAGTTTTATCTTTGCAAGACTTGGAAGAATTCAGCAGCAAGTTTAGATTCTTATTCCCATTACAAAACCGACCTAGTGTCCTATTCATGTCATCAAGTTTCTTAGACAAGTCTAGGCAGTTTGCACATGAAGTTTTTCCTTTTAGTTTGCAATTGGAACAACTTTTAACTTCATGAGATCGTAAAGCATTGTTCAGAATGGAAATTTCATTCATTGCATCTTTTAGTTTCTTATCAAGATTTTCACATGCAGAACAATGCAAATCATCTGTAGAACAAGAAGCATCTTTTAAGTTTTTATCATTAAGTGCAGCAAGCTCTCTGTTCTTTTCAATTTCTTCATCAAGTCTATCTAGAATGGAGGAGTGTGCACTTCATAATGTGGACAATTGTTCATAGATTAAGTCACATGAGGGACATGCATCATCACTAGGAATCAAAGTTTTTAAACGGTTAATTTCAGATTCTAGTGATTCAATTTTAGCAGAATTATCCCTAAGTTTTTTGTCAATAATAGTTGCACGAGAAATAGCATCACACATTTCATTGCAGGTAGAACATACCTCATTGTCTTCACTGCTGTGTTCTGCATCCTCCTGACTTGATCTTGATCTCGTTTTGCCCGTCATGAAGCATAAGTTGGCCATATCATCATCATCTTCGTTACTTTCAAAGTCTACATCACTTGAACTAAGTTCTTGAAGTGCGGTGATGAAGCTGTTAATCATCTTGCGTCCTATGGTACCCTTCTTCTTCTTGTTGGAGTTTCCAGAGGAGGTCCGGACCTTGCTTTGTTTTTCTTCCCGGGTGGTCGGACCTGAAAGGTTAGGGCATTCTGTACGAAAGTGTCCTATTTTACAACATTCAAAACAGCGTTGAGGTCCGGAGCTTCCTCTCCTTCTAGTTCTCACATTTTGCAATGCTTTTGAGAATCTAGTAGAGATGAGTGCCAACTCCTCTTCTGGAAATTCTTCGATCTGTTTCAGGGTTAGTGAGGACAACAAAGCAAGAGTATTGCAGGATGATGATTGGCCAGAGCTAGACATATCACGTTGAGAGACAAATGCAATAGGCTTGTTTGGGTTCTTACGTGCTAGGATGTCAATTTCATGAGTTTTTAGTTTAGAATAGAGTACATCTAATGTAAGAGAACTCATGATAGTTGATTCACGTATAGATGTTACTTTCATCTCCCAAATTGACATGTCTAATGCACTAAGGAGTTGTCTAGCATTTTCAGCATCTGAAAAATTAACATTCACGCTACGCAAGTTGCTGAGAATTTTATTGAAACGAGCAAAGAGGTCATCGATAGACTCACCGGGTTGCATCGCAAAATGCATATATTCCTTTTTGAACATATCTTGTTTTACCTCTTTGATTGTGTTGGAGCCTTCATGGTAATCACAGAGAGCGCTCCAAACATCGTATGCTGATCGGAGGTGTGCGACACGATCAAAGTCGCTTTGAGTGAGTCCTTGGATGATCAAGTTTCATGCTTTGTTGTTGTTGTCGACGTCCCGGAGGTTCGTAGCCGTAACTTGATCGTTAGGCGGGACTTCATAAGGTTTGTACACCTTTTCCCATATTGCGAAGCCTTGCGCCTGGGTGAAGGCCTCCATGCGTGCCTTCCAAACCTGAAAATCAATACCAGCACACACACAAGGTTTGGCGGAGTACTTCTCTATGATGATTACTCAAAAATACATGCAAATCACAAATATTAGACCACCGTGGCTCTGATACCAATTGTAGAATCGAAGAGAACGTGAAAAGCTACTAGAGGGGGGTGAATGGTAGATTTAAAAATCTTATGTGGCGGAAACAATTAAAACCCCAAACCCTTTCAGCAGAAAAATGATCTGTTAAAGAAATCATGTTTGAGACTAATCTAAACGTGTTTCATCATGAAAAAAGTGATAGATATCAGAGAGAATCAAGTCACGAATACAACACAAAAAGAATTACTCAAATCCGTCGAGAAAAACTCAAGTTATGATCGAAAGATCAGACTATGGTCAATCTGACCTACCCGAGAAAAACAGTTTCTGGAATGCTGCAAAGAAACTCGTGTAGCTCAGAAACCACAAATCCAATGACCGTGAAATTTTGACAGATGATAGACAATCAAGTTTTGAAGATAACCCAAAAAGAATCACGTCAATTGTATCTGTAAAACTCGAGTTATGATAAAACCACCGACGAAAGGTAGTGCTGTCCAGAAACTCGACGAGTAAAAACTTGTCTGGAACAAGTCAGAAGAACAAGGCACAAAAGTTCCTTCAAACTACGAATTTTAATCAATAGAACACAAGAGGAACAGCTCCAAAGTCATATACCACGAGCTTTGGCCTTCCCTTGCTTATATAACCAGCCTTTAGGCCAACCCAATACAACTAGGACTCCAATCCTACTCAGATCACGAATCGTAACTTTCCATAACTGCTCAAGATTCTTCTATACGCCGATAGAAGCAATCTTAAGACTTCCAAACACCTTAGGAACGTATCTCACATTCCTAAACAACTCAAATTCGTGACCCACACGAAATCCTAACATAACCAACTCGATACTTTCCATACCGAGCCATAACCGACTCCGCCGCAGCCAAAGTCATCAACCGGTACGATTCGATCCTTCCAACCAGATCTTTCCTTCCTTATCCCATCTTCGGAACCATGTTGCCACGTCATGCACCGCATGCATACATGTGAACACCTTCCTTCGACGTTCAGTAACCTTCATATGCACTGCCCTTGATTCAATCATCCTGCGCGACCTCCTGACCCGCTCAACCACAGTTCCTCCCGAACTTGGTTGTTGGAACCTCATCTCCTCCTGAGACTAGTCCAATGGATCCTATCACCAGCCATGACTTGAACTCAAGCAACACCTGCACATGAATAAACAACCAATCCATACGAGCCCAAGTCCTCGACTTGACTCAAGTTAGTTCCGAACACAGCACCTTATGTGAGCACCCCACATAAGCATGTTGCAAAACCACAGTAGAAACGATATCAACCGTATCATCCAAAACGCACCAAAAACTTAGCAAGTGAATACTAAGCAATCTTTCCAACAATGTAAAGCAAGTACGAAACATTGCAAATAAAAAGCAGAAGCACTTAGGTCAAGTTCCGGACCTTGCCAGAGCAACCCGGAGCTTGAGCCGGAGCTAACAAAAACATGCCGGAGCTAACAAAGACACGCCGGAGCTAAAGATAAAGCTCATCGGAGCTAACCAAAGCTAGTCGGACCTTACCAAGAAGTCGGACCTAGCATCTAACGTAGCCGGAGCTAACCAAAACAAGTCGGACCTACCGTCGGACCTTGTTGTAGCATGGAGCTAGAGTCAGACCTTGATAAAAAGGTGTTTTGGTGATATTTAAAACTTTTATCATCAAAGCCAAGTGTATTCACTACAAGCCAATGTATTCAGCACACATAGGTCTTACAACTATGAGTAACCAAACATCAAAAGACCCTGTTCGCGGCCCAACAACTACAAGGGTCCGCTGGTGCATGGTGGGCAAATTACCTTGCCGCAGGACCAGTCGGCTATGCCGCGAGCTGGGAGGAATTCCGTCAGGCGTTCCAGTAGTTATGAGGATGAAGCTTCAAGAGTTCTTGGAGCTGAGACAAGGAGGAAGGAGTGCTTACCAGTACTCCAAGATATTCAACCACTTGGCCCAATATGCTCAGGACCAAGTAAATACAGAAGATCGGAAGCGGGAATGCTTCTATCGGGGTTTGAACCCAAAGATGAAGGACAAGCTTTCCTTGTTCAACAGCAGCAGCTTCAACAACATGGTCAATGCCGCAATCGTACTAGAGGATGCTACTAGGGAGTTGTTCCCCGACAAGAAGAAAAGGAGTGCTCCACAGGGCAGTGGAGGAGGTACTCCTCAGAAATACTGCATGGTGTATCGATCACCATCTGGCCAGAGGTGGCAGCCGCCATCGCGACCACCGATGTTTCGTGGTCGTCCATTCAACAACACCGGCTTCCACCCACAACAGAAACAAGGGATAATTCCGCGTGCACCTCTACTTCCACCGCGTGCACCGAGATTCTGTCCTCCATTTCGTGCTGGTCAGAACCTGTACACGTGTTATATGTGTGGACGTACGGGACACTTCTCCAAGGACTGCCCGTAGAGCAGAGGATAGTCATCGTACCAGGAGGCAAACCAGCCTCGCAACCAGCCCAAGAAGCCAGCCACCAGAACCGGCAACGTCCACCACCTCGCCATCGAGGACGTTCCGGAAGGCGCACCCGTACTCACGGGTACGTTCTCTCTCTTTGGTCATCCCGTAGTCATCCTTTTTGACTATGGTGCCTCCCACAATTTTATTAGAAAATCTTATGTAAATCAATACTAGTTTTCTATCTGTTCCACAAAAACCCCATATATGATTTGTTCTCCGGGAGGAAAAGTAGTTGCAGATAAGATGGTCCATAGGGTACCTCTTAATATAGGTGGGAACATATACCCTATCTCTCTCATTATACTAGAGCATCAGAAGTTAGCCGTCATCTTAAGGATGGCATGGTTGCAATACAACGGTGCTATTATTGACAGCATTCCTCGGAGTATATATCTAAATTCTCCGCTCCACTCTCCCCAAACTCTCACTCTTGAGAGTAATATACACGTGCCTCCAATTGCTGATAACACTGAAGCTTGTAAACTCGAAGATATTCCAGTAGTATGTGAGTATCCAGATGTTTTTCCCGAAGATCATCCTCGTATGCCACCTGAAAGAGATGTCGATTTTAAGATTGAACTTGTACTGAGAACAGTGCCAATCTCAACAAAGCCGTATAAAATGGCACCTAAAGAACTTGCAGAACTGAAAAAGCAGCTGAAGGAACTTTTGGACAAGGGTTTCATTTGTCCATGTTCATCACCTTGGGGCTGTTCTGCATTGTTCGTGGAAAAGAAGGATAAAACATTGAGACTATGTCTGGACTATCGTCCACTCAATGCTGTCAGTATCAAGAACAAGTATCCACTACCCCGTATCAATATTTTGTTCGACCAGTTGGTGAGTGCTCGGGTATTTTCCAAGGTGGATCTTCGCCCTTGTTATCATCAAATCTGAATTCGACCAGAGGATATACCTAAGACAACATTCTCGATGAGGTATGGATTATATGAGTACCTTGTCATGTCCTTCGGTTTGACCAATGCACTGACCCATTTTCATGTATCTCATGATTTCGGTATTCATGCCGGATTTGGACAAGTTTGTCGTGGTCTTCATCAACGACATCCTTGTATACTCAAAATCTGAAGAAGAACATGCACAACATTTGCACATCGTGCTTCAGCGATTGCGGGACCACAAGTTGTACGCTAAATTCAGCAAATGTGACTTCTGGATCAACCAAGTGCCATTTCTGGGGCACATGATCTCTGCTGAAGGGATTGCAGTTGATCCAAGAAAGATTAAGGAAGTACTCAAATGGGAGTCTCCTAAGTCTGTGCATGAAGTTCGAAGTTTCTTGGATTTAGCAGGATATTACCGAAGGTTCATCCCAAGCATTTCCAAGGTAGCTAAACCAATGACGGAACTTCTGAAGAAAGAAAAGAGATATACCTGGACAAAGGAATGTGAGGAGGGTTTTCAAGCATTAGTAAAACACCTCACAACAGCACCAATATTAGCCCAACCAGAGACAACAAGATTATTTGATGTTTATTGTGATGCATTAGGAATTGGTCTGGGCTGCATATTAATGCAAGACAGAAGGGTGATCGCTTATGGATCACGGCAGTTTCACAACCATGAGCAACATTATCCGACTCATGATCTTGAGCTCGCCGCCGTGGTACTAGCATTAAACATGTGGAGACACTAGCTATGGGGCAACCTATTACATCTTTACACCGATCATAAAAGCTTGAAGTACATCTTCACCCAGAAAGAATTGAATATGCGACAAAGAAGATGGTTGGAGTTAATCGAAGACTACGAGATTGAGATCCACTACCATCCCGATAAGGCAAATGTTGTCGCCGATGCGTTAAGTCGCAAGTCCCATATCAATAACCTTTCTATCACCTTGATAGAGGAAGATGAACCGAGTCTCTACTTGGTTCCGTTTGGGGCGCTTTACAACCTAGCCCTCATTCCTACCATAAGGGAGGAGATTGTGGAGGCTCAGAAGGAGGACAAGGGCATATCGCATATTCTCCAACGAATGAAGAAGGGAGAAATGAAGTGTTTCTGAGGTGACGATGACGGTACCATCTGGTTCAAAGACCGCATCGTGGTACCCCACAATGTGGAACTTCAGAAGAAAATTTTGGACGAGGCTCATTTGTCCAAATATTCAATTCATTCGGGGAGTAACAAATTGTACCAAGACTTGAAGAAGAAATTTTGGTGGACTTGGATGAAGAGGGAAATAGCGAAGTATGTATCCGAATGTGATACATGTCGACGAGTGAAAGCCGATCATCTGAAAGCAGCTGGACAATTACAACCGTTAAGCACACCTACCTGGAAATGGGAGGACATCAGCATGGATTTCATTGTTGGATTACCTCTCACTTTTCACAAACTTGACTCGATTTGGGAGATAGTCGACCGACTCACCAAGTCGGCTTACTTTATTCCAGTCAATGTCAAGTATGTGGCATGGCAATATGCAGAGCCGTATATTGGCAGGATCTTATGCTTACATGGAGTACCACGCACTATCATATGAGATCGTGGAACCTTGTTTCTTGCTCGATTTTGGGAGCAGCTCCACACATCTCTGGGTACCAAATTGATTCGAAGCTCACCTTACCATCCAATAACTGATGGTCAAACGGAACGAGTAAACCAGGTGCTAGAGGATATGCTTCGCGCCTGTGCCATCCACCATGGTAAGAATTGGGATGGTCATCTACCATTGGCGGAGTTTTCATATAACAATGGTTATCAGACTAGCATCCAAATGGCACCATATGAAGCTCTTTATGGCCGGAAGTGCCGCACACCTTTGAACTGGTGTGAACCCGGTGAACGAGTAACATATGGTATAGACTTGGTAAAGGAACTTGAAGATCAAGTATGAGTTATTCAAGCCAACCTCAAGGTTGCTCAATATTGCCAGAAAAGCTATGTGGACAAGCGACGTCGACCGCTTAATTTTGATATCGGGGATCACGTTTACCTTCGTGTATCTCCAATGAAAGGGATTCCTCGCTTCGGAGTAAAAGGGAAGCTGGCTCCACGTTTCATCGGACCATTCACAATAAGTGAGCAATGCGGACCTGTAGCCTATCGGCTAGAGCTGCCAGCATCGCTATCAGGGGTGCACAATGTGTTTCAAATTTCACAATTGAGAAAATGTCTCAAGGCCCCAGCGGAAGCCCGTATGGAGGATTTTGAAGCTCTCCAACCAGATCTTACTTACTCCGAGCATCCAACCCAGATAGTCAATGAGAAGACTCGTACCACAAGAAACCGCACTTTACATTTCTACAAGGTCTTGTGGGGAAACCACACCGCTGATGAAGCAACGTGGGAGAACGAGGAATATCTTAGAGCCAACTATCCGGACTTGTTAACATCATATGTGCGTTAGATATTTTCGTTTTATCCTTCCTCTTGTAATCTCGGGACAAGATTCTTTTAAAGGGGGGGAATGTAAAATCCCACGTTTTCCTTCATATGAGGTTCAGTTGTAAGTTGGTTATTAACACTAATGGAGACCAATTATAGCCATGCTTATAAACTTGATCTCATCAAATCTCTTCTTCTACTCATGCTTAAATTTATTAACATGAGGAATGAACTTCACCAATACACTTAGATTAATTCTATTGACCTCTCTTCAAAGTTTGGAATAAATTGAATAAAGATTGCTAGGTCAAATTAATATGCAGTACCAAATAGATATTCAAATTAATATAAATTGAATATATACTACTGTATATTTGGCCCTGTCAAAATTATTCAATTCAGAGGCCATAAATTTTTATATGGTTATCTAATATTCCAAATAGACTTCATGCAAAGTTTCATAAATTTTGAACCCTATTTACTATTTTAATTGAGACGGTTAGCAAATTCAAACCATGTTTTGAATTCAAATTTTGAATTCTGTTCAACTAGATTGAACATCAGGATTTGAACACACTCTCATGTTCAGCATAACTTGCTTGACTTATAATCTTTGTTTTACAATTTTTGGAACTCAATTGCTATTTGAATCAGTGACATCATTGAATTTCATCCAAATTCAAATTTGAATTTGAAATTCAATTGAGGCTTGCTCCAATTCAAAATCAAATTGCAGAATCAAATTCTAGATATTTATTTGAGCCTCCCCACAAAAATCTAGAATTTTTTAATCAAGTTTGGTAGGAGAATTGAAGTTACAGAGAAGGGAAGTGGATAAGAGGAGGTGGGGCCCACTGTCAGCCTAAGCACTCGAGTGAAACCCAAGGGGGGGGGCTTTGTGTCCAGCTCGCCCCGCTAATCGATGCTGGCAGCGCGTGACACCGCGACGGGGCATGCATCCATCGAGCTGCCTACTTGCTTGCACCATGGCGCGCTCCCCTCACCCCTCGGCCCCTATAAATACCCCCTTGACCGTCGCCGTTGAGCTCCATCTCGGTTCACGCCATTATCGCCGCCTCTGTTCAATCAAGCTTTTGCCGACGATTGACGCTGTTTCTCCTCGAGCTATAAGTAGATAAAAGCCTTGTCACAAACTCCTCTACATATTATCTTTGGTCGTTGATCGTGACAAAGCTTCTGGTTGGCATATTTTGAAGTTTTCAAATTGTCGTCGAGGAAGCCGCTGAGAACCTTCACTGTCTTGCCGTCGAACTCCAGTTCTAGGCCATCTCCAGCTTCGATCCTTTAAGCAAAAAGGTTCGCAATCCTCTCTAGTTCATGCTCACGGAATCTAAGCTTATGACCTGGAGTGTAACATGAATTCTTGTTCGAGAACCGAATGATTTCTCAATAGAACAGCAAATCTTCGAGCTTATATTCAATTCATTCTTGCAATCATCCTTTACTCTGGTTGGCAGATAGCTTCTATGTGTCCTAAGGACGCTCCATGCCCAAAAACCCTGAAAGTTATCAACCGAGCATCTTAGATTTCAAGTTTTTGCAGCCGCCGGTTGAAAAATCGCAATTTGCCGTCGAACTCAGCCTTGCCGGCTATTTCACCCCAATCTAACCCCCAAGTCATACTCCTGGTACTCCCAGGAACCTCCCTGACCTTTTCGCGAGCCTATTGAACCATTCCCGAGCATTTCCGACAAAGGCCGAAACCCTAGCTCCGCCGTCACCGTCGCGCCGCGGTCTCCGGCCATTGCCGACGTGATTGGACACCACCATCGGCTTGCGCGGTCGATTTTAGGGTTGAGTGGTCACGGCGAGGCCGAAAGGAGTTCAACGTACCAAAGTCCGGTGAAGCACCGCCGCGGTTTCAGCGAGAAGCATTGCCGCGTCGAGAGGTAGACGAAGGTGCGGATCCCACCTGTCATCAACACCCTCTCGCGTGGGATCAGTTGTGGACAAGGATCCGGTGTGACAGCGCGGGTTAACCCCGTGGCTCCTGGTGTGGCTCCATTTTGATTGGCCCGATTCAAATGAAGTGGGACCAGCCCCTTTATTTGGATTTTTCCAATAGAAAATAAATCCAGTTTCAATCCAAATTTCGAAAATCCATAATTTCCAGTAGAATTATCCAAAAATTCACAAATAAATTTTTTTAGAACCAGCATGAAGAATACTGTCCAGTGGTTCACTTGGATTTGTATTAAAAGCCATAGAAATTTCTCCATACTTTAGATAAACAAAATGCTTAAAGAATTTATTCACACATTTCTGTTAATTGGAAAATTTCCAATTTTTGTCAGAACACTATTGTTAATACCTTTGATCTCCAGTAAAAGTTTCAAGCTCATTAGACTTAAAATACTATGTTGATCCAAATTCCAAATCTCTATGTAGTTATAAATTGAGAAAAATGGAAAATCAATTTCCAGAAATTTACCCAAATATGAAAAATCAATTGCTCCCTGTAGGAAGCTTAGAAAATTGTGAAACAAATTTTCCTAGAACCAGTGAGACTCCCTCTGTATGATACAACCCCTGGTAGCCATGATACATCTCCGGAATTTCAAACCAAATTCAGAGAAAATTATTGCTTACCATAATTTTTAGGAACAACACACTTCCTTGATCATCTCCTATTCTTTGCAAGAGTCTTCTCTATAGTTTCTAGTATCCACCATAAAAATCCCAAAGCCAATTAAGATAATTATCTTATTTTATCCTAATATACTCACACCACCTTAAGCACATTAATTATTCACAAAATCATTTATACCTAGTATATACATATCGTGTAGTAGCTGAAGTCGAGGAGCAACCGGAAGCCTTGGAGGTCCAGCTGCCAGAAACTAACATAGGCTCAGACTCGCATTCAGGCAAGCTCCGATTTGCATTTAAGTTCCTTACGGTGTTTTGCAGTTTTATTTCACCTTACGTCTTCAGATGATTGTGCATTACGTTTAAGGTGTTTGACATCCACTTGCATGGCCCACAAATCATATGGAATCTTGGGTAGGTCTACGGCCCGTTGAGTAGACACTGCTATGCTTATGCTCATAGGAATTCGGTAGAAGTCGAGTAGTTGGAATCTACTCGCGAGATAGAAATTTTATCACACGAGAGATTCTGGAATAAGAAAATGGTTTATGAATATGAAATTGAGATTGAGCAGTGGATAGGATGCAGTGAGACGTGGTCTCACGTGCGTAGCCCTGCTTGTGTCGATTGAGGACCGTTTTGTGTGCGGTCCTGCTGGACACATACTGGAGGAATGGGCTCCAGTAAACTGACGTAGTTTGATACTAGTTTGTCGAGGCATTCCGTTCAGTTTTATAGGCGTGGGTTGAGGGCAACAAGGTGTAAATCAGCTCGTGGGCACGTCAGAGTACGCCCCATGGAGTGACCTACTACTCGTTACGGATCGACCGGTTCGACATTCGAGTGTTTAGTGAAAGGTGGCCATATACAACAAGACTGAATTGTTATGTAGGTACTGCTGTAAGTACTCGCTGGCATTTCCGAAAGTGTGTATGTGTCATGTTGTTCTGGGTATGTCCTGATTGCAATCACCGTCCCTCGCCGTAATAGAGTACCACTTGTTCACTACTCTGTGATGTAATAAATACTAAAGAAGTCAGGAGAATATGAGATACTGGTTTATAAATTGCTTGGACAACCTTGTTTGGCTTAGAGATAGTACAATTAAAAGTTTACAATTTCCTCATACTTTACATGTAATTGCATTATGTGCTTTGTGCACGTCATATCATCAGCAAAGCGTTTCTTGTTTGATTGTGGAGTCTATGATGTGCCGTGCCTGGGGAATGGCTTGTGCTAATTAAAACATTGCTATAAGGATCCACTTGTAGGCGAGTCCTTATGCTTTACTCTACCTATGTTTAGCATTCACCTTTGCATATGTCTAGTGAGATAGGTTAGTCTTGCTGAGCCTTATGCTCACGTTTGCAGTTAACGAGTTTTTGCAGATTATACAACTGATGACAGGTTTGATGACGAGGCTGCACCTCCTAATGCCGCCGTGAATTGTGTGTTGCTAGTGCAAAGTATCCAGGACATGGATGACTTTGCTTTTGCATAGCTAGTGCTGAGAGCGTAGCTATGATGTATAATTCTCTTTCCTTCCGTTAGTACTTTTAAACTTCCACTGTGCTTTTGAATAAGGACTTGGTATTGTAAATTTGTTCTCGTTCTATTCTTGTATACTGTTGGGTGTCGCATTGCACGAAACCACCCAATGAGATCCTTGGAGGACGGGATTCCGGTCCCCACACGGAGCATCGAGCCCTGACACCTCCCAGGGGGGCTGCCGTTGATGACTCTACTACTATGGTGGACAATGCTAGAGCATCCAGCTCTGGCTCCCCCCAAGGGGCCCGCTGCTGACATTTATACGAAGATGGTCGACGACGCCGAAGCATCCAGCTCCGGCATCTCCCAGGGGGCCTGCCGTTGACAACAACACTCAGGAAAAGCCCGCCGCTCCCAAAAGGGGCACACTGAGACCAGTCAATTGCGCTCCACCAGTGCGATTAGGGGCTTGTCAAAGACACCCTATGTTCAAGTGGCAGGCATACCCAACAATCTGCCCACGCCAGCCAAGGGGCCTCTCAGGGGGGTTCTATAGGCAGGACATCACCGAGTGACAAACCAAAAGTGTCAACTGTGCAAGTGTTGGTCCCTAAAAGGCTAACGGCGTCAACAAAGGCTCTTCAAGACCTTACACGAGAGATGGAATTGGGGCAACTTTTTGACTAGCACGCGACAAAGCCAACAAGCAAAACAACATTGCAATGAATTCATTATGGAATTTGTACAAGGAGGGGAACCCTGAATACAATAAACAAGCTACCAGCCTTAGCCTTGACTGAACTGAGCTTCAACACGTTGAGCGGCTTCCTTAACCTCCGCCGCTGTTGTCGCCTCGCGTTCCTCTACAGGGACTTTAAAAACTGGCCCCAGTGGCAGATCAGGGTACCAGCTCCGGTAGCACACCAGGACATGGGATGCTACCATCTCTGCCGCCGCCCTACCCTCCGCTTCCAAACGCTGAGCAAGCTGACGCTCCCACAGATCAACCTCCCAGTCGTGATGCTCTGCTGCCTGCTCCTGGGCTTGAACGTCAAGATCATGCAGGAGAAGTTCCTGATGCTCAGCTAGGTGCTGCGCCCAGTCTCGCGCCAAATTACTCTCCCGGAGCTCAAGGTCTTTGAGGCGGGACTGCTGTCTGTCCCGGTCGGCCTGAGCCCGGGCCATCATCGCCTGCGCTGCCACCTCTTGTTCGGCGATAGCAGCCTCATTCTTAGCAATGTCAGCTTCTTGACAACTGAGGCCCTCTTGACTAGCAACAAGAGCGTGCAGGCGGGCATCATCAGCATCGTTGGCTGCCTTGGCATCGGCCATAATCTTCTAGGTCAAGGTGTCTGAGGTCCTCACCATGTGGTGCCTCACCTCTAGTTCCTTGCTCTCCTTCTGGTACTTTTCCTTCACCTCGGCGATCGCGGAGCTCAGGAGACCCTACCAGCCTCGGAGGCGCTCGCCCTCGGCACACAACTTCTCCCACTCCACGGCAAGAGCCTCTTGCGCCAGGCGGAGGTTGGATTGGACCTAAAGGAGGTTGGATTGCGTCAAGTCCATGATGTCGGAAAGCTGCTCCGGCTGCGCCAAAGTTAGGGAAGGCCGTCCGGTGGTCATTTTGGGGTCCCATTCCTCCCGTAGCGGTGAAGGTGAGGCCGCCAGCACTGGGGATCTTGCCCCCGGAGTCTGAGCAGGAGTTGTGGTGCCACCTGACACAGCAGGGCCACCATCGCTCAGCGAGCCGCCCGCCGAATCAGTGGTCATGGAGGTCAGACCCTCAGCCCCCGGAGTCAGCTCCGACATGTGTGGGGACTAGAATCCCGACCTCCCAGGATCTCATTGGGTGGTGTCGTGCGATGCGACACCCAACAGTATACAGGAATAGAACGAGAACAAATGTACAATACCAAGTCTTTATTGACAAGCACAACGGAAGTTTAAAAGTACTAACGAAATGAAAGAGAACTATACATCATAGCTACGCTCTCAGCACTAGCTTTGCAAAAGCAAAGTCATCCATGCCCTAGATACTTTGTACTAGAAACACACAAATCATGGCGGTGTGCAGGGTTCCCACTCGGCTGTAAACCCTGGAGAGGGTGCAGCCTCATCATTAAACCCATCATCAGTCGTATAATCTGCAAAAACTCATTAACTGCAAATATGAGCATAAGGCTCAGCAAGACTAACCCGTCTCACTGGACATATGCAAGGATGAGTACTAAACATAAGTAAGTAAATCATAAGGACTCGCCTACAGGTGGATCCTTATAGTCATGTTTTATTTAGCACATGACATTCCTTAGGCATGACACATCATAGACTCCACAATCAAACAAGAAACGCTTTGCCGATGATATGACATGCACAAAGCACATAATGCTATTACAGGTAAATTATGGGGAAACTATAAGCTTTTAATTGTACTATCTCTAAGCCAAACAAGGTTGTCCAAGCAATTTATAAACCAATATATCATATTCTCCTGACTTCTTTAGTATTTACTACGTCACGACGCAGTGAACAAGTAGTACTCTATTACTGCGAGGGACGGTGATTGCAATCAGGACATATCCAGAACAACACGACACATACGCAATTTTAGAAATGCCAGTGAGTACTTTCAGCAGTACGTACATAAAAATTCCGTAGTATTCGTATATGGCCACCTTTCACTAAACACTCGAACGTCGAACCGGTCGATCTGTCACGAGCAGGAGGTCAATGCGTGGGGCATACTCTGACGTGCCCACCAGCTGATTTACACCATGCTGCCCTCAACCTACGCCTATAAAACGGAACGAAATGCCTCAACAAACCAATATCAAGCTACGCCAGTTTATTGGAGCCCATTCCTCCAGTATGTCACCGGTACAATTCAAGCTTGTCCAGCAGGACCGCACACGATACAGTCCTCAATCGACACAAGCAGGGCTACGCACGTGAGACCACGTCTCACAGCATCCTATCCACTGCTCGGTCTCAATTTCATATTCATAAACCATTTTCTTATTCCAAAATATCTCATGTGATAAAATTCCTATCTCGCGAGTAGATTCCAACTACTCGAATTCTACTGAATTCCTATGAGCATAAGCATAGCAGTGTCTACTCAACGGTCTGTAGACCTACCCAAGACTCCATAGGATTTATTGGTCATGCAAGTGTATGTCAAACACCTTAAACATAATGCACAATCATCTGAAGACGTAAGGTCAAATAAAACTGCAAAAACATTGTAAGGAACTTAAATGCAAACCGAGGCTTGCCTGAATGCGAGTCTGAGTCTATGTTAGTTTCTGGCAGCTGGACCTCCAAGGCTTCCGGCTGCTCCTCGACTTCAGCTACTACACGATATGCATATACTAGGTATAAATGATTTTTTGAATAATTAGTATGCTTAAGGTGGGGCGAGTATATTAAGATAAAATAAGATAATTATCTTAGTTGACTTTGGGATATTTTTGGTGGATACTAGAGATTATAGAGAAGACTCTTGCAAAGAACAGGAGATGTTAAAGGATGTTTGTTATTCTGAACAATTATGGTAAGCAATAATCTTCTCTAAATTTTGGTTGAATTTTTTGGAGTTGTATTACGGCTACCAAGGGTTGTATCATGCAGAGGGGGTCTCACTGGTTCTAGGAAATTTTTTTCACAATTTTCTGAGCTTCCTACAGGGAGAACATGATTTTTCAAGTTTGGGTAAATTTCTGGAAATTGATTTTTCATTTTTCTCAATTTATAACTACATAGAGGTTTGAAACATTGATCAACACAGTATTTTAAGTCCAAAAAGCTTGAAACTTTTACTGGAGATCAAATGTATTAGCTATAGGGTTCTGACCAAAATTGGGAATTTCCCAATTAACAGAACTGTAGGAATGAATTCTTTAAGCATTTTGCTTATCTGAATTATGGAGAAATTCAAATGGCTTTTCATACAAATCCAAGTGCACCACTGGACGGTATTCTTCATGCTGGTTCTAACAAAATTTCTTTGGGAATTTTTGGATACATCTACTGGAAGTTATGGATTTTCTATGTTTGGATTGAATCTGGATTGTTTTGCTATTGAAAATTTCAAATTAAAGGGGCTGGTCCCACTTCATTTGAATGGGCCAATCGCATCTGGGCCACACTGGGGGTCACGGAGTTCAACCGTGCAGCCGCACCAGATCCAATACCGCAGCTGATCCCGGGCGTTCGAATAGGCACTGACAAGTGGGGCCCATAGGCCTTCGTCTACCTCGCGACGCGACGGCGCTCCTCGTCGGAACCGCGGCGATGCTTCGGCAGACTTAGGTGCGTCGACCTCCGTTTGGCCTCACCGTGACCACTCAACCCTAAAATCGACCGCGCAAGCCGATGGTGGTGTGAAATCACGTCGGCGATGGCTGGAGACGGCGGCGCGACGGTGACGGCGGAGCTAGGGTTTCGGCCTTCGTCGGAAATGCTCGAGAATGGCTCAATAGCCTCGGGAAAAACTTGGGAAGGTTCCTGGAAGCATCTGGAGCATGATTTGGGGGTCAGATTGGGGTGAAATTGTCGGCAAGGCTGAGTTCGACGATGAACTGCAGTTTTTCATCCAGCAGCCTCGAAAACTTGAAATCTAAGATGCTCGGTTGATAACATTCGGGGTTTTTGGGCATGGAGCTTCCTTAGGACACATAGAAATTATATGCTAACCAGATTTAAGGATGATTGCACGAATGAAATTAATTTAAGCGTGAAGCTTTGCTGTTCTTTTGAGAAACCATTCGGTTCTCGAACAAGAACTCAAGTTATACTTCATGTCATAAGCTTAGATTCTGTGAGCATGAACTAGAGAGGATTGCGAACCTTTTTGCTTAAAGGATCGAGGCTGGAGATGGTCTGGAACTGAAGGTGAGACAGTGAAGGTTTCTCGATGGCTTCCTCGGCGGCGACTGGGAAACTTCAAAATATGCCAAGCAGAAGCTATGTCACAATCAATGACCAAATGAAATACGTAGAGGAGTTTGTGACACGCCTTTTATCTACTTACAGCTCGAGAAGACACGGATGCAATCGTTGGCGAGAGCTCGGTCGAACAGGGGCGGCGAAAATGGCGTGAACCGGGATGGTGTCCAACGGCGACGGTCAAGGGGTATTTATAGGGACTGAGGGGAGAGGGGAGCGCGCCACGACGTCAAGCAGGCAAGCAGCTCGGTAGATGCATGCGCGTCGCTGTGTCACGTGCTGCCGGCATCGAACGGCGGGGCAAGCTGGGGACAGGGCACCCCCCCCCCCCCGCCCCCCGTGGGTTTCACTCGAGTGCTTTGGCTGACAGTGGGCCCCACCTCCTCTTATCTACTCCCCTTCACTGTAACTTCAGTTCTCCTACCAAAATTTGTCAAAAAATTCTAGATTTTTGTGGGGAGGCTCAAATAAATATCTAGAATTTGATTCTGCAATTGGATTTTGACTTGGAGCAAGTTTCAATTGAATTTAAAATTCAAATATTAATTTGAATGAAATTCAATGGTGACACTGTTTTAAATAGAAATTGAGTTCCAAAAATTGTGAAACTATGGGAATAAGTCAAACAAGTTATGCTGACCATGAGTGTATGTTCAAATCTTGATTTTCAAGCTAGTTGAACAGAATTAAAAATTTGAAATCAAAACATGGTTTGAATTTGCTAAGCGTCTCAATTAAAATAGCAAATGGAGTTCAAAATTTATGAAACTTCGCAGGAAGTCCATTTGGAATATTAGAAAACCAAAAAATTTATGGCCTCTGAATAGAATAATTTTGACAGGGCCAAATATACAGTAGTACATATTCAATTTATATTAATTTGAATATCTATTTGGTACTGCATATTAAATTGGCCTAGCAATCTTTCTTCCAATAATACCAAACATTGAGGAGAGGTCAAAAGAATTAATCTAAGTTTATATGTGAAGTTCATTCCTCATGTTAATAAATTTAAGCATGAGTAGAAGAAAGATTTGATGAGATCAAGTTTATAAACATGGCTATAATTGGTTTCCATTAGAGTTAACAACCAATTTACAACAGAACGACATATGAAGGAAAATGTGGGATTTTACAACATGGCCTCTGCCGCGATGCCCGGAGGTGCCTCTACCACGACGGCCGGAGGTGCCTCTGGCGTGACAGCTAGAGATGCAACCGGAGATGCTTCATTACCCACGCTGGGCACAGTCGCTGGAGCAGCACTCCCCTGAACAAGCTTGGCAGCCTGACCCACCAGAACAGCTGTAGCATCCTCGGCCACCTTCAAAGCACTTCTAGGCACTACCCCCAGTGGCAAGGGACTCACAATAGCTGAAGTAACCCTGCAAATCAAGATCAATCCCTGACCAATCAACATAGGCAGGCGAGACAATAGAGCAAGTGTTGTCAAGAATGCCTTACCGACGTCCCCAGAAGCTCTAGCGAGCCTCCACTTTCGGCGACCCTGAATCCGCGGGCCCTGCCGATGGAATAACAGGCGATGCCATCCCAGCAGGGCCTCCGCCAAAATCACCAGCAGTGCCGCTGCACTGCGCTGGTGTGCTTCCACCAACCTGGACAGAGCCACCTCCCGAGCTGCCGACAATGTCAGCTCAATGACTTTTTGCCTGAGGCTCCGGAGGTGTGATGATGCCAGAGTCCCTTATGGCATACTGGACCACGCAGGTGACGGGGATGCTTGATGACGTGTTGACCGCCGATGACGGTGGAGCTGCCGCTTGATGGACCAACCTCCCTCAGAAGAACTGTCGACGCCAGGTACTGAAGAGGGACGCGCCGGTGGACGCTGACTTGGAGTGAAGGCCACCTATGGTGGTGCCCTCGGTGGCGACCGAGGGCGTTTCTCCTTCACGGCCTTGATGACCA